>JARHVA010001142.1:755000-1207500 GCA_037957365.1 Torreya grandis | reverse complement strand
TATTTGATAATATTAGTATGGAGGTGATCCATTTTTCTCACTTTGGTAAGATTTCATTTACACTACATTAAAACTACATTCTCTTATTCCAAATGTGTGGGATATGTAGTTGCACCTCCTCAATCATAGTTATCATGCAACGTAGGGTTTCATAACCCTCATTCTTTAGGGATTCATTTTTCCTAATTTTCTAATTTCTTATTTTTTTAGCATTTCACTAAACCCCCTTATTTTCTTGTGTTTTATCATTAGGCTTCCTATTGGCTCAAATCATGTCAAATTTGTTTAGCTTTGGCCTTCTTTCCCATGGTAGTTTATGTTTAGGCTTGTTTTTCTTATCTTTTCTCATTGGTGGATCATATTATCATATTTTATTCATTTTAAATGGCATAGGGGGTAATTATTTTGTACATGTTTTTTATTTTTGATTATATAATTGTTACACAAATTCTTATAAATTTTTCCATGTCTCTTTATTCACATTTGTCACACAATACTAGATTTTGTATTGAGTCATGATAGGTTTGTTTGCCATGTTTTATGTGATGATACCCTTACACTTGAGAGCTTTTCTTTCCATCCTCCTAGTGATGACCCTTGCATTGTTGATTTTATGATGATTCTCTATGAGGTGAATGTCATAAAAACCCAGAGGGGTAAGCCATATAATGTCACCATCCCTCCCCTATTTCCATACAAGGTGGGGCTAACCAAAACACTCCTCCTCCTATTATTTGGATTCAAGTATCTAAAACTTATGATCTTGTAGACCAACTTTATAATGCACAATCTAATATTTCCATCTTAGAATTACTCAAAGGATCAATATTTTTTAAAGACATATTACATCATGCCTTGCATGATGATACTTTTCCAAGTGATAACCAACTCAGTTTTATTTTATTATTAACACTTTGAAATATTGTAATAATATCATCTTCTTTGAATCAAAAGACTTGGATCTTAAAGAGATTGTTTCCCAAAACCTTCCCTTATACATTCAAGTTAAAATAAGTCATATGGGAATCAAGAGGGTCCTCATAAATAATGGCTCAAGATTAAATATATGTAGTGAGGCATTCATTAATAAATTTGGACTCAAATTAAAGTCTTTTACACATTTGGATATGCTCATAAAATGATTTTATAATCAACCACAAAGCTCCCTAGGAGCAATTACATTGAACATAACTGCTTGGGCCAAGATTTACCTACACATTTTCAAGTGATATCTATTAAAGTTAGATACAATATTTTACTTGGTATACCATAGATTCATGCTATGAATATGGTTCCATCTACATTATATAGGTTCTTAAAGTGTGTTCACAAGGGTTTTATATATAATGTGCATTTTTGGTTTTAAAATTTTGTAAAACCCACATAAAAACTTATCCCTCAACTAGAAAAAACACAACAAAACATTATACCACCTAAACAATATATTCCATTTGAAATAATGAATTCATATGTTTTGAGTATAATTATTAATACCAATGAAGATATACGTGCTCAAGAAAATGAATAAGATGATGATTATGAAATTAATAGTATAGATCAGATTTATAAAAGCGTAAATTTACACCATTTTTTCTTGGAGAATATCGAGATGACATGAATACATTTGGTACTATCCAACTTTTTTTTTCCCCCTTGGGATTATGAGAAATCTCCCATCCTCTATGTAACTTATGATAAACACTTGTATCAATGTTAATCAACCAATACAATCTCATAGTTCACCACCAATATTTTTTGAAAAACATGAAACTATATTTATATATGTAAAATAGATAAGATATAAAGGTAAAGTATTAGGGTAAAAAATGATAAAGGGATTAAATATCCAATAATACCAATTGCTCATCAATTCAAACTAGGTCTTGGATATAGTTTAAACACTACATCTAAAGAGAAATAATTCCAAACAGATCCTGGGACTTTTCATGCTTATAATCATGATTTTGATTCAAAATATTAACCTTTACATTCTCACTTATCCATGTCTAATACATTTCATCAAAATTAAGTTTATAATACTACATTTAATAGGAATCATACACAACATTCAAACTATTTAATTGAACAATTGTGAAAATCACTTTTATAAAAAGAGGTACCTAAGAATTAAGAAAATCAAGCTCAAACATATATCTAATCCCTATGTCATATTATTAATCATTCACATCATACTAGAAAGACGTTTTCTTTTGAACATACATCTTACAATTATTCTTCTATATTTTATGTGATGCATACCATATACTTATGATCATTGATTTCCAATTTGGCTCCGAGGATGTTGTGGTGGAATCTCTTTTTCCATCTTACATTTATTTGATTTATACTTTCTTGATCGATCATTTCCATTGACTTTTTTATCTTTCATGACATCTTTCCACTTCGATTTGATTATTTCCTTTTGATTCTTCCTTATGGGATTTTATATTTTCAACATTTTATTTTCTTATTTTTTGCATAGTGTATGTGCGCTTAATATTTATTTTTCCTTATTTTATTTTGTTACCACATTTCCATTAAAATTTATATTTTCCATGATTTATATGGTACAAATATTCCCCACATTTTCATGAGACATCATACATTTATAGGTAATATTTGAACTAGATACTTATGATATCTTATCCACTTTTAAGACATATCATTATGATCATATTCACCCACATATGGCCATTTGGGGTATCATAGCCAAAGATTCCTCATGATTTATTAACTTGTTATATCCTATGGTGACAAGGACATATTATTATCACTACATCCTCCACACTAAATACCCTACTTATTTCCTTCAGAGGCATCATACCTACTTATCACATAAGGGTCATTATTTATATATGTACCTACACATTGCCTTTAAGGGCATTGTACCCATATATCCTCCATAAAATTTGTTGACACTTATATTATATGTGTGTATCCTTATCACATGCATGTGCCTATTGATCTTACGTTGCTCATATATCAAGACATTACATTATCTCACATATACCTAGTCACATGATGGTTTCACACATAATTTATTTATTGACATATATTATACACATAACGGGAAATATTCTTTTATAAATTTACAAACATTAAAAAACACAAAAAAGACAAATATTTATTTATCGATGGATTCATATCATGCTTATATGTTTATGTTAGAGGTTTTATATATACATGTTTTACACATGTACTTATCATGGTATTTTTTAGTTGGGCACAATTTAGGATATATATGTTATGTATGATTAAGGAGTTTCATATGCTATGTGAATAATTTTATGCCCCCACCCCAAGGGCATTGTCACATTGGTGGTATGCCTTGTAATAGGGGCATCTCCATACAAGATATTTTATAGTGATATCATTGTCTTGATTTCCATTTATCATAAGAGGTACTTACATTGATTACACATATCTTGTTAATGCCTACATCTTATATTTTATATGGACATATACATTAATTTATTACATATGATTGTAACATAGACACATTGCATGTTCTCTATTGTGTCTATAAGTGTTTATTTTCATACATATGTGAGTTTGTGTGTGTGTTTTCATGTTGTTTATCGATGTCATATTATAATTGATTTTGATTCACATGTCCTTAAAAGATGGTTTCCTATAACTATGTGTGGTTACATGTATATGTGTGATAATTATGATATACTATGTGTTGAATTATGTTTGGCGACATGATCCATATCATCAATACATTGTTATATATGGTATACTATATTTGGTGCATATGTTACCATGATATAATAATATTGTGTGGGTGTGTTTCATTGTTATATATAGCCCTCCTAAGGGAACATTGTTACATTTTAGGCATATCATTGATCCCTATATTTCTTCTCCATCATAGGCATCTCATTAATCCTTATCTTGATTTTCCATTGGGGTCACTATACCCTTATCTAACTCTTCAACCTTATTACTATATATATATATATATATATATGAATCTTGCATTGGGGAAAATATGTAGTCCCCATCGCATTACTATATTGGGACAAATTTAATTTCCCCTTGATATTTGCATCTTACTATTGAGTATTACATGACAATATTTTATTATAGTTACATACATGTGGATCTAGCAAAATTTTAATGATTCTAATGGTTTTGATTATATTACTTGATATCACATACCATGCATAATGTTTTTCTTTTCATATTAGTCATTTTAGGAACATGTTTACAATCATTCACCTCAAAAGAGGGACATACACATTAAGATGAATGATTTTGATGCAACCACAGTTAGGGATCTCAATTAAGAGATGTATTATACTACACAACCCTCAACATACATAGCATAATATGTAATAAAATACATAATACATAGCATAAATGTTTATTATATTTTAAAAACATTAAATACAATATAAATTAATAACAATAATGGCACTACAATCTCACAACAAGATGCATTACAACATTATATCCACAAATCTTTGTTTGTTAACTCACAGTCTTTGTAAGGGTAGCCTAACTCTTAGGAAAATCACTCATAATTATCATTCAAATCCAATCATTGCTTACTACATCTTAAGAAGTATTAAATGAATCATTATCAAATTCCCATGACTTTAATAATTAAATACCAAAATAGTCAGTAACAACTCCTTTCATAACATATCACAATGAAATATGTGCTAAAACCAAGGTCATGTGAATAAAATTGCAGAAAATCACAAGACTTCACAGCTAAAAATTGAGATGGAAACCTATGTGCCATGATCTTCATGTCTTCTCAAGGACATTATTACATATTAATGCGCGCACTCCAAATGACTATAAAATCATCACATGGCTTGTAAAATGAATTAAAAAATCCCTCCACAAAATTTCATTTATTCTATTGCTTCTAAAAAATTAATGAAATCTATGATGTTATATAAGATGTCATAGATTTTTGAAAATACTTTACAAATCCCTATAATATTATTTGTATAGAATACTATCATCATGTATTTCACAAATCTCTACAAGCTTATTCAGACAAACAACAAATACAAGTGTGTGTGATTAAAAAATGCATGGAACATTACAAACATATACACACTTGAAAGTAGTGAAAAATTACACAAGACATATGTGCACACAAAGGTGGCATAAAATAATGAAAAGAAGATTTGTGCAACATAGGATACTTGTGTAAACCTAAAAACATATACATATGCACAATAATACCCTTGCACAAAATATCACTTAGATAAATTTCTAAAATATCATTGTTTTAGTTGATGTAAGATTGCATGTGAATCCAACTACTCTCGAATCATACATCCTAGGTAAAAAAATGAAACATGAGATCTTGTTCATGTGCCTTCTAATAAATCTATTAATGATATTCCTTATTTTATAAACTTTGATGCACTTATATATGTTGCATATTCTATTCCTCAACCTTTCCACTTTATCATATATATTTTATATTCCTTTCTATATGTAGTCTTTCAAACTCATGTGATAATCACTTGTTCCACTTCATTGTGCTCCTTTTCAAGCATCTAATATCAAAAATTTATTTCTTAAGAATCTAAATTTTCACATTCACTACTCTTCCCTTCATAATATGGATACAAATTAGCCACATTGAAAATAGGTGATATATCATTCCCTTCAATAGATTATATCTTATATGTGTTCTTCACAGACTTTTACAACACTTGCACATAACAATATTTTTCCATTTTAACTTATTATAAGTGCTCTTAAGAAAACTATTTACTTAGGTGGACTAAGACTAAGTATCTTACCTGATATTATACTTTTATTCCCTTCATATTTTCACATTTTTATTACTATGCACTACTTTTATCGAATTATTATAGCACTTGGTTATGCATTTCTTGCATATGTTCTGGAAAATCCTCTGCTTCAACACTTTTCCTTTATTCACTCTTTATGTCATGTAGCTCCACAAATCCTCTTGGAATCGATGCATAAATAATTTAAAATGGTGTTTTCCTTGTACTTATATTTACTTAATTATTTTATGAAAACTCAACTTGTACCAAAATATTATCCCATGTTCCTAGCTTACCTTCAATTAAACATCTCAATATATTACCCAAATTTTTGTTGACAATTTATATAAGTCCAATTGTCTGAGGATGGTATGTTGACTTAAACTAAAAGTTAGTGTTTAACTTGTTCCACAATGTTCTATATAATTGTCTAACAAATTTCACATCTTTGTACAAAAACCATGAAGCCTTACAATTTCATTGAAAAAAAAGTTAGCAGTGTTTATTGCATCACTATTATTTTTACATGCCACAAGATGTTCCATCTTCAAAACTCTATACTCAGTCAAAACTATGGAATCATTTCTCCTTTGTGTTTTAGGCAAACCTAAAAAATAATCCATACTTATATCCTCCCATTGTTTCTCTGGATTAGGTAATGGTTGATGAACCCTACATTTTGACTTACTCCATTTCTAATTGAAAAAATACACACTTTTGAACATTATTACACACATCCATACACATTCATAGTCAAAAACAATTTCTACCGCTTGTGCTCATGTTTTATCATAACCAAAGACCTACCAAACTACTACTATACTTTTATTTAATTAAATTATTATGCATTTAACTTCTTAGTATACACAATTGCATTCCTCAAAAAATAAGCCACATTAAATAAAACTAATCTAACCAAGGTGATCTATATTTACTTACTAGTTTTTGACATTCTTTAAATGCATCCTGAAAAATCTTCTTCAATTTCTTATTATTCTTTCATAATATCAAATCATATGACTTCCACTCTTAGTTCATTAAATAAAATAAATTTGTGGCTCAATGCATTTGCAACTATATTTGACTTTCCACTCTTATGCTTTAATAGAAATAAATAGCTCTCTAGGAGTTCATTCCACTTCATATGCCTTTGATTTAAATTACATTGACTATTAATGAGTTGCAGTGATTTATGGTCTATATATAATAAAAATTCCTTAGGAAACAAATGATGATTCCATTTCTTTAGCGCTTGCTCAATTACATATAACTATTGATAATACACTGAAATTTTAAGCTTCACATCATTCAATTTATCACTAAAGTATGTGATAAGTATTGATTCTTGACTCAAGACCACTCCTATTATTTTGCCACTTGCATTGCAATATACTAACTTTACTAAAATATTAAAATGCCAAAAAAATCCATATTACACTAACTATTAATGAGCTATAGTGCTTGATCGTCTATATACAATACAAACTCATATCAAAAATTTACTCTACAATGATGGCCAATGCAATATAGCTCGCACCTTATCTGGATCCATATTTAAACCTTCTAGATAAATCTAAAGTATACCAACTCTTTCTACATGAAATTGCATTTTTTCAAATTTAGGAGCAACTTTTCATCTCCCAACTTCTCTAGCACTTTGCCCAAGTGTTTCAAGTGTTATTACTCTATTCTATTAAAAATCAATATGTCATCTAGATATAAAATGAAAAACTTACCCAAAAATGGATTAAAAACTTCATTAATCAATCTCATGCATGTACTTTGTGTGTTAGTTAACCCAAATGGCATAACCATCTACTCAGATAACCCTTATTATTCTTGAATGTCATTCTCCATTCATCGCCTTCTCTTATGTGAATCTGATGATACACACTCTTCAAGTCAATTTTCATGATGTTGTTGAGGTGTGGTGTTCACATTATTAATGTATAACATAATTATTGTTTCATAAACAATAATACGTTAATAGGTTTGTATTATAGATTAGTTTGTTACACAGATATATTGTTAATAGTTAACAATATATCTCGTATTAATATAGTTGTTTGTTAGTTTGAGGGAGCTTAGAGTGAGATATTGGTGGAGATGTGATCTCCAAAATTATAGGAAATAGTTTGCCTACATAACTTTCTATTCATGTATGGTTTATATACATGCAGAATATAATTATAGTGTGAGAATATTACTATTTGAAATATTGTCTCTGTGATGTTCATCTCTATTGCACAGTGCATGTAATAAATCTTGGTATAGGCTCCTACTATACCTAACATTGGTATCAGAGTAGACAAATGGTCTGTTGAATCTGTGAAAGATTAGATTATGTTCGAGATGAGAGTCTTTGATAGTGTGTCTTGATAATATTCACATTGTTTCATGTTCAAGAAGCTATATGATGGAGTTTTAGGTCCTAAAGCCTGTGATTGAGATTTTACAGCTTGCAACGAATTAGATATTGAAGTTTTTGACATTGCATTAAATCGATATCATTTTTGGATTGATCTATGTTGATTCACATCAGTAGATGTTTGGTTTAATATTTTCATTGATCAAATTTTTATTCAAGATCAGATTTCCCCGTGAGATCATCTTTGCGAGAACATATTATATTTGATAGCAAAATATTCATATTGGATGAGTTGTTTAGATTTGGAATTTCATTGCAATCTTCATTATTTAAAATCATGCTCAAAAGGTGTATTCCAACACATAAGTTGTCCAATTAAATATACATTCATTTCAAAGTGCCAATGACATAGAGGAATCGCATCACTCCCAAGGAGCTTATCCCTTCACATTTATAGCAGTAGATCTCCCACATGGAGCAGTCTCACAATAGTCTTGTTCTTCAGTGACTCATCTCCATTTGATTTGTCTACATCCTCCAAGAACACATCGAACTCATTTTCCTTCATGTAAGCGTTAGTCAAGGTTTTTATTACGAGTTAATTTTAGTTGAAGTTGTTTAGTCTTTATTTTTGTTTTTATTAATGTCAAGTCTTTCATGTAACCACTTGTCTCTTCACAAAGGTCAGTTTTGTTGAAATCAAGAAGTCTCGACAATATAGGGTGGAAATATTTTTATAAGATCTATTATAGGTTTTTGTTATTAAATAGTTATAACAATTTTAGAGTATTTAGAGTCTTGGTTTAATAGATCTTTTTTTATAGTCTTTTTATAGTCAATATTATAATCTGTATATTTTATGTCAAAAAAATTGTTATTGTCAAAATTAAAATTGAGTCAAAATGTCAAAATCATGTTTATTGGTAGAGTCTATTGTAAGTTATATGGGTCCATGTTAATGGTGTTTTTATAGGTTGTGTTAAAAAAAAATTATAAATGTCAAAAAATCTTAAAAGTTGTCGAGTCGTTATTATCAAAAGTTAGAGTCTTTATTTTATGTCTTTCTAGTCATCATCAAAAAAATTCAAATATAAAAAATATTGGGTCAATTGTAAATAGATGCATTTTTGGGCATACCCGACATCCACTGAGCATGTCAATCTTGGGGGCGGAGGGGGGGGAGGCCTATTTTACTCAAAGCAACATGCATATGAGCTTCAAGTCATAATCAACGAAGTGAGTAGCTTCATCAATAAGAGGATAAAATAATGGAGGCTAGAGGTTCTAGAACCTCTCATCAATCACCAATGATGAGGCCCCAGATGATTTGGTGACTTTTTTGTGGTGTGACTTTTCATTTTTTGCAGTGTGGTGTTTTTTGCACCAAATCAACTAATGCCAAGGATAGTTCTTCAATGGTAGTGAAAATTGTTTATGTTATTTTTGTTTAGGTGACAAAAAATATTAAACTAAGGCTACATAAAATGATAATGAGGATTTATTCCTCATGATATTTCATTTTCCTAGTATTTTGTGTTTTTCATTCCCTTACTAGTTTGGAAATCTTTTTTGGAGAAAAGGGAGAGTGTAGATATAATGGAATGTTGCAAACAATTGTATAGGAGGGTAGTTAACTATAGAAACCCTCTGACTGTAGAGATCCTCTGACTGCCTTACTTCTTTATGGAGATGATTGATCAGTGACACGTCCGTTGTGGTCACACGGAGTAAATACTGGATGTGTCCCTTTGCATAGTAGTGGTCATGTGCAACAAGATTCATATAGTAGTATACCGACCTAAAAGTATGTGTTGGCATACAATTTTGTTCGGGCCAGTTCTTTAAGATGTATATTTTCCCCATGCTCACATTAAAGAGGTGTAGATAGGATTAATAATGTTTACAAGGGGTGAATGTTGAGGTGTGGTGTTCACATTATTCATGTATAACGTAATTATTGTTTCATAAACAATAATATGTTAACAGGTTTGTATTATGGGTTAGTTTATTACATAGATATATTGTTAATATTTAATAATATATCTTGTATTAATATAGTGGTTTGTTAGTTTGAGGGAGATTCAGGTGAGATATTGATGGAGATGTGATCTCCCCAATTATAATAAATATATTTCCTGTATAGATTTGTATTCTTGTATGGTTCACATACATGCAAAATATAATTATAATGTGAGAACATTATTGTTTGAAATATTGTCTCATGATTTTAGGCTCTATTTCACAGTGCATGTAATAAATATTGGTATATGCTCCTACTATACCTAACAGATGTATCTCACTCCACTCAAATAATCCATAAAATCATCCATGCATGGAAATGGAAATCTATACTCTATGGTTATCTTGTTAATGGCTCTAAAATTAACACACATTTTCCACTCTCTATTCTTCTTAGGCACTAATATTGTTGGTACTACACATGAGCTCAAACTTTCTCTGATTAACTCATTATCTAATATGTCTTGAAATTATATTTTTACCTTTACATTCTCTTTTGGAATCAATTTGTGTTGGTTTATTCAATAAACTCAAACCTGAAATAAAATCCATGTGATGACTTATGCTTCTCAACGGAAGTAACCCATCTAGTAAATCATTGTATACAATCTACTCAAACTCACTTAGTATCTTTGTTACTTCACATGTAAGTATTTATATATTTTTTTCACTTGCATTCACTTGTGTTGGCCTAAAACTAGCGCATAATATGCACTGTGTTCTTTCACCTCTTTTCAGAGCTATTTTCTTAAAATCATCAAAACCTTTAGACTCTTGTCCATTTATTAATATGTATCCTTTAGATGACTTAGTGTATGTGTTACTCCATCTTTATATTGTGTACATGTATTTGTATGACCATCATATGCCTTGAAGTCAAACTACCAAGGCCTTCCCATTAAAATATGACAAGCATCCATAGGAATTGTTTCACATAAAACTTCATATCTTTATGTTCCAATTTGAAAACTTGGATTCATCAAAACATGATGTCCCCTCGTCAACCATGAAATCTTATATGTATTATGATGCACGAACCTCTTTAAAATAATTTTATCCATTATTTTTTGTGAAAAAATATTATCATTACCACCACTATCAACAATCAATTTTAAAAACTTAACTTTAGCCTTGAAAATGATTCTAATAAATTATTTTGTTGTGAAAGACTATTTCCCTCCTTCACAGGTTTTAACAATACCCTCTTCTTCATAAGATCTTCTCCTCTAGTTTTTGGTTAACTATGTTATGAATATACGCAACACTTTATTCATCATCTTGTGTGATATGTACACTGGAATCAATATTTCTATTTCCTTAATTATGAATTTAAGGACACTCAAATGCTTTGTGGCTAGTCTCACCACATATAAAACATGTACCAATGAATCCATGTCATCTACCTCATCCATAGGATCCTCTACCTCTGAAATTTCCTCCATCTCTCTGATTATTTTAATCATTGCATAATGAAGTACTTGCTTTGCTTTCTTAAATTTAAGCAGAATATCCTCTATCTCTTCCTTATCCTTGCCCACGTCCATGCATGATTTTTCATTTTCCTTACATTATTACCTATTGTTTATATGATATATTTTTCCCTACCTTTATTGCACACTAATAATCCTCTTCAACATATTGCAGTCAGATCAACCCAAACTCATCTTGAATTTACATGTGTAACCCATTCACATACCTTGATATCTTCTTAGCATCATCTTCAATATGACCGACTCTAATGGTAATTCCATGGTACTCTTCAGTGTAATATTTCAAACTCATCTTCCTCTATCACAAGTTTTGAAGCTTCTTAAAAAAAATCATGTTATAATCCACAGGAATCAATTTAGCCTTCAACTTTGTGATAAATATATTCTATGCATTTATCTTATTTTTTCCTTGGTGTAATATTTTAGCTTGAACATACTCCCACCATTAGGATGTGTGAGTTTCAACCTTGCATCAAAAAACTTAACCCATTTGGGATCTTCCATAGTTTCATATTCAAAGTATTTATGTAAATCATTGATCTAATGAATGAGCTCTTTGGGACTCAAACCTTCAGAATAATGTCTAGTGTCCAACTTTGATTTATTTTTCAATCTCACAACAATTTACAATAATAATTCTTCAAGGTCATCAATCTCCTCTTCTACATCTTGATATTATGATGTTTTTGCCATGACTTCAGTATCGATTTCATCATCTACAACCACAACACCTTAACATTATGTTATCTTCACAATCTCCATTCGAGATTGTATATCTCTCAGCAATACATCTAGATCTGCAAGTCTTGGGGATTCAACCACTCTCACCCTTTTACCACCTATGCCTTATTTGTGTGTCATTTCCTTTGAAATCTATATCTAGAAACCAAATGATGATATTAAAGATTCAAATCAATAACTTCACTTACACCTTCTCCCCAACAATCTCACCTAAACATGTTTATAGTTTATTTCTACCCACACTCACAAATGTATAAAAAATTGTCATTAATAAGGACTACAAGCTTTCTCTGATATTAAATGATGCATTTGTAGTTATGGGTCTCAATTGAAAGATGTGTTAGACCACACAACCCTTAGAATACACAATGGAATATGTAATAAAATGCATCATACACAACATAGATATTTATTATATTTCAACAACAAGCATAATAACAATAATGACACTACAATATAATAATGAAATGTGTTATAACATTAGATATACATATATTTGTTTACTAACTCACAATATTTTCAAGAGTATCCCAACTCCCATAATAATCACTTAGAATTATCCTTCAACTCCAATACTTTGGCCCTGTTGATCTTTGTTTGATAACTCATAGTATTTGCAAGAGTATCCCAACTCCCATAATAATCACTTAGAATTATCCTTCAACTCCAATACTTTGGCCAATGCCCCAACCTATAACCTAACCTCTAATCTAGTTGTATTTATGGGTCTCAATAAGTGTAGGGACATGCTTATATAGGTACAAAACCCACCTACATACATTAAGTGTGTTGCATCCATAAACGTCATCTAACACACATTAATGCACCATAAATATTAAATGGTTCTCATAATTCCAAAGTAATAGCATGTTATTTCTTAATGCATCATGGTTTATTACATTACAAGAAGTATTAAATGAATCCTTATCGATTTCTCATGACTTCTAGAATTAAATGCCAAAATAGTCAAAATGACTCTTTTCATAACATATCACAAGGAAATATGTGCTCAAAGTAAGTGTGTACTAAATCTCAAGACTTCGTAACCAATAATAACATTGAAAACCTTTGTGTCATGAGCTTCATGACTACTCAAGGACATAATTGCATATTGATTCACATGCTCCAAATGACAACAAAATCATCGCACAACTTTCACATTGAAGAAAAACTCCTCCAATAAATCTCGTCTACTATGTTTTTTCTAAATAAGATAATGAAATCTCTAATATTCTCAAAGATGTCATAGACTTCTAAAAAGACTTTGTAAATCCCCACAAAACTACATTTTCATAAAATACTAGCATCATATCTTGCACAAATCTCTACATGTTAATTTTTTTTAAATAAAACTATGTGAAATAAGATAGCGTGAAACATTACAAACATATGTACCCTCACGAAAAATGAAAAATTATACAAGACACACACACATACACAAAAATGTGGTTCAAAAAAAACTTAGAAAAAATACTAAACTCTCATATTTTTTGTTGATAAAAGATCACACGTGAACCCAAATTCTCTTGCATCGAATTGTAGGAACTAGTTTACAATCCATCACCTTAGTGATAACATTCGAGTAAAACCACCAAATGAAATTTTCCATAGGTTAATCTTGTGTCTATAGTAGGTAGATCACAAGTGTTTTATTAATTAAAAATATTCAATTACATAAGGGTGCTTATAATCCATTAACCCCAAATGACCAAGACAAGACATATTTATAACTTTACTGAGAGATTGGTAAAACAACCAACTAGATAATAACTAAAAACCTAACTCTATACGAGATTGTTTACCTATAAAACAACATTACAACTTTATTATAATCTAACTTAACAAAATGTATAAATGGGGTCTCTTATATTATAAGCATGCCCCTTTAATTTATTTCAAACACATTAACCTATACTATTGTTAAGACTTTGGAACAAGTCCTAACAAACCCCCTATGATCCAAAGTCAGTTCTTTAGACACATTCAAAGAATTCTTATGAATTTTTCAAATTTGATTATGTTAAGGGGTTTTGTGAAAATATTAATTATTTGATTTGTAGTTGGGAAATATATTGGTTCAAGTGCATTCTTCTACACCAGCATTCACAAAAATGATATTTAGAATCCATAGGTTTGGTTTTGGCATGAATTACTAGATTTTTGGACATCTTGATTGCATTTTAATTATCAATGCATAACTGTGTAGGAGTAATCTGAGAAATCCAAAGGTCTTCAAGGATGTGATGTAAATAAACAATCTCTCTAAAAGCATCCCATGCTATGATGTATTCTGAATCTATTGATGAATTTTCCATAGTATCATACTTCTTATAGTACCATGAAATGGTCAGTTGAACCCATATGCATAGTGTACCATGTTTTGAACACTCTATCATTAACACATCTACCAAAATCTGCATCAAAATAACCAACTAGTTTGAAGTTCTTATTGTGGTGGTACCCAAGGCCATATATTTTCCTTCCCTAAAGGTAATGAAGTACCTTTTTTTTGTCATGCCAATGAACTTATCTAGGCTCATCCATAAACTTAAACAAAATTCCCACTGCAAATGATATATCAAGCCTGGTAGTCATCAATTATATTAAACCTCCCACTAATTGTCTATATTTGGTGCCATCAAAATATGCACTACTAATATCTTTAGACAATTTTAAGTTACTCTCCATCTGAGTGAGGGTAGGTTTGCAATCATTCATATTCAACATGTTTAATAACTCAGAAATATACTTATTTTGAGAAATGAAAATGCTTTTATCTTTCTAATTGACTTCTATGCCAATATAATCGTGAAGAAGTCCAAGATCTGACATCTTGAACTTGTTTTTTAGTTCCTTCTTCACAGACCTATTATGGTGTTCATCATTTCCTGTGATAAACAAATCATCGACATAAAGAATGATAATTACCAACTTCTTACCTTGCACTTAAATATAGATATTATCATCATATTCACTATGTACAAATCCAATTTTATACAAGTAGGAATCCATTTTTTCATATCAAGCCCTAGGTGCTTGTTTGATCCCATAAAGAGCTTTGATTAATTTACACACCTTAAGTTCTACACCCACTTTCTCAAAACCTTGGGGTTGTATCATATAAACTTCTTCATATAAATCACCATTCAAAAAATCACTTTTGACATCCATTTGATGTACTTTCAAGCTATTTTTTGTTGTTAAGGCAAATAATCATACGAATAGTGTGTCATTTGGCATCAGTGTAAATGTTTCCTCACAATCAATTCCTTCTTGTTATACATAACCTTTCACAAAAAACCTGGCCTTATGTTTATAAATGAAGCCATCTAATTTATATTTTACCCTGTAAACTCATTTGCGTATAATGGGTTGAACATGTGGAGAAGGATCAACCAAAACCCAAGTATTATTGTTAAGAATGGCATCATACTCATTCTACATTGTAGTTTTCCAAACATGTTTAGTAGAAGCTTCCTCAAAAGTGGATGGATCTATGGAAGAAGTAGTAACAACCATTGAATTTACTTGTTTACAAGAAATCTTGGGACCTATTTTACTAACCTCATTTGCTTTCAATTTAGAAATAGTACTTTGAGCCCATTTTGGATACTTGTGTAAATTGTCAGGATCAAGAATACCAGAATTATCTTCATGTGCATCATTTACAGGAAGACTTGGATAATTTTCAACATTTTCTAAGTCATGATGTTCCAAAGTACTCAAGGAAGTAGAATAAATGGAAGGGATATTGGTCTCATGCCACAATCTATGAGAGTTAGCTTCATTATGCAATCCCTTAGCATGTTTTTTAACTTTCCTCTCTAATTTGTCAAATTGACAGTCTATCTATACAGTGTCATATTACCAAATTCATCAAATATCACATCACTGCTCACTATGAATTTGCTTTTATCCTATGCAAGCAAATGATACCCCTTTTTAGTTTTTGAATACCCAAGAAAAATGCATTTTCTACTTTGAGGCTCCAAATTAGTTATGTGTTTAGTAGGAACTAAAGCAAATCAAGAACATCCAAAAATAGTCAAGTGTTTAACTTTTGGATTAAACCCATGCCAAGCCTCATATCAAGTTTTACATGAAAGTGCAGCTATAGGGGATCTATTCCTTTAATTCATTGTAATATCAATTACTTCTACCCAAAATTTATCATCGATCTATTTATAGTGCAACATAGATTGAGATGTGCCCTCTAAAGTTATGTTCATGCATTCAGAAACTCCATTATGTTGTGGAGTATAAGCATTATTGTATTATCATTTGACTCCATGTTCCCGACAATAATTTAAAAATTCATTTGAAGTATGTTAACCACTATTATCTGAATGAAGAATGCTAATTTTGAATTTGTTTCTTTTTCAACTAAGTTTAACCACTCAACAAACTTAGTGAAAACCTCTGATTTGTTTTTCATAAAAAACACCAAAGTCATCCTAGAACAATCATCAATAAACAAACACAAAATACATGCACCCTTCAATGGATGACCTTTTCATATCACAAACATCACTTTGAACTAATTGCAAACATATGTTGACTCGCCTAAAAGAATACTTAAGAAAATTTTCCCTATTTTTTTGCCTAAAACACATGGTTCATAAAGAATGTTATATTTGCAAAAATTAGGCAAACCATTCACCTTGTTATGTCTTTGTAATTCCACTAAAGAGTGAACATTCAAATCTTCATAACACAAATTCCACAAGTGTTGTGTAGAAATTGCACATGTACCTATTTCAACTACTGATGCAATTTCCATTATAGGGGGAAGTACTTTGAAATGCAAACAAACCAAGTTCCTATCCTCATAACCTGTATACATTGTTTTGTATCCTTATTTGAAAGAGTTAATGTAAATGAGCCCATTTTTTAGCATAATTTGATAACTGTTCTTATAAATAGTTACCAAGGACATAAGATGTTTTTTCAATGTGGGAACTTACCAAACATTCTCTAAGTATTTGATAGAACCATTAGGAATAAGAGTTTGAATGGATCCAAGTCCTTGTGGACTATGGATAGATTTATCTGCCAAAGAGACTGGAGTGAGAGATGATTCTTTGAAATTCTAAAAGTAGTCTCACTTGAATGTCATGTGTTTGTTTTCACTTGTATCTAAAACCCAAACATATGTGAACTCATCTCTAGCCTCATATTCCATATAAGCAATGTTACCTAAAGTTGTGAATGCATATTCATAATAAACATTTACTAATTCATCATATTCATGTTATGAATATTGAGCAGAGTTAGATTTAGTCACTTTTTATGGCCTCTAAATTTTCTCAAAAATAATCCTACACTATGAATCAATATGACCAAATTTTTTACATCTATGGCATTGAATGTCTGATCTACCTCTGCCTCTACCTTTATGTGAATTGTGACGATGTCTCTATCACTTATCTCATTTGAATGAGATTGGCTATATTGATTTGAATAATTATTCTGATGATATCCTTTACCTCTATTTTTAAATCTTCCTCCTCTATAACCTCTACACCCTTTACAATTTTGCCCTATATAATTGTGTTGACCAGAAGATGAAAAACTAGGCTTGGACTCTAAAACATGGGATTCTTCTATTTTCTTAGATTTCTTGGGTAGAGATAGGTCATGTTGAATAAGCAATTCAATTATTTTATCAAAAATTATGCATGTGATCTTATCAAAAACATGAAGCATTTTTACAAAGTTTCTATAGGACCCAGGTAGCCCTTTCAATACAGCAGTTACAATAAGATTATCATCAAGTTTACCAAACCCAACCTTAGTATTTTCAGTAGAAATGTTCTTCAACTTAGACATTTACTCTCTTATATCCCCATCTTCCTATAATAACAAATTAAACAACTATATATGTATGTCTATCTTTGTATGCTTTGGATTTTTATCAAACAAATCAGACAAAGTATTCCATGTAGTGTAACTATGGGCATAGTTTTTAATATGAATGTAAGTATATTTAGGGCAATAACACTTGATTAAAGCTAAAGCTTTAGAATCACACTTATTAAAATCATCAAGTTTAACTTGTGTTGTGGGTAACATAGGATATTCATCCTTCACAACACTCCATAATTCATTGAAAACTAATGACGCTTCCATTAAGAATTTATAATCAATTTAATTATAAATCATTAAATGATTAATATCTAAAATCAAATTCTAAATTTTTATTATTTTGAATTAAAAAAAAATGAAAGTTAGAACACACCCACAATAACACTTGGCAAAAAAAATGCTTCTGTTAGGTTTTGCACTAAACATCCACATAGAGTATATGAAATATTTTTAATGGATTTACACTTAACCACACCAAAAATATCAAATTACACCCTTATTCACCAAAAATACAACCTTATTTCACTAAAATTATACTCTTATAAAAAAAAGGCACCCTTGTCACTCCTTTACATCCACTTGTGACATATCACATTTATCGCTCTTTTACAAGCTTATTTACTTTGTGAAAAATTAAAAAAGCATGTATCAAAGAGATTTCCAAAAGGGATATTCCAAAAAAAATGTATATACTAAGAATTTGACCAAAAAGAAGTTTGATCAAAAAAGTAGATTTGAACCTTCAACCTCTCGAACTTTCAAAGATCTCAAAAAATATGCTTTATCAATTGCTCTATAAGCATTCATAGTTTTAAAAACAAGAACTGATATTTAAACTAGAGATTTTATATGTGGAAGTTTTTTTTTTTTTAAATTACTTGCATGTAATAATTTATTCACCCATGAAGATGTTTTAGTAAAAGCTTCTCCTTTAAACTTGTGTGGACCCTAAGAAACCCTAATATTTTATAACTCTTTAGACTTCAGCAAAAATATTATTTTGGAAATATTTTAATTCCATATTCAAGCTTCAGGCACCATACTTCTACTGCAAACATGTTCAGAGCCACTCTAAAAACTCTCAAGAATCCATATATGCACCACAAGAAAAGATTGAGGCTGTACAAGCCGAATTTTTTTAATTTTAAGGCTACCATAGGGGAAAACAAATCCCACATTAATTTTGGACTGTATGGGATGCCATGATTCAGCAAAGTGCTTCAAAAATAGGTATAAACACACATGGAGAGGAATAAATGCATACAAGGTCGTACAATTGAAAATTTTTGCAGGTTTAGCTTGCCAAATGGAAGATCAAAGCATATATATTATTTTGGAAACATATGGGTTTCCATTATATGGAGGTCATACAAGTACATTTTCAAGGCATACAAATCAAAATAGGGGTTTCAAAATACATGCAAATTAGTTTTAATGAGTTTCAATGCAAGTAAAAGCTCCAAAAACACATCTAAATGCCATGGGAACTGTTCTCTAGGTTGAATGGTTGTACCATTTCATAAAACCAGGTTTCAAAACCACCAAATGTCATACAAGTGATTAATTTCAGCTTTCAAACAAAGATTTAGGTAATGGGAACAATCAACAAGATTCTACAGAGGTTTTGGACAATCAACAGGATTATACAAAGATTTGGAATGTATTTAACTATAATATGACTGACGTTTCAGGCAAAGGGCGGTACATCCCAAGTTCTTAGGCCATTTTTATTTTAATCCCATGCTCTATACATTTAAATAAATATGTTAAAAGATGTAATTACTTTGTACTTTTCAATATTTTATTATGGAAAATGAAGTAGATTTCAAAACTTGTATACATGTATTTGCTCTTCATAGGCTTGTCCTTCTTTACCTTCTTCAGATTTGACTCCATGCTGAATTTTACGTGAATCTTTTCTTTCACCAGACTTCACCACACTCTCTTTCACCAACAATTTTCACCAATACAATCGGCCTTTGATACCAATGATAACATTTGAGGAAGATTACCAAATGAAAGTTATCGTAGGGCAATCTTGTGTCTGCATTAAGTAGATCACAAGTATTTCATTAATTCAAAATATTCAAGTACATAAGGGTGCATATAAGCCATTAACTTTAAATGACTAAGAGAATACATGTTTATAATTTTACCAAGAGGTCGGTAAAACAACCAACTAGATAATAACTAAAAACCTAACTCTCTATGGAATTGTTTACCCGTAAAATAACATTACAACTTTATTATATTCTAATTTAAAAAAATGTATAAAAGGGGTGTATTACATAAGAAGCATGCCCCTTTAATTTATTACAAACACGTTAACCTAAACTATTGCGAAGAATTTGGAACAAGTCCTAGCACTCAAAAAGGGGACATACAATACCTTTAAAATTATAACTTATGGAAATATGTTGCTATTAAATATGTAAGTTAATTTATTCCTTGTATTTTTTTTTAATGTTACTCATTTTTTTTTTTTTTGTTAATTACTTCTAATTGTACTATTAATGACTTATAATTTCATAAATCTATTTAAATACATGTCCCCTATAATCACATATATGTGGCAGTGGAGGAAGGTCAGACAGTACCCCGAGATGCATTAATGTTACAGAAGGCATTCAAGTAAGTATTAATTAACAGTGTTTTCAAAATTGTTAATTAAATATCTCACTACTATTATAAGATTACGTTTTAGTGATACTTAACTTGAGTTTAAAATTTAGGAATCAGGGTATATTTTTTAAAATAATAGCTCAATTATTTATATTTTAATTGTTATGTAAGGATCATCATGTGCCTCTTAAATTAAACCTCGTTGTGTATGTTATTTTTAATATTAATATACTGCAATTACTATCTCTCTTTTTTTAATTTAAAACTTGATTTATAATATAACATTTTTTTGTAAGCAATGAGATGTTCAACGCATGAGGATGACAACAACAATGAGGATGAGGATAATGGTGGTGTGTGTGTTAGTTGTGCAGGTATAGGGGATTATGATAATGAATTTTAGAAAACTTTTTATTTTTTATGACGGGATGATTCTCCCTTAAAATAGTTTATAAATTATTATTTAATAATTTTAAATTCATTTTTTATGATGATAATTGTGGATATTTTGTAGATAATTTAGTATTATTTAAATTTCATGCTGGATGTGATTAAAATTTATTTTAAATACCTTAAAAATATTTTTTTATCAAAATTGTTCTAATTTATTAGTTGTTGATGTTGTCTATTTTTTATTAAAAAAATATAATATATTTAAATACTAATTATTTGACATTAATTTTTTTAATTTAAATTTATTTGTATGTAATTGAAATTAATACATTTTCATAAATAATATAATAATTTTCATTTTTTATATTATTAAATTTATTTACATTTTTATAAATAAAAGTATATTAGATTACATTTAAATTTAAAAAACACCTTAACACAACCTATGTCAACTACCAGATATTCAACGTCATTTATATAAAAAATTTAACACATTTTTTTCCTACCCGAAAATTAAAAAATATGTGTGCACATAGTAAAATTTAAAATCTTTATACAAAATTGGGTAATGCAGAGAGCATCAACTGAAGAATCCACCAAATCCATGCCCAAAAACATTTCCAAACCTCATGACACCAATTATCAGTTTGTATTAGCTTGTTAATGTAATTTGTGTCACCTAACATATCATGTATCAAAAAATGTTTCTAGTGTTAAATTTGCTTGATTTTAACACTAGAAGTGACATAAAACATCAAAATGTGGCAGTGTCAATCACAACATACCACGACATAATATAAGTTCAATAATATTATCAAATAAATGAAAACAATATAATAATAAGTTCCACCGGCAACAACATAATAAATCCCAGTAATAACAACAACAATAAGTTCTAACAATACTATAATAAGTTCCAACAACAACAATAAATTCCAACGTAATAAACAACAACAACATAATAAGAAGCAACGATATAATAAATCCCAATAATAATAACAATAATAAAATCCAAAATAATAAATTCCAACCTATATATATATATATATATATATATATATTCTCGTCACAACAACAATAAATTCGAATATAATTAGCAACAACATAAAATTGGCCACCAACAATAACCCCTACTTTCCACCCATCCACGTCTTCCTCCCAAATTCAATCCTCTAACAAAGTCCCTTTTGGAGGCCCACCTACATTATTATTCTCTACTTCAAGCCATGGCAAGGAACACCAATTGTAAATGGTGTGTGAGGGAGGTCATCTACCAATTGTAAACACATAAGCTCAATTACAAAATCACAAAACAATGAAAATAAAACATTCATTTACAAATATTAGTAAAACGTATGAGGGAAACTCACCTTATTTTTCTTCTTTCTCGCACTCTCTAAATCATGAAAGAGAAACATTGGCAAGTGTTGGGAATCCACTATCATTCTTCTTAGGAGTCAAGTCATATAGGGGACAATCTTTTTAGAGAATATGTCTTCTTTTTTATACCTTGAGATTCCCTTAATAAGTGTCAAAAATAGAAAGAACCCCACTTGTTTTGCTCTCAGTTTTCCCCTGCCTCTTTTTATTTGATCAGTCATGCGAATCAGTTGTCTAATAACACATTTTCTTGTCATTATTGGGAGCAAGACCTTTTTTATGCTTATACGTCATTAGACCATTAGATTATTACAATATCATAAATAATTGTACACTTATTATTTAAATTATATTTTAAATAGTTGTCACATTTTTTAACTATGTCAACTTCACATCGACCAAACAAAGAATATGGACTTAACGTTTTACGAGAAAATCACTAGTAACAACAAAGAAGAATTAATTCAAAATTATGATCTTAAAGGAATTGTGTTGTAGATGTAAATCTTCTACAAAAACTTAACTTATGGGGTGTGGCAAGTGTGGCAAACATGTAGAAATTATTTTCAGTTTTGCTTCAACATTATGTTCCATTTCTTAAAAAGGAAGACTTATTTATCTTGAATTACATAACAACGCCCAACACATTAAGACAAATTACATGAGAATCAATAGAGAACATGAGATGCACAAACCATGTAAACTCTCCCCTAAAAATTTGTTTAAGGGAATCTTGGCTAGGTACAAATCAAGGTCCTTTGCATTGGTGCTACTTAGTTGGAGTAGTAACTCCCTGCAAGTGAAAAACAAATGAAATACGAAGTTGTTATATTTAAACCATGTAATGTATACAATTGTTTTGTTAGTTATTAATAAATTCCTTTATAAACCTTACAATATGCCTGCTCTACTCTTTTCCACTTACGTAATTACTCCTCTGCTTCCTCACTCTTCTCCTCTTCTTCGTTAACCTCATCAATCTCTTCATCTTCCTCTTCCACATTTTGCTCAGCTTGTTCTTCCTCAATCTACTCAACAACATCTTCCTCGTTATCCTTAGCATCGTCCTCATTCTCCTCAACTTCCTCTTCCTCATTCTCTTATTCCTCAACATCCACAGGATCTACATGCAGTCTTCTCTTACAAAGATGTTGTTTGACATATTTTTCTTTGTAATTGCCTTGTCCAAAGCCTATTTCTATGAAAAACATAAGAAATCAATACTTTGTGACACGTACAAAGTAAATTATATAAGATGTAAATCAAAGTTCAAACATGAATACAATCCATAAATCCTACTAGATTTGGTTCATTAAGGTGTTCCTCCCATAGCTACAATTTCCCCTTGCGTATCATTACAAGTTTCACCTCCACATGTATGTTTTTCAAAATCACCTTCTTATTTCTATCATACTCATGCATATGTTTCCTTATTGATTTTATCATTTGATCACTTAGGTCCATAACAAGTTGGACGCCTTACATATCAAAAAATCATTGTAAAAAAATTAACCATAATTAAAAAATGCAGCAAATTGTCACGATTTATAAATTGTTTTAAATGTAGTTGCAACCTACATCTACAAATGCCTTTTTATGTACAATCGAGTGGCAATTTATTCCCCAAAGACTATTATATCTATACTCAATTGAGTATATACTATTAACAAAATAAACTTCCGATTTTTTTATTTATTGTTACTTCATTTTTTTTGGGTATACCCTACCCTTTTTTAGGGCTATTTATCGATGAATTTTTTTGTGATAGTGTTGATGATAACTTTTGTTGAAAATTTTGTTTTCCCCTACACTTCCTTGTGAGACATAAATGTCTTTTTGTTTGTTCTCTCATTATATCTAAAAATAAAGATTTTTCCCACAATGACCAACTAAAATTCCATACAAGAGCATTAGCAAATGACTCACTTTTTAGATATATTGTATATACATGTTTTAAGATACATCATCTTCAGAATTTGTGTCTTATTAAGAATCCCTCCAACATGTGTGTGTATATATGTGTCCAACTGTGCATGGAGTAATAGGGAAATGACGAATTCTTATATTGCATAGTGAAAAAGTAAAGATAACATGTTTATCATTCCTAAATAAACCCACATTCAAAACATCATAAAGGGTTACTCCTCAATTACTTATTCACAAGGGTGAATATACTTTACAACAAGTAAATATTATGTACTAATCTTCATTTTGTCATGTTTCTTATTGTTGGTTTTAATTTTAAAGTTTTTATTTTGGATATAATGTATCTACTTATAGACACATTTTTGTTTTATGTGTGTGTATGTATATACATATAGACATATGTATAAATATGCATGCACATGCGCATGCACACACACACACATGTGTGTGTACATACATACACATACACGTGTGTACATACATATACACGCGTGTGCATATATATAAATCCACATTTGTAGGCACAAACATATATATATATATATATACACACACACACACACACACACACACACAATTATATAATATAAATTTAGATATTTGTAAATGAACTCACCGTAAACAACACAAAGGTCAATGGAAGCCAACAATTTTAATCAACAATACAAGAAAATAAATTTAGGTAATAAACCAAATTATACATCAGGGAAATATATTGTATATGCATTTTATTTTTTTAGATATTTATAAGTTGAACAACTGCAAATGTAACTATAATATATCTAAATGAAACTATAATAATTCCTTCACAACTATGACTATCAAGCTATGATTATAAATAAAACCTTAAGTAAATTTTGTGTTTCATATATCCAACAAGGTCTCATGTCTCCCTTTAACTTTATAAATTGTTATTACTTACTGTAGAAAATAAGAAGATGAAGTGCTTCTTGAAAGCTTGTGACAAATGTATAATTAGAAGATGATTGTACAACATAGTTGATGTATGTATAATTGTGTTAAATTATAGTTTTTATTGGAATGTGGGAGGTTGGTTAGGGTTTACAATTACATTTTATTTATATTTTAATTTAATTAGGGTTTCTTTACAATTTTATTTTTTGTATAAATACACAAAATTTTATTAGGTTTTAATGAATATATACCTTAAAAACGTTGAGTATACTACTGTGTTAAGTTATAGTTATGATATATGCTATTTTTCATGGTAGAAATTTGGGATTTCTTCCGTGAATGCAATGTTTTCGGACATGTGATAAGTCATTGATATCGTAACATGAGTATGAAATGAGTCTTCCTTGAATGTAAATAAAGCATTTTTCATCCTTCAATTTTAATTGTTATATTTTACATTTAAATTATGGTTTATATGCAATTTAATTAAGATTTCTTCATAGTTTCATTGTTGTGTATATATAAATAATTATATTAGGGTTTATTGTAATTGTAAACCCTAACCACAAAACTAGTTGCATTGAAGAGAATAAGGAGCCTCAAGTACCATGATATTGTTTAACTTGGATCATATATTTTTCAATTAAAATAGAATAACATTCATGATGTAAAGAAATTAAATAGAAAGCAACTTTTTGATCCCTCTACAAGACTTCCTAAACCATAAGATAATTGAAGATATCATTGGTGGAAAAGAGATCCTAAAAGCCTTTGAGGGAGAATAGTTTTCTAGAAAGAAGAGGCAAGATACCACAAAGGTTTAAAATATTTTTGATAACATGAAAATTATCTTAGCAAATTTACAACTATGTCCATCTCTTGAAATTAGCAAACATGATTTGCCACTTTAAAAAAGTGAATTTATGTGAATCTATGTAATATTGAAAAAAATACACAATAATTTAATTTTATAAAGAATTTTCTTGAAAAATGCTTTATCAATAGATGGAAACACAAATTCCCCAAACAATACACAACAATAGGCTTATAAAGTCCTATTAAGAAACCCTAATTAAACTATAAATATAATGTAATTGTAAGCCCTTAACATGTTTCCATATTCTACTATAACATTGCATGAAAAATAGAAAGCTTATGATAACCCAAAAACATATCTAAGTACGGGTCAAGTTTCCATGTTATTTGCAGATAAAAAGATAATGATAATCCATAAAGCTAAAAGTAAACCTTAATAGAATTGTGTGGGGGGGTTTCAAGGATGTGATCACTTTAGCGTAGCATAGAATCATGTGGGAGTCAGATCAACATTGAATGTTGTCGCCACCCTATAGATGTCGATCGAAATTCTTCCAAACGTAAGCTAATAAATGTTAAATAATTATATGTTTGGCAAATTTCCTTCCAATGAACCATTTGGATTGTTGTTATAACTCCCAACATCCATTGAAGATCTAGAGAAATGAAGGATGGAAAACAAAACCCTATAAATAGAAATCTAATGATAACCCAAAAAGCTAAAACTAAACCCTAA
The DNA here is from genome assembly GCA_037957365.1 of Torreya grandis. Lineage (NCBI taxonomy): Eukaryota > Viridiplantae > Streptophyta > Pinopsida > Cupressales > Taxaceae > Torreya > Torreya grandis. Next base: position 1,180,461 of record JARHVA010001142.1, on the reverse strand, counting down.
TAAAATCATGTGTATTAACACAACAATAAAATTGTAAAGAAACTTTAATTAAAATTAAACTATAATTATAATATAATTGTAAACCCTAACTAAGCTCCCACATTCCACTATAATAATAATGCAAATATATATATGAAACCTACAAAAATACCCCATAGTCAAATGACATACAACAATTGAATTAACACAATACCCTGGTAAAAATACACAAATTGTCTAATCTTGAAGCAACTTAGTGATAGTCATTACGTTGATTCACAACCTAGTAGTCATTGTCTTGAAGGTATTTACACAATATAGACTAATAGAATTAGGTATTTACACAATATAGACAAATAGAATTATGTATTTACACAATAATGCAACTATAAAGAACCCCTAATTAATTAAACTAGAAATTCTATGAATGTATAGTCGAGCATATTATGAATGATCAGTGCAAAAGTACATGTATTAAAACCCTACATGCTTGAAATCCATATTATTCAACCAGCACAAAACAAAGTAACGAAATGCATGTTGGTTGACACATGAAACTTTAAAAAAACCTTGCATACATTAAACCCCATATTATGTATGGAATTGTAATTAAACCTACATGCAATAAAACCCATTAATGAAACAATATTGCCCCTTTGTCAAACGCAAAAACCAAGATACATATTTACAAGTATGATTCAAAATAAATGGTAGTGATTGAACCACCTCCCCTACATATCAATGATGATGAATCCAATATATTGTATGATTAAATAACACATATTTTCAATCCCGCAAACCCAAATGATAACAATTCCATGCTTCATAACAATGTATGAAATTGTAATTAAACCCTACATGCAATAAAACCCATTAATGAAACAATATTACCTCTTTGTAAAACGCACAAACTAAGATACAAATTTACAAGTATGATTTAGAATAAATGGTAGTGATTGAACCAAAATCTATGGTGCATTAATGACTTTATCCAATATATTGACACCTCCCCTACATATCAATGATGATGACTCCAATATATTGTATGATTAAATAACACATATTTTCAATGCCACAAACCCAAATGATAACAATCCCATGCTTCATAACAATTGTTGGCCCAAAAAGAAGCTAAATGCAATGAATGTAGAACCATATGAAATGAATGAAATCATTGGCGTGATATCTAAAGCATGGAAGTATAGTAATCACAATATTACACACCAAACTGCCACCCCCACATCTTCCCAAATAATTAATTTACATGATGGCATCTATCTTCATAAGTATGTGACAAGTTGCATGTATTTCATTACCTTTTTTAATTAAAAAAACTCTTGGGATTTTCCTCCTCACACAACAAGTGGGTCCACCATCAGATGGGGTTGATTATGGGGTGTTTTGGTTGCCCCATAGTTTGCTCCATCAATTAAAGTTAATCAATTTTATTTTCCCTCCATTAAACATAGGCATTGCAAGTTTGAAGGAGATGGATCTTCAATTGTAGATTGTTCATTCATGATTGGTTATTTGTTGAAATTATCAAAAGATAAAGGGGATGTCTAACATATATAATGATTTTTATTTTTTTTCATTCATGTGTTCTTTGTGGAATAAGCATTTAAGAGGAACTTATTTGGAGAAATTTAGATTTGTCGAGATCTTGTGGTACAAGATTTTGTGTATATAAGAAAAAAGGGTTTATAAATCAAGTCCCCTTTTGGTATACTATTTTTTTAGAGTTGATTGGATATTTAGATTCATTGAGAAAAAAAGTGGGGGTCCACATTTTACTCATACTCATATTCCATTTTTTATGTTTTTCCCCTAAAAATTAGCCTCAAAGTTTGCAGGTTTATAGTGCTAAGGGGATAGCATGAGGTTGCATCTGTGACCAAGTTATAAAGTGCATGGGAGATGGGATTAAGATTCAATGACAAGTCACATGATGTGTAGCGTGCAAATAACGTCTTCACAATGGATTTCGGCACAATTGAAAACAAAATTTCACAATGTCATTAGTTGTTTGAGCGCAAGGCCATAACCCGCTTGGTTGGCTTGACCGACGCAATGCTCTAAATGAGTTTTAGGTCAAGGGGTTCAACCCTAACTCTGTACCCCTTACGATTATTTTGTTGAGTATTGAATGTGGCTTGGTTCCATACTATTGTGAAGCGTTGTGGCTTAAGTTGACCATTAACAATCTATGTTGTAGTTTGATGTGGAATGACTCCAATTGGCTTAGGTCAAGGGGTTCAACCCTAACTCTGTACCCCTTACGATTATTTTGTTGAGTATTGAATGTGGCTTGGTTCCATACTATTGTGAAGCGTTGTGGCTTAAGTTGACCATTAACAATCTATGTTGTAGTTTGATGTGGAATGACTCCACAATTGGCACTTAAGAGGTGCCATGTGGCACACTGTGAATGGTGATGTACAAATTCTTTACAAAGGTAAGAATGATCTATAAAAATTTTAAATTGGAAAATTTCTCAAAAATTGGATTTTGTCAGCAAACACATTTCTAAAGTGTTATTGAAGGCCATTTTTTTTTATTTATGCATTTTTGACATTATTTTTCTAGCTAAATACACATCATTGTCAACGCATAGTGAACAAAGAGAATTTTCACAATCAGGAATTATCAAAGTGATAAGTGGGGTATCTACAAGATTTCCCACTAAATTGAAATTTGAAAAGTTTGTACTTTTTAATTCAAAAATTGCATGCTTTAGGGAAATCACACATAAAACTTCAAACGACCATAAAGTTTGATATAAACTCCATTTGAACTCATTTTTTAAATGTTGGAAAGCATTTTCAGAGCTTTGTAGTGATATTACTATTTTGAGTTTTCACAAACTTCCCCATTGGTCTTAGTATCTCAAAAGATGGAGATGGTTACGACGGTTATGCTAATGAGACACAACTATCATGTGGAAGGCATCCATTTAGATCATATTGAGGACCAAGGATTTGTGGCAAAGAGTTGTGGGGACAAAAAAAGACCCCTTCAGTCAAGGAAAAGAAGAATACATAATTTAACAAGGAAGATCATGTTATAGGGTTAATGATGATCCATATTGCACTTGTGGTTCAATTTCACATCGAGGGGTGAAAGAACCCAAAGGAGATATGAGATGACATGAAAAAAATGTTCATCGTAGTTTGAATAGAGATTTAAACAATTTCAATCCATTATAAATTTAAAGGATGGATCACCTAGCTCGTGTGAAAGGCCATTTAATTCAGTTAAAAGGAGTTTGGGTAAGGAGTTCAAGAAGAAGAATGATGAGATTAATAATATTTACCTAGACAACTTGAAGCCTCCATATTATCATGTGTTCCTTTGTACATCTTATTCTCATAGTGGTGTGATGAGGGAGCAAGGAAAGAGCATGTCTTTTGCAAGTATTTGTTTTCAATTGATTGTTGAACAAGAAAATCTCATCACAATAGGTGTCATTGATATAAGGAAACAAGCTCACTAGAGTAAAGGAATTGGATGTAGACACCCAAGTTTGGTCTAGGGATAATTTTAAAGGTCAGTTGCATTGATTTAAGGTATTGATGTGTTTATCAATTATTAGTTCATATTAGGCTCTTATTGGCACGTGTTTTCTATGTTTTGGACCTCACTTGCTCTCCCTTGCTTTTGTTTTCTCTCTCCTACATGGTTTCTCTATCTTTCCTATGTCGTTTGGTTGTTTCCTAGGTTTGATCCCTTTGACCCATGGTTGAGTTTCTTTGTTCTATGTGTTGGGTGAATATTTTCTCGACCAGCTAACTGGTGAGCAAAATAGTTCCTATCACCACAACACAGAGAGATTAGTCATCTAGGTGTGCAGTTTTACTACATCAACAAGGGACAAATCTCTCCTCTCATCAAGGGGAGGTTCCCTATTAAATATATGGAGGCTATATACTATATATATAAGCAAAAATTAAGACACAGGGGTGGAATGAACCATCCATCTCTCTTTTTTCAGAGATGATGCTAACAAACAGAGAAAAAATCCTGGGTGATTGGTGAAGGCACTTCTTTTCTTTCAGAAGTAACATTCAGCCAAGAGCCAAATCCCTTCTTGGATAGTAGAAATCCTGGTGAAGTGACAGAAGGCACTTCTCTTCTTTCAGAAGTGCTTGTTCTTGCAAACAGCAGGACTCTTTCTGGTAACAAGTGACTGGTAACCAGGTACAGAGTAACCAGCAATCTAAGGTGTAGCACAAAGTCTCCACCTTGATTGCCCTAGAGGGAGATACGAAAGACAATGAGGGCACAAAGTCTGAAAGTAGTTGGCTTCAAGACACCTTCCTTATCACCTCCACCAGTTCTGCTTGTTAAATCAAATAAACAAGAATGCTTTTAGAAGACAAACATAAGAACAATCTCCTAAAGTAGCACAAGCTATAACAGCACAAAGTCTGCAAGTAACTTGCTTTCTCATTCAATCAAATAAATATGAACTACAATCTGAGCTCAAAGTCTCAGTAATGCCTTTCAATTTGGACAGAGTTTCGCTTCTGGTAAGGGAAAGATCTCTCTAAAACAATAAAAGAGATTACAATATATAGCAGCCAAGAAAGACTTGGTGCTTTGTTCTATAGAACGGCCCATGTTGTGCATTCAATGCCTTGAATACATTTTCAGGTTTGTCAAAGGATTGCATTGAAAATAGGGCGGTTGTCTTAACTATGGCATGTCATTTCATCCCATATGTCTTCTCTTGAGTTTGAATCATATGGTCTATCCCTTCTGACATCTGCACAGCTATCCATTTTGCCTTTACTTCATGGAAGAAAAATAGGCCGCGTCCTCAATGTTTGCAAGCTAGAAAATCTACTTTGCAGACTATTCCAGCTGTCAAAATAACCACTGCGTAGATATTTTTCTTTTTGTCCTCTTTCTGCTTTTGTCTTTTCCAGCGTTGTCTCTTTTTGGAATTTAAGCTCTCGGGATATCTTTTCCCCTTTCCAGTTTTGTCTTTTCCTGGAATCTGAGCCCTCGAGGCTATATTCTTAGCTTTACCGGCTCTTTCAGCTCCTTCAGCTGGTCGTTGAGTTTGTTTTTAGGTTCTGCGCCACATTTGAAACTTAGCGGATATTTTATTACCTTAAATTTGACATCCAAGGGGACGTCATTGGTTGACTGTTTCAACGGTTCGGGCGGCCTTCTCGGCTCCTTGGTTCAATCGCTTTCTTGCTTCAATCGCTTTATTGGTTCAATCGTTTTCCCGCTCCTTGGTTGAACCATCTGTTGAACCCCCTGTTTGTTGCTTCTTTCCTTGACTGAGGCCGTCTTTGAACCTTTGAACCCATGAACCATTGAACTTTGAACTCTTTCGGTTCAAGGTTCAATCGGTTCATTGGTTCATCCTTTGTTCGTCACTTCATTGTTCTTTCTAAGCTCTTTGATCTTCATCGCACTAGTTGAACCTGTGAACTCGTTGAACCTTTTGGTTCAAGCTTCAATAGTTCAATCGGTTCATTCTTTTTATTTAGCTATCATTTTGATCTTTTTGAACCAAACGCGTTGAACTTGTTGAACCATTGAACCCGTTAAACCTTTGAACCAAAGTGGTTCAATGGTTCAACGGTTCAATAGTTCAATCTTTCTTCTCTTTGATCAGTGTTTTGAAGCCGTTGAACCTTGAAGTGGTTGAACTGTGAACCTTGACAAATGCACTTAACTCTTGCTGATGACGTTGAACCTTTGAACCCATTGAACCCGTTGAACCAAAATGGTTCAAGGTTCAACGATTCAATGGTTCAATCATTGCTTAGAAGCTTGTCGATGGACATTTTGGTTGAACCTTGTCATTGAACCAACCTTGAAATCGCCTAAGTGTTGAGAGCTTGCTTCTTTCTTGCAGAGTCCATAGAAATCAACCTGCGAAGCCCGTAGAACTTGGCCTGCAGAGTCCGTAGATTCAAACCTGCAGAGTCCATAGATTCAAGCCTGCATAGTCCGTAGATTCTTTCCTGCAGAGTCCGTAGATTTTTGGAAAAGCTTTGAAAAATGAAGAACTTGAATACTCAGAGCAATTCTTGAAAAGGGGAGAGAGGATTTTGGTCTGTTGAACCAAAATAGTTCATATGTTGTCCCAAAAAAATGAGTGATATTTTTGGGGGACAACACTATGTTTCTTTTTGTCGTCTTTCCTTGTGCACCAATAAATACCTGATTTGACCTTGAGAAGTCTATATAGACACATATGCATTAGTGCATATAGGACAACCAATAGACAAGTAAGAAGTGATACCCATAGGTGATAAGAGTTCCAATAAAATTCAAGAGTGATATGTAGAAGTCTAAGATCAAAATTTAAGTGCTAAGGCAGAGTTTCATTTGGAGTCTTCATATCGCATCATTATCAATTGTTTATTTAGTGAAAAGACATATTAAGATTGTCTCTTGCGTTACCACAATTGCTTGTTGAACAATAGTGAGTGTTGGTTTCTAACATTTCCAAGGACAAGGGTATGATTTAGACAGGGCCCTCAATGACTACACTATTTTTTTAAGGTTTTGCAAGGTTTTGAGAGAAAATTAGGGTTTCAAGAAAGGAGATCAATTTCCTAATGATCTACAATGAATTCTAGAAAAGCGAACAAGGTTTTCAGAGACCAAGAGGAGAGGATCAAAGCCATCAAATTTATTTCAAAAAGGAACACGATGACCAAGAACTTACTTTAGCTATACAGTACATGTTTGATTTGCCCAGTCAAATTTTCAAAGTTATTAGTTCACTAAATGATTTATGGGTTTTGTTCACCTCAGTTTATAGACCTATTTCCAATTGATTTCAACCTTAGACAATCTACAAATTTGTAACAATTGAGTATTTTTCTCATAACCCTAGCTTTGCACCTTTCAATTATTATAGAATAATATTTTATGCAATTGGGTTTGATTTTTGCTTTTATATTACTATAATCTATTTGAATCTAAATTGTGACATTGTTTATGGTTAGGTGCATATTAATGTAAAACCACTTTCCCATATTACAATGTGAAACAGAGTTCTAAGGTAGACTAAGACAGTGATGAAGATGCGAACAAAGTGGTTCTCATGAAGGCGATCACAAGAATGGTCGCAAATGCGAGAAGAAGATGATCAAACAGCATACTTATTACAGCAAGCAAGGGCATGTGGTTGATTCCTACTAAAAAACGATTTGGGACCTCGAGAAGGAGATCAAGCATCCCACAAAGCACCAAATCAATCTGAGTGGTAATAATAAGAGTAATGTGTTTATTGCACATACTTTTTCATTTCATACACAATTCAAGGTGTGAGTTTATCATGGATTTTGAATGTACTCATCATGACCAAGGATAGTAATTTGTTCCAATCATTTGGGAAGGTAAATAATGAAAGGGTTCATTTAGTAGATGGTTTTATTCTTTCTATTATTGGTAGTGGTAATGTTATGCTATAGGATGGTATTATTAGAAATTCTACCATGTACCAGTTATGAGTATTAATTTTTTGTATGTTTATCCATTACCTCAACAACGCAAGAAGTTGAGTTATGGGTTGATAGGTTTGTTGTGGAAGATATCAATAATAGACTTTAGGTGGGTGCATCTAATTTACTCAATAAAGAGGCAAATGCTTAAGAATTTACTAGGTTTAGCAATGCTATAAAACATCTTGGGAGTTCTACCACTACTCCAATTAACAATGCACATAAGTAAAATGATAATTCTATTTAGATCATTGGTGTGAACACAAAGGCATCACCGAACTACAATCTCCCAATATCTTTACTAGGGATGGTGCCCACACATACCATGAATCAACTTAAGGACAATCACTTAATCTGACGCTTAGTTAGGACATGCACATGCACGAGGACCAAATCAGATACTCATTTGTAGAAGTAAACACATGAACACGTTCTCTTTATTCATCATGAAGAAAATTGAAAGAACGTCATAGTTCAACAATGGAAGATTTTAGATACGAAATATGGCAGCAAAATGCTTCACCAAAATCTCAAAAATGAAGGAAATAGATATGTTTCTCTTAATTTATGCTCATTTCTTAATTTTGGAAGAAGATAAAAAACTAGTAATAAGGGTGTGGTAGAAATACATGGTTGGTGATGCGCGTGTAATCTAGACGAAGATGGAGAATTCCTCTTTGGCTTGAAAAGAATACCCTGTAGATAAGAAAGCATTAACAAAGGGGTTGTTAGCAATATAGTTGGGTGGACTGCCTAGTGTGAGCTAGATCCAAGAAGCATGAGCTTGCTAGGAGGCTATCAATCCACTCTTGATAACAATTAAGTTGAAAGAGATAAAAGTAAGGTACTTGCATAAAGAAAATGAAATGCAATACAAGAAGTAGAATGTTTGTTTAAAGAAAATGACTAAATCTAGAAAAAGTAGGTCAATTCTCATGCTAAAGGGGGTGAAGTCCGGCCCAAAAAATCAAAAAAGGGTATGTGAATAGGTAGGAACATAGAAAGTTAAGTTTGGTTGAGGTTATGGGGCTAAAAATAACTTTTTATTATTTTCTGACACAGTGACCATCGACGGTTGGGTGAACCGTCAACGATTAAGCTGACCGTCAAAGGTTAGGCAACCATCGGCAGTTGGGGTGACCGTTGGAAATTGCCTATGGATTTTTGAAGGTACTCAGAAAAGAGTTGCAGATGGGTGAATACTCTGATAATGGTTCTATTAAGGATCTAAAAGTTGAGAAACAAAGTGTAAACAAGTCTGATCAAGTCAGGAGGGTTAGAAATCCAATAAAACAAAGAACAAGTAGAATATACATGTAGCTTGCTAGATGGTTGATGGTTGATGGCTGGAAAATTTTTGCCAAAGTAACAATACTTTGGCCTCAAAAGTAAATTTGACAGAGGTTTGGGTCTCTTTTGTTGTTGTTGAGTTATTGAAGGAAGATTGGATGCTGGAAAGCTTGAATACATGTATGCAAGAATGCTTGTCTTGATCGATTATGGATGGATTTCACCTCCTACTCCCCTCCTTTTACAGGAAAAGAGAGATGGAGGATAGAAGGTTCCCTAGTAGGTTGATGTGTTGATTTCGATGCTTGGGAGTTTGTTAGCACTGCATAAGATGAGCATATTAAATTGTGTCTCGCTTAGTTTGCACATAGTTGGTTTGTGTAAGTACGAGGAAGGAACCTAACCATCGACAATCAGACTAACCGTCGATGGTTAGCCTGACCGTCAGCAGTCGAATGTCTGAAGAAAAAGGGGTCAACGTGGGTTAATGTTCAAGTTAGTGAATTAATGAGTTTAGTTAGCTAAATAGCTAACTAGACCCAAGGTCTGATAGGTTAGTGGGTCGAGAAGGGTTAGGTGGTCCCTAAAGAGATCCAAGGCATTTCAACACCTAGTACGGTTTTCTAGTGTCTACATTTTGTTCATTTTTGTTATGTGACTTTGAATTAACAAACTACAAAACAAAAACAAATTGCTTGGTCAAAGGTATGTTTGCCCCAAGTATGGTAAGAGGTGTTCCCCTTCAAACCGAAAATTGATGAGGTGAAACCGAAATCGAGTCAGGGTTTGATAAGTGGTGTATGGTGAGTCACAAGGTTGGTAACAAAGTGTGGTTGGGCATTTGAAACGCAAACATGCACATAAAATATGACTAAGTGAAATAGTCAATATCGCGTAAAGACTAAGATTACCAATGTTGGTCGAAATTAGGTCGGTTCTAAAAGGACTAGTGATAGAGTAACCAATCCACAACGTTAGTCATAGTTGATTGGGTTATGTTATAAGTCTCTTAAACAAGATCAATATTTTCGCAAATATCTGAGGTAGGAAGTGCTCCCTTGAAAAACACAAATGGTCTGGTCATGCACTAGGTGCAAAATGCAAAAGGTCAACATGGCAAGGTCGATCGGTGCGATCAAGAATACCAATGCAAGGTTCATCATAAAATATGTGATTGTTCTAGTAAAAAATAGCGAATGTCGAGGTGGACGTGGTCTAATGGTTGGTCAGAGAAGGGTAATCTCCAAAAGGTCAAGTTTTGGTTTGGGGGAGATTTGGTGATCTCCAAAAATTTGCACTTAGGTATAGGTGCTTAAAGAATTTAAAAGTGGTACCCTGATCATCAACGGTTAGGGTTTCCAAAGTTGATCATTGATGGTCACAGTTAGGGTGAAACCCTAAAAGAATGAAATATAAAAAGTGAAAATAAAATTTCATTTTCACTTTTGACATTTTGACCTCCATGGTTCCATGCATTTTGATGATTCGGTGTTTGGCATTTCGCTGTGAGAGTTGACTAAGTGTTTGGGTGAGGTGTCGATTGTGGATTGATTGACCGTGTGTTTGAGAAGATCAGCTGGGACCAAATATGCAGGGCAGACGAGGACATGGCCAAGCAGCAAGACACGGGCTCCGATCTCGACAACGATTGAGGAATGAGGTAGGTGATGTTTTGAAATTGTTAGTTGATTCGGTTGTTGTTGACGTTAAATTTGCGTAATTTGTGATTATTTTGTTAGGGTTTTAGGAGGTTTGACCTAGGTTTGGGTTTTAGTTAAAATAAGGAAAATTAGTAGGTGAAAGTTAAATTTGAAGGAGGTTTTGGGTTGGGGATAGGTTATAGGGTAGTTTGAGGTAGTTTAGTTATTGAAATTAGTTATTTTGTTGAGGTTTTAGGAAGATAGGTCCAAGGTTTTGTTGTCAACAATCATACACAATGACCATCGGTAGTTAGACCCGACCGTTGACGGTCAGACATGACCATCAGCAATCGACCACCGAAGGAGGAAACTCACTTGATCATTGACGGTTATAAGGACCATCGACAATTGAGTATTTAGGGAAGGTGAGGTTCAAAATAAGAAGAGATAAAAATTTAAAAAAATGTTTTGAAATGTTGAAAAGGGGTTAGGGGTAGTTAAAATATCTAGGTAGGATAAGGCAAGTTCTAGTAGGACTGATAGGTTGAAATGGGTAGTTCTAGGTAGTATGAGGTAAAATGTTTGATAAGTTTAGGGAAAATTGTTGAAAATTGTGGCGTAGGGTAGATTTATGTGAAAGAAGCGATAGGTATTAGTGTGGTAGGTTAGGGTAGATGTTTTAAAATGTTTGTAGTCAAGTGTCATTTTAAGTGCTAGAGATAATGTTATAAAGATAGTAGTCAAAATAGGTTGATTTAGGTGAGTTTAGGTCGACAAAGAGGTTGATGCAAGTAAACTAAGTAATGGAAGTGAAAAACTAAGCATGTGTGCTAACATGGTTTGTTTTGCAGGGACAAGACCAAATCCAGATGAGGATTGGGTTCCCTAGATCTTTGCAGAGATCCATGGAGGTATGACTTCGGATGATTGGACGCATATGGAGGAGGTCAGGGTCAGAGCTATGAGACAATATCAGTGGCTGTCGCGAGATGTGGTGATGATCATGGCCCTCATCGAGAGATGGGATCTGGCCACAAACACCTTCCTATTGTCGACAAGGGAGATTACCATCCTATTAGAGGATGTTCACAGGATTACATGGTTGCCTATTCGGGGGGAGCCTATTTACCACATTGAGAGTGAGGAGAGGGACGAGCAGATGGAGTTGTATGGTGAGGATCAAACCCATGCTAGATGGCATTCAGGTGGTTTTGGTTACGAGCCACTATACTAGAGGTCTCCATATGACAGGTGCTTGATGACAATGATGATATAGCAAATCCCTATTTCGTGTTGCCCGATTCGAATAGTGGATGATTTTCCTATCTGTTGCTGGGAGTGTTAGTAGAGATGTTAGGCAGGACAATGTTTGGGTGGGAACCAGTTTTACTAGTTCAGATATACAGGGAGCTCTGGGCATTTCTAGCTCATAGGCGATATGGGATCAGTGTTGGGTTCATGCTCCATTGCTGGGCATACGAGCATATTCCGGTTCTGAGACCATTAGGGCTACCATGGGATGGTTATGCCCAGGTGGACTACAAAGTGGGCTTCTTGCGATGGAGAGGAGATTATGCTTTGATAGGGGCAAGTGGAGGTGCTAGGGACATTGATTGGTTTAGAGATGCATTGGAGGGCTCAGTTGTGGGTGACATCATCTGGAGACCATATGTGGGTTGGCCTAGGTGGGCCCAATACAACTATCACACCTTGTCTTTGCAGAGCTGAGGTGGATCTATGGGAGGCTAAAGGGTGAAACTAAGCTCATCCCATTTGACAAAGTTTGGAGGCGATATGGCCTTATGCAGGGGATTTCGATTTCTTTCTTGAGGTACAGGAGGGAGGATGTGGAGTTTTTGTTACCTGAGCCACAGTCAGTGGATGTAGTATTAGACCATGAGGAGTTGCCCACGAGAGTAACGATAGATGATGTTGGTTTTGTTCAGGGCTATGCAACATGGTACCAGGTCATTTATGCAATGATCAATTTTAGATGAGATGATGGGGGTCGACAGGCCATGGATGTGGATACATCAAGTGCACAGGTATAGGTTGGTGGTCAGGATGGATAGGCAGTGGCAGTACTGGGAGCTGCACAGGCTCAGATTACAGGTTTACAAGGATAGGTGGCCATATTGCAGGGCCAAATTGTCACTTTGTAGGGTCAGTTTCCCACCTTGACTGGTGAGAGAGATCAGGGGAGGACCTCCCTTAGTTTGGTGACCTAGAAGAGGGATACACTGATGCAAAGGGTAAGAGTAGTGGCAACACCAGTAGGAGGGCCACCATGTACGATTGTTATGACACGATAGTTGGCCACGATTGAGGAATGAGATATTACGAGGCTATAGTGTTGGTACAGTGTCTAAAGCAGTCGAGATGGGGAGAGTACAGGGTCAACTTAGCAAGTGAACCAGCTATGGTGACTCCAGGGCAGTAGGCCTCTACAGTGAGTGGACATACAGGTATCCTAAGAGGACTAGCACTAGAAGGTAGTGCAAGTGCAAGAGAGGCCAGTGGTAGTGGAGGAGGTGCCCCAGGGGTATGATATATGTTATGATGGTGTAGATGTACATGATTTTGATACTGGCCTACGTGTCGATGATGTAAGATGTACATAAGAGAAAAAGATTTATACATTATTACATGTATTTTTTACTTGATGGACATGATATATATATATATATATATATATATATATATATATATATATATATATATATATATATATGTTCATGGTTCATGGTTTACATGTTTTGATGTTTTATGCTTTATGCTTATGAGATGTGTACTCAATAGCTTTAGGCATGTGATGATTTATGGATGATGTTTTTGTTTTGTTCATGGATATGATGATGAATGATTCAATTATGGTTATTGATGTGGTTTATGATATGATGTTTGATGGTTTGATCATAGATAGATATATGATGTGGTTCATGGGTATGGTTCATGATTGATGTTTATTGTTCATGATTATGGAGATGTAATGTGATTATGGTTAAGGATGTAATGAAAATACATAAAGTAAGTTAGATAACAAACTAAATGTCAAAAAAAGAAATGAGAATCATGAGACATATGTCTACATGACCCAATGATAGGAGGGTAAGGAAAAAGCACGATACCTTTTCATTGGTAAAGACCTAACAAAACCGAAGTTAAATTGGCTTAAGGAACTTAAGCCTTTTGAATGTTTAGCATTAGCATGCTTTGGTTGATAAAACGGTGTCTTGATCACATTGTGTCAAGTAAGCTCATAATCACTTAATTTAAAGGTAGTATAAAGGGGAGATAGGTGATGGGTGAAATATAAATGGATGGATAGGTAAGATAACCTTATGTGGATTGGTTTTCCCCTTTAATAGGTGATCTAAGAACCAAATTAGACAAGTCCATGCCGTAATGCCAAATGTAAACTGATCGATACGGGAAATCTATTAATGCTAGATATAAAAGTTGATTGCAGCTTTCTCAGGATAGCTTATTATGATTTGATATAGGGTTTTTTGTTTATTGTTTTGATAGGTTTGTGAAGTTGATCGATGCAAGAAGCTTCAAATAATTGCTTTTGACCCGTTTGAATTAGCCATCCTTCAAGGGAGTGGTCTAAGTTTGGTTTTGTATGTTTGGTAGTTGTCCTTCAAGAGAGTAGTCTATCTTTTAAGTAATTTAGTTTTGTGCAGTTGTCCTTCAAGGGAGCAGTCTACGATGCTAGAGATATGTGACCCAAGTGGTATTTTGGTATCTCAATTGTTTTAATGTAAGGTTTTAGACATGGACGAGTGTAATTAGGCTTAGAGGTTTACCTTTATGGGGGCAAAACTTTTAGCACAAGAAAGTAATGATAGGTAAAGGGGGTGGTTTTGAGAGAGAAAAGACCATGGGATTGCATCTTGTTAGAGATGAAAAGTATCCATGAGAACCATGCCACGAGTAGAGCCGTGGTACCCATATTTATGATTAGGCTATGACTGTGATGGTTAATCACACGGTTATATTTTTTAATCAGTTATTCTCAAAGGGAGAGGGATAGGTCGGTGTGAGGGTGAAAATCTCATAAATCAAGGGACGAGCTTAAGTTAGATAGAAAAGTGAGTTTGATCCTTCTTTAACAAAAGAAAGGACACATATGTGAAGCATTAAGAGGCTCAGGTTTTGATTTGCCTTTAAGAGAGGATAAAAGGTAAACACCTGATCCATACTTATGGGTTATGATGTAGGGTCCAAGCCAATTGAAAGCAAACTTGTCTTTTTTGTTTTTCTCCATATTGGTTACATGTTGGTTTTCCTTTAAGAAGATGTCTCCAATATTGAATTCTTGTTCTTTTGGGTGTTTGTTATAGGCACACTTGATTCGTTCTTGGTAGACACGAAGATGGTTAAGCGCTGCTAGGTGATATTCGTCAAGTAACTCAAGTCGTGCTAGACGTTCTTGACGGAAGTCACTTTCAGAAATGATGTCTTGCAAGGATATGCGAAGAGAGGGAATTTGGATTTCAAGAGGCAAGACCGCCTCTGCTCCGAAGACTAGAGAGAAAGGAGTAGCATCTGTAGAGGTTTGAAAGCTAGTGCGATAGGCCCATAAAGTGAAGAGGATGTGCAAGTGTCAATCCCGACCTAAAGCACTGACTACTTTGGTCAACATTTTGTTAAGAATTTTGTTAGAGGCTTTCCCCTGTCTATTTGTTTGTGGATGGTAAGGCGAAGAGAAGCTTAACTTAATGCCAAATGCATCGCAGAGACCTTAGACTTGCTTATTCTTATATATTTAATGTTATCAGTGATGATCTTATGAGGAACACCGAAACGGATGTGATGGTTGATAAAGTTAACTATCTTGTCGGCTTTAGTTGAGATGAGAGGAATAGCTTCCACCTACTTGGTGAAATATTCGATGATGGTAATGATGGATTGGTATCATTGTAAAGAATGAGGGTCAATTTCCCCAATGAGATCAAGTCCCCATTGTGAGAAGGGCCAATAGTCTTTAGATACTTGTAGGCCATGGACAGGTGCATGATGTAAATTGGCGTGTTGTTGGCATTTAACACACTTCTTTACATAATCACAAGAGTCTTTGTTAAGGGTGGGCCAATAGTAGTCAAGGCAAAAGATACGTTGAGCGTAGCTAAACCACTAAAGTGTCCCCCACATATTCTTTCATGCATTTCCTTGATAGCATGGGAAGCTTCATGACTATGTAGACAATGGAGAAGGAGGTTGTCAAAGCCGCGCTCGTAAAAGATTCCCCCTAATATGGTGTAACGAGAGGTACTCAGAACAAAGGCTCATCAAGCATTCCTAGAGAGATTGGGAGGAATGATACCAAGGATGAGATAGTTGAAGGTTTGCTCATACCATATGTCAGATGGAGATTGCTCTACATTACAAATAGTAGGAAGGTCGGGATGGATATAAGGTGTGATAAAACAATGGATGGTAACAAAGAGTAGACTCGGCAGGTTGAGATGGGATTTGGGAAGTAAGAGAAGCCATTGTATCCACGAACCTGTTGGTAGATCATGGAACAGATTGGATAAGGTAATGATTGAATGATGTTAAGAGTACCTCTACTAGCTGTTTGTACTTTTGCAAGACATCATTCTTACATTGGTAGGATCCGTTGACCTGGTTGACCACAAGTTGGGAACTGCCAAAGACACTAATGGTCTTAATTCCCAAGGCTATAGCAGTTTGGAGACCTATGACTATGGCTTCATACTCAGCCACATTGTTCGTGCACTCAAAGTCAAGTTTAAAAGAAAGAGGAAGAGGTTCATCGTCAAGGGGAATGAGAATAACTTAGGCACCCCCACCATGTTGGCATTTGGAGCCATCGAAGAACATGGTCATTTGGTAGGTAGGGTTATCCTGAGAAAGATTTGTGATGGACTCGCTAGGAAAAGCATGAGGAAGCGATGGTTATCTAGTAGAGGAGCTTCGGCCAATTGGTCAGCAATGACTTGCCCTTTAATTGACTTATGTTAGAGGAGCTCAAGATCAAACTCAGCTAAAAGCATGAGCCACAAAGCCATACGTTGGTTTTGGAATGGTTTAGAGTGCATGTACTTGAGTGGGTCAATGTTAGTGATGACGTAGGTTTTGTGATTAAGAAGGTAATGACAAAGTTTAGAAGCCACAAAGACTAAGGCGAGGCAAAGTTTCTCAGGATGGATGTACCGAGTCTCATACTCTATAAGTGTTCAACTTATGTAGTATACAATTTTCTCTTTGTGTTCATCACAGTGAGCGAGCATGGCCCCTAAGGAATGGTCAGTGGCGGAGATGTAAAGGTAAAAGGGTTGATCCTCTTTAGGTGGGGTAAGAACAGGTGGAGAAAGAAGGTATTATTTTAGTGAATTAAAGGCTTGTTGGCAGTCCTTGGTCCACTTAAAAGATGTATCTTTCTTAAGAAGATGGTGAAAAGGTTTACACTTATCAGATAACTATGAGATAAAGCGACGGATGGATCGGAGCTTCCACTGCAGGCTGTGAAGTTGCTTAAGGTGGGTTGGAGGAGGCATCTCCAAAATTTCTCTAACTTTGGCAAGGTCTACTTCAATTCCTCAAAGAGAGACGATAAAGCCAAGAAGTTTTCCGAAAGGACCCCAAAAATACATTTTTTGGGGTTGAATCTGACATGCAAATGGTTTAAGCATTCGAAGATGATGGTGAGAACGACTAGGTGATCCTTGCGATGTCTAGATTTATCAAGGAGATCATCCACATAGTCCTCTACGATTTTATGGATTAGATCATGGAAGATGTAGGTCATGGCATGTTGGTAAGTTGCTCCAACGTTCTTCAGACCAAATGGCATGACCTTGTAGCAGAGGGTTCCCCATGTGGTTATTAAATAAGTTTTACATTGATCTTTGGGGGCAATCAAGATTTGATTATATCCCAAGAAACCATCCATGAGAGATAACATCTCGTGGCGAACTGTAAGATCAACAAGTTGGTCAATGCTAGGCAAAGGAAAGTCATCCTTAGGGCAAGCGAAGTTGAGGTCATGAAATTCGATACAAAGGCGAAGTCCCCATGTGGGTTTGGTAATGAGAACGATGGAGGTTCATCCAATAACAGATCATCCTCATCCCATAAGCTATGGACAAGTGTTTGGAGAGCTATGCAATTCTATGTATCATGTCTAGGAGTCCTACAGTATGAGCAAATCAAATTGTCATTGAACCATGATGGTTTAGGACGTGAAGGGTCAAAAGGTTTGATGGATGATAAGGTTAAGGAAGAGGTTTGCAACAACCCTTGTAGAATGGTTGAATAAGATTCAATCAAAGGCGATGAGGGTGTTGGGTTTTTAGTTTTAAGAGTGGGAGCCTTCCTATGAGTAGGCTTCACAGCGAAAATTGGATGTGGTGGAATGGTTTTGGTATGTGGTTTTAGTTGGGATTGTTTGGTTATGGTTGGTTTGGAGGTGGAAGATTTAAAGGTGGAGGGTGAAGGTTTGGTGATAGGTGGGAACATAGAGGTAGCTAGGTTAGTTAAGAATGATGAGGATTTCAGTGATTTGGTAGTAAGTGTGAGTAGAGTAAGAGGAGAAGGTTTACTAGATGAGGAATAGGTAACGGGAATAGTAGAGGGATGGGATCCTAAGATGGAAGGTAGGTGGGAAGGAGGTGGTATAGGTCTAGTTCGAGGTGGGAGTTTGGGTGGTTCCACCTTCCTAGTTGGTTTGGTTGGGGTTTTCTTTGGTGGACTAGAAGGGGTTAAGTCCAACTTCAAAGATGGGTGAGCAAGGTTAGTTGTAGGAAGTATTCCTAAATTATTGATGGGTTTGGTTAAGGAAGCATAAGGTGATTTGGCAAATTTAGGTGGAGGTGGGTTAGATGGTTCTCCTATGGTTTTGGATGAAGAAGTGTTTAAGGATGGGATTGAGGCAATGATAGGTTTGATGGTGGATGCAAGTGAAGTTGAAGGTTCAAGTTTGTTTTGGTAAGGGAGGCCAAGACGATGCCAAAAAATGGCTCAATCGAGGTTGGGTTGAGAGGTAAATTCTAGACTTTGGACCAATCTAGAAAAAGGCATGTAAACAAGTTTGATTCCTTAGTCATTCGTTTCAAAATTCAAGCCCATAGGTGGAGGTGAGGGGTTAGTTTTTTCACCTATGTTCTTGATGGAGGGTGCCAAGGTTTAGGAGGATGTTTCCTCCATGGAAGGTGTAGGTATGGTGATCTCTTCCTTTGGAATGGTTTCCAAGGAGGGAGTGGTTGGTTCCATGTTAAGTAAGGAAGGTGTGATGGTGTCAAGTGAAAGGGCGGAGATGGTTGCTTCCTTTGTTTGGATGTCCAAAGGAATGGTAGCTAATTCAACCACTTCAATAGGTGGAGTGGGTGAGGAGGTGGTTGAAGCAATGGTTGCCTCCTTTGGTATTTCTATCAAAGGAGATGTGGATAGGTGTATGGTCTCAATAAGTAAAGAAAGACGGGTGGTTGTTTCCTCTATTTGAATGTCCAAAGGTATAGAAGGAGAGTCCATCACTTCAATGAGTGAAATGGAAGAAGAGGTAGTTGAGGTGATGGTCTCCTCAATGATAGGTTCACTAATAATGATGTTAACCGCATGGACCTCACGAGCGTGAGATGATTATGGTTTATTATCATCATAGTTGGTGAAAGGGGCATGGTTGGGAAAAGGTTTACGAAATATGTCAAGGGACTGATTTGGAGGTGCATCGGGATTATCAAACACAAGTTCTCCCTTATCAATCATATTTTGGACAATAGTATTAAAGTTATTGCACTTACTAACATCATGTCCAATGGCGCGATGCAAAACACAAAGATCGTTCTCATTGTACCAACCAAGTGTAGGATGAGAGGCATCAAATTGTTGGGGAGGTTTTATTGGAGGAAGTTGTATAGTGTTTTTTTTTACTAGTTTATCCAAAATAGAAGCATAAGACTCCCCTATCAGAGTATATTATTTTGGAACAACTCAGTTTTAATTTCAATTTGGTTGGTTGAATGAGTTAGAAGAATTGGTTGGGTTGGGTTGGTTGACATTTGGTGGTGGGGCAGTTTTAAGTACAATCGAGTTGGCAAATGCCTTTGATTTGGTATTGAAATGATTAGGTTGATTGGTCTTAGTTGAAGAAAGGTCATTGGATTTAAAGCTAGAATTTCTATTTCGCAGTTTTAGTTTCCCCTCATCAATGCCTTGGATTTCCAATTTTCGTGCCATGGTGAAAGCCTCATCAAAAGCCATGAAAGTTTAAACTTGAAGAGCCGGGGAAATATGTTTATCGCAACCTCGAGAGAAGAGTTCAATCAACTCAGGTTGGGGTAAGAAGAAAGAAAGTTGGTTGATGAGACCTCTCCATCTAGCTACGAAATCGGCAATTGATTCGTCATCAAATTGCCTAATGGATTAGAGGTTGGTAATAGAGACCTTTTTAGATATGTTGATGGAAAAGTGATCTAGAAATACCTAGGAAAGTTGAGAAAAGGAAAAGATGGAGTGCTTGGTGAGAGCACTATACCAATCTAGCGCTAGTCCAGACAAAGACATGGGGAATGTACAAAAGAGAAGAGCATCGTCATATGCAATCAAATAGCAAGAATTGTGAAATGCTCTCAAGTGTTGTTGGGGGTCCTCCTTGCTTTGGAACTTGAAAAACTTGGGTAGTTCCCATTGAGGAGGATAGGATTGGATAGGGATGAATGGATGGATAGGTTCACTACAGATTTGATCATAAAATAAAAGGTTATGAGCCCCAGAAATAGATGATTCAAGATTGGACATTTTATCCATCAACATCTTAACCAAATATGTTTGAGGTTGGGGAGTTCCATAATTGGATGGTAAGTTTGGTTGAGGTTGGATGGCCGCAATGTATGGATAAGAGGTAGAGGGTTGAGAAGATACCACATATTGGTATGTGGTCATTATAGGTTGGGATGGTGCAACATAAGGGTTGATGGGCACAAAAGGTTGGGTAGAAGGTGATATGTATCCTTATGGATTAGGAACATATTCGTAAGATGTCATGGGTATTTGTTGTGGGATTGATATGGGTTGATTTGGAGGTATGGATGGGTTGGTAGATGTTTGGGGTTGAGTGGTAACTCTTGTACTAACAGGTGTAAGGGTAGGAGGTATGGAAAGTACCAAATTTTGAAGAGGGGTAGAGATTGGTTGGTTGGTGGTGATAAGAGAAATGGTGGAAATAGGGGTAGACGATACCCCCATGGTGGATAGGGTATAGGTAACAAGAGGTAAGGTTGCCCCTATGTTGGAGGTGTTGGTTGGTGTAGGGGGTGTTTGGTTATTGGTTAGAATGTTGGATTGGGTTTCGGCGGTGGTAGTGGATGGGATATTGCTGGAAGAAGATGCTTGGGTGATCAAAGGTTGGGTGGAGGTAACTCCAACTATAAGAAGGGGAGGCATACCATAAAGTGGATCCGTAGGAGGAACTGAAGCAATAGGAGTGTGGTGAGCTAAGGTGTTAAGGTAATGTTGGAGGGCCACGGGGTTGTTATCAAGGAAGGTAGAAAAATCTGCATCAACCTCAACAACTATCCGAGGCATGGTAGGAGGGGGGAAAAATGAGAACTCTCAACATCTGAAATATACTCAATGGAAGAAGAGGAAGAGGAAGATGATGGTTCTTGTTTGGTTTGATTCCTCAATTATTGTCTAGTAAAGACCATGAGAGAAAATAGAAAAGAAATGACGAAAACTCACACCTCAAACAAAATGCAAGCAAAAAGAAAAGAATCTCAAGACAATCCAAACATACACTAAAAGTGCGTTTAAAACTTAGGATTCTTTTTAGATCGCTTTTGGCTTATGCCTTAGAATGTGTGTAGAAGAAATTTGGCTTGTAGATCAGTACTAAAGAATAAATCTAAGGTTGGTTTCAGGTTGTGTTTAGGTGCTCAAAAGAAAAAAAATCTGTATTGAATTTCAATACGTGGCTTGATATTGGTGCCTACCCCCTCACTTCACAAACCGCAGCCAAGATATACTCAATTTTAAAGTTTATACTCAATCAGAGAGTTGAGTTGGTTCTCCCCTTCGTAATGACCTCCAAGTAGGATTGCCGGGAAAGAGTAAGGTTTATCGCTAAGTGATGAAATCCTAGTCGGGCCTTGTCTCAAGTTTGTTTTGATGTGTTGATTGATTATGTGGTTTGGTAAAAGGGTGTGATAACAAGAGTGAAAACTACGATTGATTACTTTTGCCTTTAAGTTAGCTAAATGAACTAAAAGCAAGCAAGCAAACGATGTATGCAAGGTATCTATTTTAAGCCTTAAAAAAAATTAGATTTTGTTGAATGAGCAAAGAATAAAAGAAGAAAGAAGGGGCACCTAAATGATGCTAGGGTCCCACCAGACGTGCCAAAATGTCTCTTAATTTCTGTTCATTTCTTAATTTTGGAAGAATATAAGAAACTAGTAATAAGGGTGTGGTAGAAATACCTAGTTAGTGATGCGCACGTAATCCAGACAAAGATAGAGAACTCCTCTTTGGCTTGGAAGGAATACCCTGTTTATAAAAAAACACTAACAAAGGGGGTGTTAGCAAGATAGTTAGATGGACTGCGTAGTGTGAGCTAGATCCAAAAAGCGTGAGCTTGCTAGAAGGCTATCAATCCACTCTTGATAACAATTAAGTTGAAAGAGATAAAAGTAAGGTACTTGCATGAAAAAAATCAAATGCAATACAAGAAGAAAGTAGAATGTTTGTTTTTAAAAAATGACTAAATATAGCAAAAGCGAGTCAATACTCGTGCTAAAGAGGGTGAAGTCCGATCGATAAAATCAAAAAAAGGTCTGTGAACAGGCAGGAACACAGAAAGTTAGGTTTGGCTGGGTTAAGGGGCTGAAAATAACTTAACATTATTTTCTGTCATAGTGCTCATCGATAGTTGCATGAACCGTCGATGGTTAAGCTGGTCGTTGACAGTTGGGTAACCATTGATAATTGGGGTGACCATCGACGGTTGCCTGTGGATTTTTGAAGGTACTCAAAAAAGAGTTGTAAAATGGGTGAATGGTCTGATAATGGTTCTGTTAAGGATCTAGGAGTTGGGAAACAAAGTGCAGACGGGTTTGATTAGGTCAAAGGGATTAGAAATCCAATAAAACAAAGAACAAGTAGATTATACATGTAGCTTGATAGATGGCTGATGGTTGATGGCTAAAGCAATTTCGCTAGAGTAACAATACTTTGACCTAAAAAGCAAATTTGACATAGATTCGGGTCTCTTTTGTTGTTGTTGAATTGTTGAAGGAAGACTGGATGTTGGAAAGCTTGAATACCTATATGCAAGAATGTTTGTCTTGATCGATTGTGGATGGATTTCACCTCCTACTCCCCTCCTTTTATAGGCAAAGAGAGATGGAGGATATAAGGTTCCCTAGTAGGTTGGTGTGCTGATTTTGATGCTGGGAAGTTCGTTAGCACTGCATAAGACGAACATATTAAATTGTGTCTCGCTTAGTTTGCACACAACTGGTTTGTGTAAGTACAAAGAAGGAACCTAACCATCAATGTTTAGGCTAACCGTCAACGATTAAGCTAATCATCAACGATCGAGTGTCTGAAGAAAAAGGGGTCAAGGTGGGTTAATGTTCAAGTTAGTGAATTAGTGAGTCTAGTTAGCTAACTAGACCCAAGGTCCGATAAGTTAGTGTTGATGCAATGGATGGCACCCTCTGAAGGGAGGCTCAGCTCTCTTCCTCCACACAGCACAATGGACACATTCCTCTTGCTGTGGGTTGCAAACGTGAGGGATGAATCACTAGATTAGGGGCTAGCTCCCCTTGATGCACCTTGAGGCCTTGGATTTCCTACTGCTAACAATAGGGGGAATGAAAAGGGAGAGAAATACTGAAATCAGAACCTAAACTAATGTGGTGATGCACCAAAATGATTGGTCTACTTAGCTTTGACATACATTTTACACCAGAGAGAAGCAAGCATACACTTCATTCAAATGAGAACCTTTCATGCATCAGTGTTTCAACAAGGGATCCTATGGTAATACAGGGGGGAAGAGCTTTCAGAGGTGTTCTAAGACGCACTATGAACATCCTGTTCATATGCATCTATACTCTGAGTTGGACACTTCTTGTTGACCTGCAAGAGAAGAACTCACAATACACTAGATATGTTGGCATAAACTTATGAAAGCATGAAAAGGAAATGACTTAATATAAGATAAAACCATAGACATGCAAAAGTGCAAGCTCAAATGGACGTAAAAATACTTCTTTTGATTCAAGGTAAATTCCTTCAACACTTCGCCATATAATGCTGAGATAATTTTTCTCAAATGAGAAGTTACAAATATATAGAGAACTTGGAAACAGATAGCTGACAAATCAAGGGATGGAAACCCATGCTAAGTTAAAAACTTCTGCAGAGACCACAAGCCCATGTTGTTGTTATATTCTTCCAATTGTGTATAAGAGAGCCATGTTGTAGATGTCTAAGTCGTTGCCCTTACTGTCCTGGGCCTGCAAAAGCATGGGATACTCCTTCTAAAAACTGAAAAAGCCATCCCCAAGTTGTGTTGACTAGACCATGTTCTCTTCAATGCTGGGCGCAATTGGTTGTGCATTAATGGCGAAGCGTGAAAACGCAGGTTGCTCTCCTCTATAGTTCAAAAACTAATTTGGTTTTCAGTAGATATATTCCACCAAATGTATTAATTCTCCTTGCTGAGTCATCTGCGCCACTTATCTTGGTTTGAGTGGTCATTGATAATGTCCTTTGTCTTTGTCAGCAGCTGGAACTGTTCCTTGTTTTGTCTTTTTCGCTTTGTCTTTCCCCATGTTTTGTCTCCTTCCTTCGACTTCTCCTTTGCCTTGGCCTTTTCTTTGCTTGCTCTTTAACTTATCGAGCCTTTTGTCGTGCTTTCCTTCAAACATTTCATCTGAAATAATTCTTTCTTTTGATTGCTTCTTTTCTCGAAGGGCACGTGCCCTTCGGGACTTTACAATTTGTCTCCTTCAACTGGTTTCCCTCCTTAAGGGTTTCTTTAATCCAAAAGTGCCCTTCGGGCTTTCTGAAATGGTCTTCACCTTTCTCAAGGTGCCCTCTGCAAGGGTATTTACCCTTCAAACTTTTTGCAAACATCCTTCAAGTCGTCAAAATGCCCTCTGAAGGAAATCCGTTGCCTTTTGAGAACTGCTTTAGACCATTTCGGGTCCTTCAATCGCTTCTACTTATAAAAGTAGACAAGTAATGCACCTGCACAAACCCGATATGCACTAGACTAAGCAAAATGATAAAACACTTGGCCTTTTCATTAGAAAGGTCTGGCAGAGAATATTTTTTGCACAAGGCAACAGAGGGATAATCTAATCAAAACATGGATTGGATAACCTTTGCAAAGAAAAAAGAGGGGTGCCGAATTTTGGTTTTCAAGACCAAAAATTAGTCAACACAATTGGCGACTCACAAGGGAAGCATCCCTGTTGTGCTTGGGAAGATTGATAGCCACAAAGTCCATTGGGCATGGAGTCAGGATGCATCTTGGAGATGTCAACAACAACTTTGTAAGGACCTATGAACCAACAAATATTTTACCCCAAACAACAAGGAAAAAACACACACAAAGGCTAAAAACACTACACACATGCATAGCAGCACTTAAGAAAAATGAGAAAAAACAAGGAAACTATGTACATGACAAAAGAAACCTAGTAACAATGCTTAAGATATATCCCATTGACTGGGATATGTAGCTCTTCACCATCACTTGGAGAGTTGGAAAGTATTGTGTTGCTTGCATTGGGTGATGACATATGGGCCACTCCATAAATCATCAAACTTCGTGTGCCTTCCAAGCTTGGCTCGGTCCTCATCCCACTTCAAGACAATGTCACCTTCTGAAAAGCTCTTTGGCATAGACCTTTTGTCAAAATACTTTTTTGTTTGTTGTTAGCAGCTAGTCATGGCATCCATGGCTTGGTCTCTCCCTTCTTGAAGCTCCATTAGCTCACAATACCTGACTTTTAGGCTGTCGCTCTCCACCAATTGCAGCTGATGGGCAAAATCCAAAGCTGGTAACTCAAGTGAGATAGGAAGTCTAGCTTCCCTTCCATACACAAGTGTGTATGGTGAATTCTCGATTGCCCTCTTTGGAGTGATCCTATCTGCGCAAAGCGTTGTCTTCAACTTGGCATGCCAAGTCCTTTGATTTTCCTACATTGTCCTTTTTATGATCTTAATCAAATTCATGTTTGTCGACTCAGCCAACCCATTTTTTTGTGGATAGTAGTTGGAAGAAGTGTTGAGATAGATGCCATACTTCAATGCCCACTCACTTGTCTTTGTTCCCAAGAAATCCAATGCACTGTCTGAAATGATTGTGGTTGGGACCCCAAATCTTGTCACTATGCCTTCATAGAAGTCTAGGACTGCACTCTCATTGGCCTCTTTCAAATCTACGACCTCTACCCACCTTGTGAAATAATCCGTGGCAGTCAAAACCCACTTGTGGCTAGCACTAGAAGGAGGATTGATCAACCCTATAAAGTCCAACCCCCATTGCATGAATGATTGTTCCACCTGAATAGGATGAAAAGGCATGGCATTCAGTCGTTGTTTCCCATCAAAGAAGGCACATTTTTTACATTTCCTCACCCAAGCATGAGTGTTTTTAAACAAACTGAGCCAAAAGTAACTAGTCCTCATAATCCTTGCAGCTGTGGCCTTGGGAGCAAAGTGGCCACCAGCTGGTCCATCATGGAACTCGGATAATACCTTGTCGACTTGGTCTGAATCAATGCATCTCAAGAACACCCCTGAAAAGTCTTTCCTGAACAGCACTCCATCAACTAAGACATAAGGAAGAGATTCAAGTCTAAAATACCTCCTCTTGGTCCTATCAAGACCTTGTGGACACTCACTAGTTCGAAGGAAATGAACCATGTCTTGTGTCCAGCTCTTCATGACTGTAGGTACAACTGTTGTAGGTTCATCATGGAGTACCAAAACGTCCTTCGACTCTTTCAAGTCTGTAGCGAGGTGTTCACACAGCCCTCTTCCTCTTACCAGCATGGTGGTTTTGATCTCTACGTCATACTCCATTACTTTGGTGATCCAACATGCCCTTTTCTCATTCCAATCTAGGTTCAACAAGAAGTCTTTTACACTAGGATGTGGCACCATGATGTGAATTTTGTTGTTAGACAACATATATATAAACTTCTTCAGAATTCATATGATTTCAAGTACCTACTTCTCAACATACATGTATCTAACCTCATAGCCTTCTAAACCTTGGCTGAAAAAAGTGAGAGGTTGTTCTAAATTCTCACCATTTGCTTGAGTGAGCATAGCAGAGATTACCTCTTCATTCCCAAAGGTGTATAGATTGAAGTCCTTGGAGAAGTTTGGACTAGACAGGATAGGAGCTTGGGCGATAGCTTGCTTGATGCCTTCAAAGCTTTCTCTTATTCTTGTTGTCCACATGAACATCCTGTCCTTAGCATGGAAATTAGTGGCTTGACAAGCTCAGCAAAGTTAGGAATGAATCTCCTAATGAAATTTATTTTACCAAAGAAACTTTGCAGGCCCTTCTTGTGCTTAGGCAAGGACAATGGTAAGATGGCGTGCACCCTCTTTGGATCAATGGACAAGCCTTCTTTTGAAACAACATAGCTCAAGAGTTTGCCTTCGTGGAAGGCAAACATACATTTTTTTGGGTTGAGAGAGATGTCAAACTCTCTACACCTTTCAAAGATTTGCCTCAAGGGCTTCAAATGTTCACTTGCCTCCTTGGAGAAGACTGTCACATCATCAAGATAAACCAGCACAATGTCATTGATCAAACCTTGGAAAGCCATATCCATAGCACGTTAGAAGGTAGCTCCAGCATTTGACAATCCGAATGGCATCTTCATGTAGACGTATGTTCCCCACTTGGTGGTGAAGGTTGTCTTGTATTGATCACATTCTTGTACCAGGATTTGATTGTACCCAGATTAGCCATCTAGGAGAGAGAATCTTTCACTCCCTATCACCATCTGAAGAATTTGCTCCATACTTGGAAGGGGATAGTGATCTCTTAGTGAGACTCTATTCCGGGCTCTAAAATCCACACACAATCTGACCTCTTCATTCTTCTTCCTAACAGGGACCAAATTGGCCAGCCAAAAAGAGTGTTTGATAGGGAAAATGATCATGGACTCAATCAATTTGGTGAGTTTCTTCCTCATAAGAGGCTCGATCTTTGGATTGATTGGCCTTTGCTTTTGCTTGATGGGTTTGGCACCTTCCTCCAGCTCAATGGTGTGTTGGGCCAAGCTTAGATCGAAGCCCTTCAAATCACCATACTCCCAAGCGAAGACATTGACAAACTCTTGACATAACATAATGAAAACATGTTTTTCTTCATTGGTACACACCTTCCCAATTGCAAGCAGCTTATCCTTATAGATCTCTGCCCTTTCATAATTTTCCTTCTTGGTTGACATGTTTGTTTTGTCTCTCTTGAGTTAGTCATCTTCGTTGAAAATACTCTCAAGAGTTACCAAACCTTTGGGAAGCCTATTGGTCTTTAGTTGAACAATCTGCCCATCATACTGTTGTTGTAGCTTGGACTGATTTTTGGAAGCAAACTCAGCGTCTTCCTGCAAGAAAAGTGTTATTTGTTAGTCACTTTCAAACACCTGCCAATTGGTGACATTGTTTGGTTTGGAGGGCCTCACAATCATCTTTAAATGATGTTGATTCTTGATTTGTCTCATCCCCTTTGGGATATCAAACTGAGCACCAATTGATGCTAGTCTATCCGCATGATTGTTCTCCTCTCTTGGAATGGAAGTGATGTTGAAAGCAGTGAAGTTCTCTACAAGGTCCCACACTCTGTGCTTGTAAGACTTGAGTAAATATTTCTTGGTCAAGCTTTGACCTCTCACTTGGTTCACAATCAACTCACTGTCTCTAAATACCTACAATTCTTTGACTCCTCTCTTCATTGCCCATTCTAGGCCATGAACAAGGGCCTCATACTCTGATACGTTGCAGGTGCAGGGGAACTAAAACCTGAAAGTTGAGAAGTATTTATCTTTTGAAGGTGAAACCAACATTGCCCCACCACCAGCTCCCAACTTGCTTCTAGATCCATCAAAGAACAGCTGCCACAAACCACAATCTTCTTGGTATGTCTTCATCAATTTCGATATGAAAGCATCTTTCACATGCATGAAGTAAACTCCAAGACCAGTCTCTTCAATGAACTTGTAAAGATCATGCTCAAAGTTGTCATTTCCCCATTCATCTAGGAGCAGGTCAGCAACTCCTACAAGGGAAGATGATGGAGATTGGTCCACCTGGAGCTCTTATTCAAAAATGATTGTGTAGTTCACATTCATCGCTTTGGGCGAGTATGGCTCCAAGTGATCCTTGTGGATGGGCTCTGACTCAATCTTTACTTTAGTTCCATACTTTGCCCTAAAAACCATGTAAGACCAATTGGTTGCCAAGTATCCACCTAACTTGGATGTGAAATCCCTTGACAAGCAAAGAGTGAAGTAAAGAGGAACATCTGCCACTACCATATCATGGGGAATTGAGAAGGTAAGACAAACATGGAGAGTCAGATTCAAGCCTCTTGCCACTCCCAAGGTCTTAGCTAGTGATCCATCTAACTGTAGAACTCCTTTGGTTATTCACTCATACTTGAGGCCTAGCTTATCAGTGAGCATAACTGAGGTGTTTGCTCCACTATCAATGATGAAATTGTGGACCAAAAAATCACCAAGGATAAATAGAAGGGAGGGACCTTCTCATCTTTCTTTGCTTGACCTCTCATGGGAGGAGTCCCATTTACTATCAACACATTATCATTTCTTGTTGGGACAAATTGTTCACCCAACCCGTACAATTCTTTTTGGAGTATATTCTTTTGTCCTGACAGTGCTAAAGAATCCCACAATGAGATGTTCATGTGCAGCTTCTTCATTTGGTCCACTATATTGATTGAAGGATTGCCCCTTTTAGAGTTCTCCTTGGGAACATTCGTAACCTATGGTGCAACTTGAGGAGCTAAAGCTACAACTGCTGGCCTGTAATTGGAAAACTTTTGATTTGCTTGTGGTGAAGGAGATGTTGTAGGTGCTTGAGTGGTTTCTTGAGCTTCATCAATGGTTCTCTTTTTGGACCTGGTGTTGGCTACAACACCAACATTTTGATTTCTTGTGCTCCCCACATAGTTGACTACGTAGAACTCTCCTTCTAAGTGATTCATAAGAGTGGAATTAGATTGAGCTTGCCTGCAGTCCATCCCCAGTTGTGTTGACATCTTAAAATTTGAGAATTGGGCTCCCTGATCACCTTGTGCGGTCATGCTTTGATTTGGTAGCTCACTAGCATAAGCAACCTGTTCTTGGCCATGCTCCAAGGGTGGATAATTGGGTTGCTCCTGCACCAAATTATTTTGAGTGGGGACAAGAGCCTTGGAAGATGAAGGGGCATTTGGATTATAGCTTTGATAAGGCTGGCATGTGTAATTTGACCTTGCCCTTAATTATAATTCTAGAAGGGACGCCTATTTGCTTGCTCAAACTACTAGGAGCCTTGATTTGCCCTATAACTCTAAGCTTGTCTCTTGAGGGCAACTAACTCATTGATAACACTCTACAGTATGCTCTTAACTACAGTTGACTTCTCTTGATTAGGAAGAGGAGCCAGAGTGGGCACACCAGACTGGACTGAGGGTTGTAAATCAGGAAAGAGTGGCATATGAGGTCTAGGAGTTATCTTTCCTGCTTGAACAACGCAATTTTCAGTAGCTATGGCTATCTCATAAGCAACGGGCAGTGTTTCCACCCATGGACTGTATCATGACAGCAATGTCACTATTCAAGGCCTTCAAGTAGTAAAAGAAAGCATAGCTTGGGGTTGGCCTCACAAGAATTGGAATTCTATCCCAAGTCTTTTGGAACCTAGTGTTAAAATCTTGCATAAACTCATGTGGGGATCTCTTCATGGTGGTTAACTGTTCAACGAGAGACAAATGATCACTTTTTTTCCCAAACCTATTGGTCAAGAGAGTCCCTAACTCATTCCATGAGCCAACTGAGTTCATAGGCAAGGTCCCATACCAGTCCAGAACTTTCCCTTTGAAAGACAAGGCTAGCAATATAATGGCTACATTTTCTTCAGTGATATTATGGATGTTGCATAGATTGGATATGTTTCTAATAGGCTTGACAGCAGTGATTGGGCCCTCTCCACTAAAGGGAGGAACACTTTTGAGAGTTGTCCATGGAATTGGATCATACTAATGAAGGTTCAAGGGAATTTGACCATTGAAGGCCACAAAAGGGAAATCTCTAAGGGTTGCCATGGCTGTGAAAGGATTCAACCAAGGTCTCCTTGAGTAGGTATATTTTATGGCTAGTTTAGAAAAATGGCTTGCTACATAAGGGTGGGTATTTGCAAACCTCAGTCTTTTCGTTGAGTTCAAAGGCAACACAACAAATTCAAAAGGGACACCCCTAGAAGATATTATAGTGACCTTTGTCATGGGATGTCAGGTTGATTATTAATCAAAGACTGAGTTCCTGAATGGAGTCATCAATAGCTGAATATAGCTCTTTTTGGATTTCTTAACAATATCAAAACTAGCACCAATCCCGAAACTTGTAAGACACAAAAATTTGTCCCACTAGACGTGCCAAAAACTATTGACGCAGTGGATTGCACCCTCTAAAGGAAGGTTCAACTCTCTTCCTCCACGCGGCACAATGGAGACATTCCTCTTGTGGATTGCAAACGTGAGGGATGAATCTTTAGATTAGGGGCTAGCTCTCATTGATGCACCTTGAGGCCCTAAATTTTCTACTGCTAACAATGGGGGGAATGAAAAGGGAGAGAAATACTGAAATCAGAACCTAAACTAATGTGGTGATGCACCAAAATGGTTGGTCTACTTAGCTTTGACATACACTTTACACCGGAGAGAAGCAAGCATACACTTCATTCAAATAAGAACATTTCATGCATCAGTGTTTCAACAGGGGATCTAATGGAGATACAAGGAGGAAGAACTACCAGAGGTGTTCTAAGACACACTATGGACAGCCTATTCACATGCGCCTATACTTTGAGCTGGACACTTCTTATTGACCTGCAAGAGAAGAACTCACAATACACTAGATATGTTGCCATAAAGTTATGAAAGCATGAAAAAGAAATGACTTAACATAAGATAAAACCATAGACATGCAAAAATGCAAGCTCAAATGGAAGTAAAAATGCTTCTTTTGATTCAAGGTAAATTCCTTCAGGGCTTCATCATACAATGTTGAGATAATTTTTCTCAAATAAAAAGTTACAAATATATAGAGAAGTTGAAAACAGATAGCTGAGAAATCAAGGGATGGAAACCCATGCTAAGTTAAATACTTCTACAGAGACCACAAGCCCATGTTGTTGCCATATTCTTCCAATTGCATATGGGAGAGCCATGTTGTAGATGTCAAAGTCGATGTCCTTGTTGTCTTGGGCCTAAAAAAGTATGGGATACTCCTAGTAACTGACAAATCCATCCCCAAGTTGAGTTGACTGGACCATACTCTCTTTAATGTTGGGCACAACTAGTTGTGCATTAATGACGAAACGTGAAAACACGGGCTGCTCTCCTCTATAGTTTGAAAACCAATCTATTTTATTGGTTTTTGATAGATATATTCCACCAAATGTATTAATTCTCCTTGTTGAGTCATCCATGCCACTTGTCATGGTCTGAGTGGTCATTGATTATATCATTTGTCTTTGTCAGCAACTAGAACTATTCTTTGTTTTGTCTTTTTTGCTTTGTCTTTCCTTGTGTTTTGTCTCCTTCCTTCGACTTCTCCTTTGCCTTGGCCTTTTCTTTGCTTGCTCTTTGACTTATCAGGCCTTTTGCCACACTTTCCTTCAGACAAAATGTCTGAAAGAATTCCTTCGAATATTTTGTCCGAATGAATTCTTTCTTTAGATTGCTTCTTTTCTCAAAGGGCACGTGCCCTTCGGGACTTTGCAATTTGTCTCCTTCAGTTGGTTGCCCTCCGCAAGGGTTTCTTCCATCCAAAAGTGCCCTTTCGGCTTTCTGAAATGGTCTTCACCTTTCTCCAGGTGCCCTCCGCAAAGGTATTTACTCTTCAAACTTTTTGCAAACGTCCTTCAAGCCGTCAAAATGCCCTCTGAAGGAAATCCGTTGCCTTTTGTGAACTGCTTTAGACCATTTCAGGTCCTTCAATCGCTTCTACTTATAAAAGTAAACAAGTAATGCACCTGCAAAAACCCGATTTGCACTAGACTAAGCAAAATGACAAAACACTTGGCCTTTTCATTAGAAAGCTCTAACAGAGAACATTTTTTGCACAAGGCAGTAGAGGGATGATCTAGCCAAAACATGGACTGGATGACCTTTGCAAAGAAAAAGGAGGGGGTGCAGAATTTTGGTTTGCAAGGCCAAAAATTGGTCAACAATTAGTCAGTGGTTCGAGAAGGGTTAGGTGGTCCCTAAAGAGATCCAAGGCATTTCAACACCTAGTACAGTTTTCTAGTGTCTACAAGATCCACCAAAAGAATCCCCCGACAACGAGCACCATTTTTCCCTAAATGGAGGGAATGGTCTGACCCATGACCTTCCCCAAAAGACCCATGGCATTTGATATTCCATCTCAGATCAAAACAAGCAAGAAGGATACAAAAAGAGCCAAGAAAAATGATTTTCCACTTTCAGGGGACCAAATTGGGGTTGAAGCACGACAATAGTCATAAGAAAAACACACTTTAATTTATGATGACTTGGGCAAGGTTTTAAAAGCATATTGAACATTTTGAAATACGACATAAGCTCATAATGGTTTCTCCATCACCCGCCAACACTGCGAGTATGTTACAAAACCATTCAAGACCCAATCGGGCTCCCATCTCTGACTAACATGGTGAGCTTCCAAAAGACTTTGCAACGTTCAAAATAGGGTTCAAATTCCACTCGCCACTTAACCAACAATACGACCTAGATGGGCTTCAAACCCTGACTACTACTGCAAACTCCACATGAATTCTACACAACCCTAATCAAGCATTAGGTTTCATTTTACAATGAATCTTCGCAACAACTCAACACTGATATGATCAGGGTTTGAGTGTCGGTTTACACTTCGAATTTGCCAAGGATTTTGCATAGTTCTTGTTGACGCCGTGGATTGCACCCTCTGGAAGGATACTCAACTCCCTTCCTCCACGAGGCACAATGGAGACATTCTTCTTGTTGTGGGTGGCAAATTTAAGGAATGAATCTCTACATTAGGGGCTAGCTCTCCTTGATGCACCTTGAGGCCCTAGATTTTTTTACTGCTAATAATGGGAGGGGTGAAAAGAGAGAGATACTATAAAAAAAGAACCTAACTAATGTGGTGATGCATCAAAATTGATTGGTCTACTCAGCTTTCACCTACACTCTACACCAAAAGAAGCAAACAGACACTTCATTTGAATGGAAAACTGACTACATCAGTGCTTCAACAGATCCTATTGAAGTTTAGGCGCAGGTGAACGAACTGTCTTACAGTGTGTCTTTAGAATACCTCTGGTAGTTTCTTCCTCTATAGGCGCAGGTGAACAAACTGTCCAACAATGTGTCTTTAGAACACCTCTGGTAGTTTCTTCCTCCCTATACCTCCATAGGATCCCTATTGAAGCACTGATGCAGTCAGTTTCTCATTCGAATGAAGTGTATGTTTGCTTCTTTTGGTGTAAAGTGTAGGTGAAAGTTGAATGGACCAATCAATTTTAGTGCATCACCACATTAGTTAGGTTCTATCTTTTTTATAGTATCTCTCTCTCTTTTCACCCCCCCCCCATTGTTAGCAGTAAAAAATCCAGGGCCTCAAGGTGCATCAAGGAGAGCTAGCCCCTAATCTAGAGATTCATTCTTCAAATTTGCCACCCACAGCAAGAAGAATGTCTCCATTGTGTCACGCGGAGGAAGGGAGTTGAGTATCATTTTAAAGGGTCCAAAAGATAGGACCAAGAGAAGGTATTTTAGGCTCCAATCTCTTTCTTATGTCCTAGTTGATGGAGTCCTGTTCATAAAGGAATTTTCAAGGGTACTTTTGAGATGCATTGATTTAGACCAAGTCGACAGGTGTTGTCCGAATTCCATGATGGACCAGCTAGTGGCCACTTTGCTCCCAAGGCCACAGCTGCAAGGATTATGAGGGTTGGCTACTTCTGGCTCAGTTTGTTCAGAGACACGCTTAGGTGAGGAAATGTCAAAAATACGCTTTCTTTGATGGGAAGCAACCACTGACTGCAATGCCTCTACATCCTATTCAAGTGGAACAACCATTCATGCAATAAGGGTTGGACTTCATAGGATTGATTAAACCTCCTAGTGATGGCCACAAATGGATCTTGACTGCTACAGATTATTTCACAAGATGGGTAGAAGCCATCGCTTTGAAGGAAGCCAATAAGAGCGCAATCCTAGACTTCTATGAAGGCATAGTGACGAGATTTGGGGTCCCAACCACAATCATTTCAGACAATGCATTGGCTTTCTTGGGAACAAAGACAAGTGAGTGGACATTAAAGTATGGCATCTATCTCAGCACTTCTTCCAACTACTACCCACAAGGGAATGGACTGGCCGAATCCACAAATAAGAACTTGATTAGGATCATTAAAAGGACAATGGAGGAAAATCAAAGGACTTGGTATGCCAAGTTGAAGATAGCTCTTTGGGCAAACAGGATCACTCCGAAAAAGGCGATTGAGAATTCACCATACACACTTGTGTATGGAAGGGAAGCTAGACTTCCTATTTCGCGTGAGTTACCAGCGTTAGATCTTGCCCGTCAACTACAATTAGTGGAGAGCGACAGCCTGGAGGTCAGGGATTGTGAACTAATGGAGCTTCAAGAAGCAAGAGACCAATCACCAACAGCAAACAAAGAAGTATTTTGACAAAATATATACGCCAAGAAGCTTCTTAGAAGGTGACATTGTCTTGAAGTGGGATGAAGACCAAGCCAAACCTGAAAGGCACACAAAGTTTAATGCCTTGTGGAGTGGCTCATATGTCATCACCCAATGCGCGCAACATAATGCTTTCCAACTCTCCAAGTTGGATGGTGAAGAACTACATATCCCAGTCAATGGGATATATCTTAAACATTGTCACTAGCTTTCTCTTGTTATGTACATAGTTTCCCTGTCTTTTCCTAGTTTTCCCTAAGTGCGTTTATGCATGTCTGTAGTTTTTTAGCCTTTGCGTATGTTTTCTTTATTGTTTGGGGTAAAATCTTTATTGGTTCTTAGGTTTTTACAAAGTTGTTGCCAGTTTTTTCAAGCTGCATCTTGACTCCATGCCCAATGGACTTTTAAGCCACCAATCTTCTCAAGCATAGCAGGTATGCTTCCCCTATGAATCGCCAAATGTGTTGACCAATTTTGGTCCTGAAGGCCAAAATTGGGCACCCCTCTTCTCTTTTATTGCAGGAGTCTTTTGATCCAGGTTCTGGCTAGTTCATCCTGCAGTTGCCTTGTGTAGGATTTTCTCTGTCAAGGCTTTTTTCCGTGAAAAAACCAAGTGTTTTCTTCTTTTGCTTGCCAAGTGCTTCAGGTTTGGCAAGCAAGAGTCGACTTGAAACTCATTTTGATCTCGAATGCTTAATAGGGCAAGTAAGTTACTTCGGAGGGCTTTTTATCAGTAAAACGGACCAAGTTCAAAGGGCCAAGGGTCATTTACAAAAAGTCCAAAGAGTAGGTGCCCTTGCGAAGGGCACTTAGGTGTCAAGCAGGCCCTTTTCAATTCTTCCGAAAGGTGACTTAGAGGCCAAGAAGCCCTTGCAGAGAGCAGATGATCGAAGCAAAGGGGCAAGGCAGAAAGCCCGAAAAGGACTTGCCTTTTGAAAAAGTTGACGGGCCAAAGGAGAATTCCTTCGGACTTTTTGTCCGAAGGAAATCCAAGGATGAAGACTCAAGCAAGAATTCTTTCAGACAAAATGTCCGAAGGAATTCCTTCGGACATTTTGCCCAAGGAAATTCGACAGTTGAAGAAAGTCCGAAAGAATTCGGAAGACAAAAAGCCCGAAGGGTAGGTGCCCTTGCGAAGGGCACTTAGGTGGCAAGCAAGACCTTTTCAATTTTTCCGAAGGGTCACTTTCCCTTCGAAAAAGCTTGTTTGCAAAAAAACCGAAGGAATTGCCAAAGGGGGTCACAGGTCCGCGAACATCAATTTCAAGGTGATAAGCTAGCCGTTGGAATTCAAATGTAGGTGACAAGGACAGGAACGTCAAATTTAAGGTGGTGAGCTAGCCGTTGGGAAGCATTCAAAGAACAATTCTTTCGAACAAAATGTCTGAAAGAATTCCTTCGGACATTTTGTCCGAAGGAACTCATAAGCAGAAGCCCAAAGGCTCATCAAAGGAGGGTTTTTCAAAGTGACAAGCCCAAAGGAAGAATTCCTTCAGACAAAATGTCTGAAGGAATTCAAAAGCCCAAAAGCCCGAGGAACAACTCGGCGACCCGTCAAAGAAAGGAGCCCGAGAGAAAATTCATAAGCCCCGAGAGCCCGAATTGCCAAGAAAAGGAAAAAAAATAGCAAGGAAAGAGAAAACAAAGCGGGTAACCCAAAACGTGGCCACGCGCATATAGGACAAAAGCTCAAAACACTCCAGGTGGCATAGCAAGTCAAAGTGCAAGGATAAACCAGACCAAGGTAGGTGGCATAAGAGTCATCAGCGAGAGAAGTAAATGCCTTTAGGTGAAATAGTCGCCACCGAAAAACCATTAAAAGGGTTGGTTGCGAACATTGAAGAGAGTGGCCTGTGTTTCCTTGTTTTGACATTAATGAGCAGCCAGTTGCGCGAAGCATTCAAGAGAGCATGGCCCAGTCAACATAACAGGGGATGCCCTTGTCAATTACTAAGAGAAGTAGCCCATATTCCTGCAAGCCCAAACAAAAGGGGCGGCGACTTAAGTACCTACAGCATGGCTTTCTCATAAGCATTCAGGAAGAAATGACAACAGCATGGGCTAATTCTTCATTGCAGGAGTGTTTAATATAGGATGGATCTCATTCCCTTGACTAGTCAATGATCTTTTTCTAAGTTCTCTATATATTGTAAATTCTCATTTTTGAGAAGGGTCTTTCAGCATTGTATGGCGAAGCCTTGAAGAAATTTACCTTGAATCAAAAGAAGTGTTTTACCTCCATTTGAGCTTGCACTTTTGCATATGCCTATGGTCTTGTCTTATGTTCAGTGATTTTCTCTAATGCTTTCATAAGTTTATACCAGCGTATCTAGTGTATTGTGAATTCTGTCCAAATTGAAGTATAGGCACAAGTGAACAAACTGTCCAACAGTGTATCTTTAGAACACCTATGGTAGTTTCTTCCTCCTGGTACCTCCATAGGATCCCCTATTGAAGCACTGATGTAGTCAGTTTCTCATTTGAATGAAGTGCTTGTTTGCTTCTTTTGGTGTAAAGTGTAGGTGAACGCTGAGTAGACCAATCAGTGTTGGTGCATCACCACATTAGTTAGGTTCTGTTGTTTTATAGTATCCTCTCTCTTTTCACCCCCCCCCCCCCATTGTTAGCAGTAAAAAATCCAAGGCCTCAAGGTGCATCAAGGGGAGCTAGCCCCTAATCTGGAGATTCATTCTTCAGATTCGCCACCCATAGCAAGAGGAATGTCTCCATTGTGCCGCGTGGAGGAAGAGAGTTGAGTATCCTTTCAAAGAGTGCAATCCACGACGTCAACAGTTCTAAGGGGGCTTCAAGCTCCGCTTTACATTGCATGTTTCGTTCCATTCTCTCCATGACCTAATCGATAAATGACACCCCAATTAGCACAATGAACTCCAACCAAGATCTGCAAAGACCTAATTGGCATCTAAAAGTTGATTTACGTTAAAAACAATGCTTGATTTCCGTAGAGACCTAATCAGTAATTAAAGTCCAATTAGCACTCGCCCAAAAAATGGATTCCACAACAATTCTAATCGGGATTTCTAACACGATTAACACTACGTGCTACAAATAAATGTTCCACAGGGCTAATCGAGGGTCTCAAACCTGATTAGTATTACCAAATAGACTTAGACCAAATCAGAGTTTGGTCTACGAGACCCTTAAAGCTCCTCAACACCTTTTCAACTAAGTGTTGAAATGAAAGTTGATGGCCACAATAGATCGATCCACCAGAGCAAATAACAGTAGAAAATGGAAACAAACAAAACAACGAACAAACATCACTCTATTTTGGGTGATGCAAAGATAACCTATCTGCCATGGATGCACCTGTATCAAGGGAACTATGAGATTTCTCCAAAGGATGATGAGGTGGTGGTTAGAGATTTTCCATCAATTGAGGCTTCACAGGAGTGAGTTAGATGTTAAACGGATTTTTTTTCCAAGACCTAATCGGGGTCTCAAAACCCGATTACAAATACGAATGACATGAAACTTCTTTGAAGACTTAACCGGGGTTGTGAAACCCGATTAGTACGGCTAAATAGACAAACCAAATTAGAGTTTGGTCTACAAGAACCTTGAAGCTCCTCAACAACTTTTCAACTAAGTGTTAAAATGAAAATTTGATGGCCACAACAAATCAATCCACCAGAGTAGATAAGAGCAGAAAATGGAAACAAACAAAACAATGAACAAACAAAGGAAAAGAATCACCACTCTATTTTTGGGTGATGCAAGATAACCTATCCACCATGGATGCTCCTGTATCAAGGGAACTGAGATTCCTCCAAAGGATGATGAGATTATTGCTAAAGAGGTTCCATCAATTAAGGCTTCAGAGGAGAGAGTTAGATGTTGAATGTTGACCCCTTAGTGTTTGAGATTGTTGATGCAACACATTAGATTATTCCTACTTCTAAGGATAATGATGTGATCCTAGAAGAAGCTAAAGAGCATGGGGTGGTGCATCATTGAAGATCCACGATTGGATCTATCTCTTGTTACAGAGTGTTTGACACTCATTTGGGAGTCAAAAATAGAAAAGCATGGAAGAAGATGATGGGCATGTTACTATTATTAATGGAGAGGCGATCTTGAGTACATGGATCATTCCTTATCATGTTGATTTCATCTTGGCTTATGAAGCTTGATTCAGAGTATTGAAGACCGAGGATCCTATGGGGACCGCCTTCTCCTCTTCACTAGAGGAGGCATTCCCAAATAGGACTTTATTTAGCTCTTTACGAGAGCATAATCATGATGCATTTATCAAGTGATAACTTCAATATTCTATAATTTGAATGTGGGAGCCCGTAGCAATTTCTTTGGATGGCATCTTTACATATGATTTGTAGGGTTGAGAGTTCACATTTTTTATCTAATGCTCACATTTTGAAGAATGAATAGGAGTTCACCAGATTTTGAGAGTTGCTCAGGGTACCAGAACTTCTAATTAAGGGGTGATGTCAAAACCTCTCTTCTTTTCATCTAAAGATCAACGTATTAATATCTCATTTTGACCCTCTAAGTTGTGTTTCGTGGGGATGTTAAATGTAAAACCCATCTTTAAAGGTCCCTTTGAGTTACCAACACTTGTTTTCCTCTATTGGGTCTATTTAGCCATTGGCTTATGTGAAACTTGTGATATGTACCTTGCATGGTGTAGTGTACACCTTGCAAGTGTAATTATAATGTATTGGGGAAAGTGCCTTACTAAAGGTTGCCCTACCCTTTTATCATCGGTTGATAGGTGTGATATAGAGGTACCTACCACGTAATCAACCATCTCATTCATTAATTTTATTCTATTTTATTTTATTATTCTTCTTTAAGTGTCTTTTGACACCACCAAGCAATTGCATTGTTTTTCTTCTATTTACTAGGAATATTTCACAATTGTTCGATTATGGACCTACTTGTCTCTCAATGTCAATAATTTCTTTCACTTTGATCTCTCCACACCCATTATCATGCTGGGAACCACACCCACACTCGCACGCATGTTCCCAACCATGATGATGACCACAACCACAACCCTTGGTGGTTTGGTTGGAAAACTAAATGGCAAATGATCCTCTAGGTCTTAATACAAAGCTTCCACAACATGTTTACATCAAGAGTTATCTATCGAAGGTTTTTAGTTCAAGTTAAACCACAATCTTTTTTATAGCCTTCTTGTTGGCACTCCGGTCAAAAAAAGCTTCTAGCCATGAAGATATGGTCCTATTCCCTTTCTGAATTGCTTACCTTAACTCAGAACACTTATATTCCACATGTCGAGGCATATCAAACAACGAAATGAAAAATTCAATATCATCTCATACGATACTCATTCAATTTGGATTTACGCCATCCTACTACACAATCTCGTCTAATACATCCTCCCTCATCTCACTACCAACTCCCTAATGAATATTATTAGTGTTTCCTCATGATTGTGCCCGACCTCCTCATCCACATACACTTCACCTTCCTCATTATCATTGGTGCCACCCTCATCGTATTCAGAAATGAACTAAGGAACATCATCGCACTCTTCCCGTAATAGGGCCACCATAAAACATTTGTCAACCTTTGGACCATCACATACATGCCCATTCCAACAAATCTTCTAAACTACCACGCCATTGAGGCCATCATAGGAATTGACTCCTTGGTCATTGTCAATACATTTCCCCATTGTAGTGTTTGCCATTCTGCTGATCTTTAATAGTGTATTCAAGTTTGGGTCGATCACACTAATTGTTCGACTAACACACATCCTCACCTTCAAAGCATGTTCACAAGTGTTGCCTCTCTTTTGCTCATGGGCGGTGGCAAAAATAAAGCACTTCACATTTTATGACAATAAAGATGTTACCTCCTTTGTATTGACTCCTCACTTTGTAAGTACCCATCAAAGAATCATACCATTGACGGAATGATAGTATCGTTTTGTCTTGGTCTTGGTGAGAAAATCAGACTTTGTATTTGTTTATTTTCTTATGATACAGCATGGTGTAACAAAAACAAATTTATTCTAGACCCCCTCAATGACACAAGAAGGTATCATCGATTTTCTGTCATATAG
Source organism: Torreya grandis (assembly GCA_037957365.1). NCBI lineage: Eukaryota > Viridiplantae > Streptophyta > Pinopsida > Cupressales > Taxaceae > Torreya > Torreya grandis. The sequence continues at coordinate 1,139,044 of JARHVA010001142.1, read as the reverse complement.
TCAAATTTACAATCCATCAGGTTTTACCTTGCAGACCTTCCCATTAGCATGTTGGGGCACTCTACCACTGAGCTACAAACCATTTTCAGGTTGGGAGTGTGGATAGTTATTCCAACATAGAACACTCATTACTTATTATTGAAAAGCGATCTTTGTTGACATAGAATCTTTCCTTGGACACTCCTAGATGGAAATGAGCATTTTTCTCAAATTCAAATTGCATTATCAATAATATTGACAACTGAGCTAGAAAGTATGTTATCCATAAACAGGGTAAAATGAAAACATCCAACAATGTGCCTTCACGAGGACATACACCCATGAATGAAGGCATATGTTAATCCAATCAGAAGTATGATTCAGAAAATATTTGAATTATTCCAAATTTCAGGGCCGTGTATTGAGTTTCTCACAAAAACAGAACAGTTTTATAAAAATAAGAGGGAAATGCATTGATCACAATTCTAAACATTTTGAACATAATTGAGAGTTTGTTCTTAAATATAATGCACAAATAATATTTTAGCAATGATATCCTGAAGCAGACATGGATTAGTCAGGACAGAAATGGCTTTTAAACACCAAATTTCTAACTTGTATGAAGAGGATAACTGACTGACTATTCCTCATCTTTGTATGGATATTCTTCAGGAACTTGTTCTAGAAGTTTCAACTTCAATTCATACGCATCATCTCCCCGAAGCATATCTCGAACCCACCTGACTTCTGTCTTCATAGATACCTGCGCAATAGATTTGTACCATGTTAGCCACTATGTTTTACTTGCACAACTAATGAACTTTTGAGCATTACAACATTCTTAACAAACTTTTGATTCCAAATGAAGAACAAGAGGAAAATAATTTCTTTAACTGCCCTGTTCAGAGTTAGGCATACATTCCTTTGTTAATCTTTTGCATTGCATTTAACTCATAAAAATTAGCACGCATCTCACAAGCATACGGATATCTGTACTTGGCTGAAACTGTAATGCAAATAGTTAAATGAACTAAAGTATTTCCTTTGACCATTTTGTAATTGTTATCTAATTAGAAAATTTGCTTCCAACATCTTATAACGTTTAAAAAGAGATACAATACCAACTCATGTGGTTAAAAGGGCTATTCCAATATTATGCCATTATGCATTCCCACTAGACAATTAACTCAGATTTCAACTGATGAAATAAATTCAAGTGACTATCTGCAACATTAAGAAAATCTTGATCCTATTAATACAGGAAGCAAAATTTCCTCCCCAACCTAGTAATATTTGTAAGAGAAAAGGACAGATACTTTACACTTCAGACAATAAATAAGATCACCATCAAAAACAAAATTTCCTATTCCAATTATTTACAAGATATAAGATTGAGTACATGGAGCAGCATTCTTCAGCAATTTAAACTTCAAATATACCATCTGGGTATCATTACATCAGACTAAAAGTTGAAGACATTCTTAAATGCCTATTTCAAATTCACTACAAGTTCTTCTGCCTTTCAGGCTAAACAATGCCCCACTCACCCTCGAGCCTTCTTTGATGATATCCTTATTTACGGTATCATTCAAATGATCTACAGCATGTAGAAGTTCCATAAATCTTCAAAGAAAGTCAGCTATATGCATATTTTGGAAAACATAAAAAACAATTACCTGTTATATATTTTCTGATGAAGTAGTAAAGATGGCACTCAAGATAATACTGTATAGGCCAGCATTTGAAATAGTAACTGAAGGCAACTCCTCGTCAAAAAAATGTGGCAATGCGAGGAGCAGGACAGTGGAAAGAAGCAAGGAGCGTCGAAAGAGGATTTCCTGAGTCACCATGGGAAGTACGAAGCAAGGCCAGCATGGAGAAGAAACAAACATTGGAAAGCCCATGTTGATTTTCATTGGCTGGCCATAGGGGCGAACAAAGTCAGATTGGGAAACCCTAAGTGAAAGAACCATGATTCAAGCCCTACCCGTCTGGTTCCTCTGGCAGCTTCTGTGGATTTGGATGTCTGGTCCAGCTTTGGAAAGAGAGATTGGAGCCTTGAAGGCTCTGGCATTGATGGGGGAATTTGCAAAGCAATGGCCCGCGATTGCGAGCATAGAAAAATGGGTTGAATCAAACTAGGGGTCGAATATTGCCCAAAGTTTTCTTTCCAATGGATTTTTCATGGCAATATTTCCTTTTGAAGAAAGCAAATAAAACATTCTAAAGAGTGATACCTGGGTGATGGAGGGTGCAGGTCTGTTCCTTCAACGATGGAGGCCAAATTTCAACCCACTCCAAGCAGAGTTTGGAAGTACTCATAAAGATCAGATGCTACGCACTGCCATTAGAATTTTGGAAGGAATGGTTTCTGATAGAAATCACTGGTTGTTTGATAAGGTTCTGGCAATTGACAAAAAAGTGGTGGAGGGGTCTTTAGCTTCTTATGCTAGGATTTGTATTTCGGTTGATTTGTCGAAGCCCATTCCTCAAGAGATAATTATTAAGACCCTGGATGGTCTCTGGATTCAGTAAATAGATGTGGAAAATCTGCACTTCTGATGCTTCAAATGCCATCAGCTAGGGCATACGTGAATCTAATGCCCAGCCCAGGCTATGGCAGATCACTGTAAAAAAAGTTTGGAGGATTAAATAAGGTGGATCGTCGCATAAATTTTTCATAAGAAATGGGGATGGAATTTCCCCTAATCGGATTAATCCCCCTGTATCTCTACCACCATGATGCCCTCCTCATTCACCTGCTTCTTCCTGTATGGATTCAATCACGAAATGGGGTTTTGTTCTATTCTTTTAGATGAATGGTTGAAGATTGTGTTCTTTGCTCAGACTCGGGATATTTTATCAGTGATTAAAGCAATTTTGGGTGTGGATTACATCGATCCTGAGATGCAATCTTGAGTTAACTCGGAGGTAGCTTTGATGTTTATCACTACTCTTATGGCCCTCCTTCCAAACAAAGAATAAGGGTTGCTGGTAGCTGAAGTTTTTATCAAAAAAGAGCATTGTGGTGGCCCAAATAGAGTGTTTGAAACGTTTGATGTGGTCACCCTTGTTGACCTTCCCATTTCAGGTCATGACTTTCAAGGAATTGTTTCAATGGCATCATTCAAAGAGCTGGAGACTCGCTTCTTCAAATTGGTGTATAGTGGCAGATTTAAAGATCTTTTTTAGAGCTAGGAAAAGGTTGGATAGTGCAGTGGATCCTCTTGTGCATGTGGATTTGGTCCCCACAGTGCAGCCTATTGTTCCATCTCATCAATTGATAGAGAATAAGGCAGCCATCTTGGCAGCCAAGGCAGCAAATAAATTGTTAAGGTTGGCAAGGTTTAACAAGCCAATTCCAGTTGTTGTGGATGTAGTCTTTGGGGGAGCCTCTTCTTCCACCCAGCTTGGCCATGGAGCGGCTTTGTCAGCAACTGATGTTGTGGACATCGACTCAGAGATGGAAGCGGTTCTCTAAGGCCTCCATGCCTAGTTTGATCATAGTTGGGTTTCGTTGTGTCTTACGTCTTTGGATAGTTTATGGGTTTTGGGCAAGTTCGTCGCAGTGAATCTCTTGGCTTGATTAGTAGTTTCCTATTAGTATTTTGAAATATGTATGTTTTGTATAAAGCTTTTTCGGTTTGCTTAGTTTTTGTGGCTTCTAGTTGGTGGCTGATGTTATATGTCGTTCTAGTCATCCAAGTTGGCTAGTTTTGCTGGGGTTCTACTTGGCATTAGTGCTCGGATGATGAACCTTCCAGTCTACCATATTGATGTTTTATATATAAAAGGGTGGGGGACCCAATGACCCCTTTTTAAGGATCAAAAAATATATACTAATTGAAAGGTTTATTGTGCAAGACTTTCTTATACAAAAAATGTTAGATAATCTATACTAACTGAAAGGTTTATTGTGCTAGACTTTCTTCTACAAAAAATGTTGGAGATAAGCTATCCTCTTCTACCTGCGTTCAATATTTTAATTAAATAGAGATAATCTATCCTCTTCTACCTGCGTTCAATATGTTAATTAAATAGAGATAATCTATCCTCTTCTACCTGAGTTCAATATTTTAATTAAATAGAGATAATCTAGCCTCTTCTACCTGCGTTCAATATGTTAATTAAATAGAGATAATCTATCCTCTTCTACCTGCGTGCATATGTTAATGCTTAAAAAGAGATAATCTATCCTCTTCTACCTGTGTTCAATATGTTAATGCTTTATTAGAATTATAAGCAATATGTTAACTTCGGAAGCAAAAGAAGAAACTATATGTTAATTAAATAGAGATAATCTATCCTCTTCTACCTGCGTTCATATGTTAATGCTTAAATAGAGATAATCTATCCTCTTCTACCTGTGTTCAATATGTTAATGCTTTATTAGAATTATAAGCAATATGTTAACTTCGGAAGCAAAAGAAGAAACTACATTTAGATCCATTAATATGGACTATAGGGTCTCATAGAAACCAATGTAAATGGATTATAGGGTCTCCCTCCATACCCATGAGAAATATCATGAAGCACAACCAATGACTGAACCAATCCACAGAAATGTTTTTCTTGACATTCATAGTCATTCTCTTGTTAGGATTCAGGCTCTCTTACTTGGGACTCCAGCCAACTAGTCGCATCTGGCCACCCTCTACAAAAGATAATACCCCACTGGCAGCTTCACCACACCCAGAGGAGAATTATATCATGCCTACAAATGTACTACAGAACTGGGTAGAAAAGAATATTATACAAACAAACGAGAATTACAACCAGCCTGTAAATATACAACAGAACTGGGTAGAAAATAATTATATACCACTAGTGGGTTTAACTTTATTACAAGCCCAGTGGAGAAGGTAATACTCCGCCATGAGATTTACTACAAAACTGGGGGAGAAGAAATAATATCCCATTGGTATATTTACAACAGGCATAAGAGCAAAAAACAACAATTACTCAATAGAGGAAATACTGCAGACCAGGGAATAATATCCCACCAGCATATTTTCTACAAATCCAAGAGAGAAATAATATCCCACTAGCAGTTTTCTGTAAATAGCCCATTGGTAGTCTTCTACAGACAAGGGAGAAAATATAATATCTTGCCAGTGGTTATACTACAAACCAAGGGAAGAAAATATAATAGCATTCCAGTGGTTATACTACAAACCCATGGGAGAACAGATAACAAATATCATAATACAAATTGAATCATGAAAAGGCAATATTTCTTTGTAATAAAATGAAAATCTCAACATAACAGCCAGAATAAAGATAACATGGATGCACACCTTTAACAGATTTCAACATGAAACAGCTGTAACACTGTGCAGCAATTAATGCCACTACAAGTATATTCGCTGATATAAGTACAGCCCTCTAAAGAAATTCTCGTCTTCAAGCACAAATCCCCAAGTAAAATCCTCGACCTGATTGAAGAACACATAAATTGATGCCAAAATGTCAACAGATTACCATGTCTAAAGTCTAGTATGGCTACTTTTCTAGCTGATCAGCTAGGCCCTCTTTCCTAGGTTAGCTGGTAAAGAAAAAAATTGGAAAAAATAATAATAAATCTACGTTACCAGATACGCCCCTAGGCCCTAGGAGCGCAGGGAATATGCTCCAGGATACAGAAGCATGGGGAGAGCGCGCAGAGACGCCAAGGGAGCATGCCTGGGCTGCGGAAATGCCCGGGTACATACCCGCAGCCCAGGCATGCTCCCTAGGCGTCTCCCCCTTACTCCCAAGACCTAGGGGACATATCCGGTAATGTAGATTTTTTATTATTTTTTCCTATTTTTTTCTTTACCAACTAACCTAGGAAAGAGGGCCTAGCTGATCAGCTAGAAAAGTAGGCATACCGACATACCCGGGCGTTTTCGCAGCCCAGGCACTCTCTTCGGGCATCTCCGCGTGCTCCTAAATGCCAAAAGCTTTTTTTTTTAATTTTTTTTTCAATTTCTCCCAATGAAAAGTCAAACATGGACTTCAAAATACGATTAAAAATAAATTAAAGTGGATTCCCAACCCTAAAAGCAGCATTCACACTCATTTTATCACAAGATAACAACAAATTTCCCTTTCATTGCATTTTTAACTCCCATTGCACATTTGTTCACTCTTGTTAATTTTTTCAGTTAAATAAGCTTGAAACTCCTTCCTTGTGCTAAACCTACACCATTGCCTCAACCTATTTGGCACCAAGGAGCTTGAGGAGCTTGCAAGGAAGAGGATTTGCAAATTTAAGATAAGTTTTTTAGATTTGTGGCTTTTTTTTTTGTTTTGTTTGTAACTAGTTTTAATTTAATTTTATTTTTGTTAGTCTTTTAAGTTTTAACCATTATTTCCACAAATACCAAATACAATGATTATGCTTTAAATTCTAATAGCAATCGTTTTACTTTTTACCATTAAATTTTAATAGCAATTGTTTTATTTTTTACCAGGGGCTATAGGGATTTGTCAAAATGTCTCAGAGTGCAAGTGCTACTTCGGTGGGCCAAGGGATAGTCCCCATATTTGATCCGCAATCACCCCTTTGGAAGTATGTGACAGTATTATAACAGATAATTGGTGGAGGGTGTTTTCATTGGCTTTGCTCAAAGTGCAACTATAAATACAAGAGCTCATATAGTCGAGTGAAAGCTCATTTGTGTGTGATGTATGGCGTGGAAATCAGAGTTTGTGGTGGGCCAAGCATAAATGGAAGGCCGAGAAAGGGCTTGTCACAGGCAAAGATCCGTGCATACGTCAAAGAGCAAAAAGAGGCAGATGACGTTGTGGGGCAAAGATCAAAGCATCCTCTGAAAAAGAAAGGATCACCACCTGTTGATCCATCTCGTGCTAATGTGGTGACCCCATCACACCCCTTTCTTTCTACACCCGTTGCGGTTGAAGAGGAAGAGAATTCACCTCTTGGTCGCAAGAGAACAAAAGATGCAGGCCCATTGGACAGGGCATTCCATAATGAATCCATGGACATAGCGAAGCAGAACATCGTGCATTGTGTTTACACATGTGGGCTACCATTCAATGTTGTTAGATCATCATACTGGCAAGATATGGTGAGATCTATCAATGCTGCCCCTAAAGGGTTCGTCAACTTAGGTTATGAAAAGGTGCACACCACCTTAGTGACAAAAGAAATAAAACACGTTGAAGATGCATTGAAGCTCAGCAAGGATTCGTGAATCGAAACAGAGGTGTCCATCATTTCCAATGGATGGAAAGATATGGAAAATAGGCCATTGATTAATGTGATCGCAGTGAGCCCCTAAAGGGGCAATGTTTTTGAAGGCCATTGATTGTGAGGGGCAAGTGAAGGATGCATGATTCATTGCTGACATCTTGATAGAGTCCACGGGGGCAGTAGGACCTCAAAACATTGTCCAAATTGTAACGAACGTTAAAAATTACAAAGTTGCGGGCATGTTAGTTGAGGCAAGGTATGGGCACATATTTTGGACACCTTGTGTCGTTCATTCCCTGAACCTTATGTTGCGAAAATTGGGGACAAAAATTGATTGAATCAAACAAGTCTATGAGGCAAGCAAGATCCAAATGTTCATAACCAACCATCACATGTCCCAAGACATCTTCTAGGCCTTCTCTAGGTTGCAATTGTTGAAGGTAAATCTTAAATTTATTATTCATGAATCATGTATCATTGTATATTTTTAATTTAAGTTTGTAATTTGTACTGTTTTTATTTTTGAACAATTTTTTTTAATTTCATATTAGGTTGTTGAGACTCAATTTGCCTCACACACCCTCGTCTTGAGACGACTTGTTAAGGTGAGTGAGGCATTGAATAGCATGGTCATCAACAACCTTTGGGATGTACAAGGGAAAGCAAACAATGAGAGGGCCACAAAGGTGAAAGGGTGGATTTTTGATGATGTGTGGTGGGAACATGTGGACTATTTGCTCAGTTTTACCGAGCCCATTGTCAGCATGTTGAGATATGTGGAATCGACTCAATGATTGAGAGCATTAGAACCATGTTTGTGTGAGCTTTATGATGGAATCGACTCAATGATTGAAAGCATTAGATCCATCATAAATGCCAAAGAGCAGGGTCCTACAAAGAGGTTCTTCAAAGAAGTGTAGTCGCATCTCATTGAAAGGCGGAACAAAATGACCACCCCATTGCAACTTCTTGATTTTGCCTTGACACCCAAATACTACAGTCCAGAGATTCTTTCTTTGCCTACGAGGGTTGCACCATATAGAGATGTTGAGGTTGTCGAGGAATATAAGGCAGCATTCTCTAGACTCTTTCCCAATCCAGAAGTAGAAGACCAAGTCAGAGAAGAGTTTGTGCATTTCATATCCTCAGTGGGTCACTCCCTTGGTGCTATTCGTGACAAGTACAAGATGGACACTCACTTCTATTGGTACCTCCATGGGCAAGCATCCACCCAACTCCAACCACTTGCAATAAAAATTCTATCACAAGATTTTATTTTTTTTTACTCTACCCTTATTTCGACCTTTTTGATGTTTTGTTTTAAGTTTTAAGTTTTGATTTTTATAAATTCTAATTGACTTTGTGGCTTCAATAAGTTGCAAGTTCCTCTCCAGCTGAGCAAAATTGGGGTACCTATGGCTTTACCCACTCAGTTAAACGCAACAAGTTGGCAGCAAAAAAGGCAAAAGATTTGGTTTATGTGCATTCCAATTTGCGTCTTCTCTCACACAAACAACCTCATTGCAAGGAAGGGCCAACAAAGTGTTGGGATGTGAACCCAGCATAGTTACCAGATTCGGCCGCATCTGGCCGAAATCCGGAACGTTCCGCATTTTTTGCGGGCTTCCAGATTAATAAATTCGGTTCGCCAGGGAGAAACAATGGAAGTGAAGAAAAAAATTTAGAAAATGTAAATCTAGTCCGAACCCAATAGTATGTAAATAAAATAAACATTCAAGTATAAGTTTACATTTATAATGGACATCTAGTTTCTTATACTTTAAGTTATATTTTATTTATATACTTTCAGGGTGTTTGAGAGGGGTTTCGGACCGCTAGGAGCTATAATGCAAATTCTAGGTTTTGGAGGATCCTATCATATTTCAGAGTTAGTCAGATTCCAGGGTTTCAGGGTTTCAAACTTAGCCATGTTTCAAGGTTTCAAGATTTCAAGGAGACATCATAGGAGGTATGGAGGCTGCATGAAGGGATGTATGCGTGATAGAATAGTATGAGAATATCTCTTGCAAAGTGCCACAAGCCGATCCCACCCCATTCCCAGTGCACCCCTTAAGGCATGCACTCTGTGAGATTCAAGTTTGAACTATGGACATTTTACTATCTTTTAATGTAATTCAAGTTTGAAACTTATGCATTTCTCAATTTTGCAACTGTTAAATAAAATATTCAATGTTTCATTCCTTACTAGATTAAAATATTTTACATACATATATATATATATATATATATATATATATATATATATATTTTTTTTTTTTTTTTTTTTTTTTTTTTTTTTTTCCAAACCGGATTTTACCGGATTTTTCCGAACCTTTTCAAGAATTCCGCATTTTTTTGGCCTCCCGAACGCATCCGGATTTCCGAACCTGGTAACTATGGAACCCAGAGACCACTGATTTATATGCCTCCGCTGCCTACCTTTCATTGCTTGACATGGAGCTAGACAGTGCTTCACATGACTTGCATAGTGGAGCTAGTGGGAGTGGCACTGCTACTACTTGTGGTTCTAATGAACCACATGATGATGAAGACATCGCAGCTGGAGACAAAAATGAATATAGTGAATCATGAAAATGCTGATTTGTCTTTATTTTTGTCCATACATTGTAACATTTGCACCATGTCCCTGTTATAAAACTAATATAAGTTCGACCATGAAATATTATGATATTTGGCATTGAATTATGAGTATATACTGTGGTTATTTAACTTATTTGAAGTTATTTTGTTTCCTCTATGCATATTATGTGGTTAATTTTGCTTATATGGCTATATTTTTATATTTTAAATTTTTCATATATATTTTTGTACGGCCGTATCCAAACATATCCAAACCCAAAAAAAATCTACATATCCCCATATCCGATTCTCGTACCCGTATCCGTATCAATACATAGTTTAAAATATCAAAAACTATAAATATATATATATATACACCAATATATTGCTATAATGATATGATGACACAAGATGATGAAATAGCAATGCTATAATTTAAAATCTTGTATTTTAGTCCGTGTTATATTTTGTAATCGGGAGGGAGAAGGTTCAAATTTCTTGCCCAAGCTTTGGGCCGTAACCATGAAGATACAGCTGATAACTCCTGCACTTATAGTAGGACATCTCTAGGTTATATCAGAAAAAATGTTAAAAAAAATGCAGGTTTAACTTTACCCTTATCCAATTTATTAAAGAAAGATGTCCTTAGATTGAGCAAGGAAGTAAATGATGCCTTCATGAACTTAGATCACAACTTTCCAACTTTCCAAGAAAATACATACTTGAATGTGATGCATCTAGACAAGGTATTGGAGTTGGATTTATGCATGAAGGAAGACATATTACGTTTATAAGTCATAAATTACATGTAAGAGAACAATCCAAATCCATTATGAAAAAGAAAAAATGAATATGCATGCATTTTTAATGCGAACAATAGTTGTTGGGCATACACTTCAAGGCTAAGAGTCATCATACCAACTTGTAATATATCCAAATTGTAGAGCAATAAAAATGTGATCAGAGCACAGAAGGGGTCCCTCAAAACTACCCTCTCATTATGGTACTCTTGCCAGTTTTTGGTTACATACAAAGTATTCTATGCCGCATTTGCATGATCTGATAGGCATTACCCAAATCAGTAGACAAATGTGAGTGTAATGCAATTCAAAACAAAGCAACATCTGAGCATCATGAGCAATACTATGCGACTCCAAGTTGACTCATGCCATCTAAATGGCTTACCCAAGATTAGTAGCATCACAGTTAGCTTTCCTTGTTTGATGCTCCACTCAATTTGCCACACCCCGAGGTAGCACACAACACCAAAGACTTCTACACAAGCTGATCTTCACACCAACCTCCGCACCATCATCCTAGCATATTGGCGCCTCCCATGGCATAACTCAGCTTGATTTGGAACGCCTCGAATTGAGAAGAAGCACTAAGGAACATTGTGCATTCCACACAAAGCCACGCATGCTCACACATCCCACACACCCTTGTGCTATTGCACAACACCAAGGAGCATATTGTGCAACATTCAGGTTATGTGCACGACTCAGCAGCAACGTGGGCATACAGTGCCATGTCGCGCCATGCCAAGGTGCACATCCAAAGCTCGCACCATGTCAACAAACTATGCTTAGAAGACAAATCGTTAGCCGTTACAGAAGACGAACCGTTTCATAACCGTCTCCTTCAGATCTGCTTTCTTCTAATGATATATATTGTAGGATATTCAATAGCAATGCATTAGACATGCAGTATAGAAAGGTTATTTGTAACACACATCTCCTTGACTGGGAAAATTACATAGGAAGTTTGTTTCCCCCTTTCTAGTGATGAAAATTCTCATTATAAACCTTTCTAGCCATTCACAGTTTAGGAAAATTAGTTAGGAAGTGTTACCCCCTTTAAATCATAGGAATCTCCATTCTCAACCTTGTTGTTTGCTATACAAATATGTAACATATCCTATTCTTCCTCATTGAATAGAAGTAGGCTAAGTTCTGCATTCAAGTATGCTTTGGTTTACTGTTGTAATAGTTCTCCATTGCATGTTCTATAAACTATAGTTCACTAGCCAAGCTCCAGGGTTTTCCTCTCAGCCGCCATTTTGGACCCCATGGTTTGGATCAATGGTATCAGAGCTACTAGTTTGTCACACTGCCCTATCATTGGTTGTTTGCAGTACGTCAAACAATCAATATGAAATGCATGCCCATCACAATCATGGGAAAAGCGAGCAAGAAATCAACCCCTCATATGAAAGCAACAATTTCCGAATCTTTGTATGATAATCAATGCTTGCTTAAGGAGATCCAACATCTCCAACACCAAAATAAATAGTTGCAAGATGTGCTCCATTCAATGGAGGAAACCCTTAAGAGCTGCCCGGGAGAAGATTGCAGACCTTATGGCACATAGTACCCATCTTGTGGACCCTATCTTTGATGGTCTTCTTGTTTAAGCCGAAGAGAGATGTAACCAAGTCATGCAAAAGCTGCAGAACGAGCTAACACCTAAAGAAGAAGAAGAACTCAACAATTGTGCATACATGAAGAATGTGAACAATTGTGCATGACTGAGAAAGTCAACAACACCTTCATCCATTCAGTTACAACATGCAATAGGCAAACCATGATAGAAGAGAAACTGGTAAGCTGATGTCATTTGCAGCATTCTGATTCATCGTCTTTGTTTGGCAATTTCGAGAAATACACCAAAAGCTTTGGTTCTAGGCTACTGAAACAAATGGGCTATGAAGGTCAAATTAGGCAAAAATAGCCAAAGCATCATCGATCCCCTCTAGATGGAGATGAAACTATTCAACATTGGTCTTGGATACACCAATTGTGACACAAGTAGAGAAGGAATCATATGCTTCCCCCCACAGTCAAGCGTGAACAATGCTTCCACATCGAGTTTTACATCACACGGTTCAAGTTTTTTCACTTGTGCACCAAAGTACTTCAACCCAATATTTCTTTGACAAAGTTGAAGAAGCCATGTAAGCATCCCAACAACACTCCGCACAACCACCAATTCAATAAGTGCAAGCATTTTGGCAATGCTACGTGCACCAACATCCGCAGACATGTGCACAGGCCTCTCAACAATGCCTACGCAACACCAGCCTCCAGTGCCAAATGCAGCATACACCTTGACAACAACTTATGCGACAACAATGCAAAAAAAATCACATGGCTCGACAGCGCCAATCACGAAGACATTTTAAGCGAAAAACACACAACAAACACTCCAGTCACATGCAACCATTGCTAGTGCAGAGGTCATACAATTAAACAATGTTGGGATATTCATCCCTGTAGTATTTGTGCAAGGAGTAGCCATTCCAAATCCACTTATTGTTGCTTTTACTGCTCTCCCTGTTTTTCTGGGATTCAGCAAGAAGTGTAAAATACTGGAATTAGAAAAAATGCATCCTAGAAGTTGCAAATAAAGATTTATAATAACATTATAAAAAATAAGAAATTTCTCTCAAATAGCTACCTTGCAATAAGTACAGGACTTGTTAAATCTAGACTGAACTATTTACCATTTCAAGTGCTCCTCGAATAACTCCACATAGAACATTGCAGTAATAAAGACCATGGCATGTCTCAGGTAACTCAACAAAGTCTACAAGAGGATTATCCTCAAGGATAAGACTGCATTCAGTACCATCTGCATCCCAGTTACCCACACTTGCTGTAACACCAAGGAACATTTTGAAACCTACCTGTTGAAATCACATTATCAACAAATATTGTGATTGCTCGAGTAGGAAACTGAAATAATTATATATATTTCAAGACATATAAGAAAAATTTAGAATATTAAGCCATTTTCTCAGTCTTGAAAGCATTGCATGTTAATAATTGAGAGATAAATTTACCAGATGCTGAGGAGGAGGAAGAGACTACTGAATACAGAAAGGAGGTAAACATGATTTAGACAAGTTATCTGCAAGATATTTGATCGAACTCATAACAGTGCATAGTCACAGGCAATCTACAAAGCAGTATCCCAAATATTTTCAAGGTAAAAATCTAGTAACATATCTTTGTTTAGTTCAATAGATAGTGAATCTAAGTACTCTTACACAGTTTCTTTATCACAACATTATGCTGAAGGATACTGTGATAAATAGGAGAGTCAGAAACTAGTATTTTCTTCTACCAACAGATAAGAGTGTATTAAACAAAGCACATTACCATCAAAGAGATGCAAGCAATGAGGAGCTACCAGCCAAAGCTACACCTTCAGGGACCAGTTCTTTGTCTGCAGAAAGTGTATTACGTCTCTGTGGCTGTTTTGAGGATGTTTCAAGAGTTTCCTGAAGTGATTTTTAAGAACTGTATTAAGGCCTTTGTAAACCCTTTTTGAAGGTTTCAGTTTGTCTTATTCCCAGGGCATTTTGAATCACTCTCTTTTCCAACTTTCTGACTATTTCCAGTGCTCTTCTAAAGCATTTGCAAGTTAGATCAATGTTGTTTCAAAGGGGATTTTTGCGGGGTATCTTGTCCATTTTTTGGCATGCTTCTTTTCTGATGCATTTATGCAGAACATAAACAGATCTCAGGATTTGTGCAGACCAGATTTTTTAATAAGTCTGGAAGGACATCCCTGTACTTCTCGATAAATTTCAAAGGTATGTAAGACTTTAAGGGCAATATTGCAGGACACAGGTTTAATGTGTGACGTTTCTAGTGATGTGGGTCATGTGTGAGTCTTGATAAAGGCTTTATAGTGCCTCTCCTAACTTTGTGGAAGGATTTGTGTTCACAGAAGACACAGATCATAGAAAAATATGCCTCAAGACAAAACATTTGATCTGCTCTCCTCTGTCAATCATATGTGACACTTTCTCCGGTCTGATATTCTTATTTCCCAGGGAGATTTTTTAGGTATCTTCTCAGCAAATCAGTTTTTCGTGAATGCTTACAGTGCTGTTAGTAAGTGTGCAAACAAGTGTTTGAAAAACCTATCTTCCAGTTTTTCCATTCTTAAAGACTTTGCCGCTGTCTCACTCTTTTGTTCAACTAAAGCATTGGTCCCCTAGCTCCAGGGGGCAGGATCCCAGGGCCAACACCTCTAAATGCTGCTTACATAGTGCTTATCAATGAGGTAGCAACACATGAAAATGGGATTAGGAGCTTAACTTAACCGTTAATAGCCCTGTATCTGGTGAGGATCTAAGAGAACTTAGAAGTGTAAATAAATAATTTTCAAGCAACTGAAATTCAAGGGTGTCTACGCAGGAGTTGTGAATGGGCACATTAACATTGTAAACTCTTCAAGAAACAACTAATTAAAAGAAGCAGTTTTACTCCAAGCAACTGGCAATAAAATGAAAAGATAAAATACCCAAGGAAGAGGACTAGAGTGTGCATCCACAGGCTTGCAAGAAGACAAAATGACAAAGCTTAACATATTTTCATAAAAGGACACAAGGAAAGGCCTCCCCCAGCCTGCATATGTTAGAATAAAAGCTTAACATTGAACATTGTGAAATTAGGCACAACTAAAGTGCTAAGTCAGACTAGGCAGGTTATGCACTGCTTGGGATGTGATAAGACTCTACAGAAATAAGAACTTGGAGATCATTGTGAAGAGATTCCAGCAGAACTATATAACTAAACTCATAATTCTTCCCATAGTTCACACTGTATTGGTTTCTATTTTATGCATCTTTCTGCATTTGTATATTGCTGCTCCTCATAGAAACTAACATAAAAGCAGGGAAGATACTATTCCTGTGAGCATGTTGGAGAGTAGAAGAGATGTGAGCTGAGAATATATCAAGAGAAGACCACCTTGCAGCAATGCAATAGTGGATTTTTGGATGCTGCAACATTGAAGATACTGTGGCTGGAAAGGATGGAAAGTTGATGAGATATGGCTGAAGTTACGGCAGACTGGTCTAGGCCTTTGTCAGCATCACAAAATGTTTCCATTGCCTGGAAGTAATGTAAGGGCAAGCTGCAACACTCCAAGAAGGCCGCACTCTACTGAAAAGTGGTTTCCATCACAGTTTTTGATGGACTCTATGAGCAAGAGAAAGGTTAACTTGAAATTCTGTTTTGCAAAAAGTGTTGTGTCTGGAGAGCTTTCCAATGAGTATTTGTTTGCTATTTTTCATTGCTCATAAAAACATAGCAGTTGTCTTATGTTAGATGCCATTGGGAGGAATTTTAGTTGATATTCTCAAGATTCTGTGTCAAGAGCGAAATAATATAAATTTGAAATCTTCAGAGATGTTGTTAGTGCCCTGATAACTTCAAAATGAATATGTAGTTGCCGCTTTTGTTGCTCGTGGGACAAGATCTATTCTGCCAGTGTTGTGGGCGGAAGTAGTAGACCACAAGTGGAATAAAGAACCAAATTTTAACATTTCTAAAGATTCAGTTTGCTAGGAGATTTTTTTAGAAAGCAATAAACTTATATTTAGCATGTGATTGCATGAAGTGGTCGTAATACTCGAAAGGATCTTATATATAATTAGCAACGGTCATACAGTTCTTGGTGGCTATGTGAAAAAACACGTAGCCAGCAGTTGTATGGTGATAAATAAGTTTTTAAACTTTGATATAGTTTGTTCTTGCATAAAGGAAAGGCTATTGATTCAATATTGTTGAACCAAAGTGGTAAAGTTTTTGAAAAATTAAGCCCATCTTATATGGGTTGAAGTGTTTTATTTACATAGGTGGGCTATCTATTTTTCTTCTAAGATGAGATTATGGGGGTGGGGGGGGGGGGATTCAAGCCATTTGTTGATGGTTATTTAGGATCTTGGAGATGTAATATAATTCATTCTACAAATTTTCTTGAGTAAAAAGGGTGTGTAGAACACTCTGTATTGGTCTCCCAAGTTTTTGCAAACAGATGCAGGATGACTATAAAATCTATAAAGGCAGAGGTAAAATGAGTTGTGTGTGTTGTAGTAACCATACAATGGTTACAGAGCTGCCATGTGAAATTAGGAGGTACTTGAGATTAGAATACTTCTGCACAAGAAATAAATCTCCTGGGGGTGATAAGTTTACTATTAATGTACCTAGTAGATGGGCGTATCGTGGGAGAACATTTTAAAAAATAATAAATATGAAAGGGAACTATTGCTATAGAATAAAACAGCGAAGAAGACGAAAATATTCTTCCCAAGTGCATTTACTGGAAAGAGATGTGGCCTCGAGTATTCTTCAGGCATTACTTTTTGATTTGGAGTTGAATGGCCAAGGGTAAACTCAAAAAGTGGTCACGATACAGTAGAAGGCAAGAGTCCAGTATTAATAAAAGAAAAACATGTGATGGAAAAGTTAAAATGATGAGCAAAATATGCCATTGGAAGGTGAATTGATTGATGAAAGATGTCGACATTCTTGATTTGATACAGATGTTTTATAAATTGTTAGAAGACGCTAGCTAGCTTTGCAGGTGATCCAGTGGCCACTCAACACACTGGCCTTCTCCATGCGCACTAGCCCCAACCCAATTGTCTTCTGCATTGTGCATGGAAATGCTTGGTTGAGGGGCCATGGCCCCTGCAAGGTGTGAGGAAACAACCCTCCAGTGCTAGAGCCAATCACACATTGGAAAAATGAAGTAGTTTTGTCACTCCATACCTCATCATGACAATTGTCACCTTTGGTCAAGAAGCTTGTTTGATGGCTCTTCAAATTCTTGAGACAAGTTTGTTATCCTTCGCTTACAAGTCACTTCTTTTTCACTCACAAGACTCTTCTATTATATTTTAGGCATCCAGACGTACATGATACATCTACGATAGAGCATAGCAGAGCTGAGAGGGATTTCTTTACAGCTAGTTTTTCCAACATCAGACTCTTAAGGTTTTTCATAGCCATCCACCCACTCCAAGCACAGATATTGACATATAACTTCGCATCATAACCTTCACAGATGCAACCAACTCTAGCGTACATGGAGCCTTCACACATCCCTCGAGGCACATCTCAGAGTTGAAGTACAAAGAGTCCATCCACATCGCTTGGCACATGCACAATATGATCTGTCTTGATGTCTATCCAAGGCAGCATGTAATACATAGCTCTTTATACCAAGCTGTAATATAATAATATTATGTACCCTGTTCATGTATAGAGTTTACATTTAATACAAATGGTTAGATTTACATTATTTTCTCTTTTTTATTGTGTAGCCTATTACAACGTTCTGCTCTCTATCCATTCACTGTTCAGTTTTGTAATTATCCGTGTACTAAAATTGTCATTATGATTTACTTCCGCTTGTAAAACATCTACGTTCTGGAAATTTTGAGTGTTGTCTTCCGGATTACTCCTGGAATCTGGATCAGTCGGCTAGCAGATTGCATAAAAAGAAATAAATGACTTCTTTGAGGAGTCGGTACAGTGTCAATATGAGTTATAACAGGATCTACTGGTAGTAAGTTTGATCGATTTATTCTCAACAGGCTATTTGTACATTATTGTAATTGAGCACATCAATTGTGTGAAGGATGAGTTTGGCAACTGTTGGCAAGGAACAAACTGTCACAAATAATTGGAAGATACTCAAATAGGGCACAGCTTTGGGGAGGATACCCAAAGAACTTAGGTCTCTGTATTTGTTCATCGCATTGGATGGGGATAAAAATTTCCATTCCCAGCTGTTCATATGATTATTTATTTGCAACTTTACTAGCTTTATGTATTTGCTGAAGATTGAATGTTAGAATAAATGAGAAAAACATTAAATACAGTGAAATTGATCAAATGTAAAGGGTCAACTCTCTTGGAACGTGTCAAGGCTATTGAGACATGAAAGGTTGTTGACAAATTAGTATGTATTCGTGAATCCATAAGAACTTGAAGGTGGTTGTCAAGAGATTGTATAAGTGATTCCTGAAGGGGCATTGTATCAATAAAATCTTTATTCCTCCCATATTATTGTTTTCGTATTCTTCATTATCTGTGCAACTGTAATTGTTGCTCCTGATGCAAAGCAACAGTAACAAGACAACCACCAACATGACTTGTGAAGAAAATTATTTTGTGATATGTAGATAGGGCAAGCCACTTTCACATCAAAAGGGGCAAAATTCTAAAATTGGAAAGACACATATTTCAATGATAAATATGAACTTAAAGCAATGGCAAATAAGCTGCAAATATTTCCACCAAAGGATGCCATCCAATAAAGACATGCAAAAAGGATGCAAACCCCTGAAGTTGCAGGAGTTGGAAATTGGAAACCTTTGGCGACTTGGCAAAGGAAACACTTACATTGTTCTTGAAAAAGATGACACAACACAGCAAATATAATTAAATGATGTCCGGATCATCATAGGAATGATGTCTTGCGTTCAATCATGGTGGTACGATTACCCTCCAAAGCATGCTTCTCAATACAGAAATCCCCTCTCAATCTAGTTTCCCAAAATGACCAAACTGTTCCAAGCATGTACTGGAACAAGTGACTAAAAAAATTGGCTGACTATTTGCAGGGGACAAGAGAGGGTCTGATTTGATGCATCCTAGAGTTAAAGCCAGTGTGGAAGCTACTTAACCAAGACAAACAAAGTTCAAATATCTAATGATGGTTCAATTCACATACATAGGAATTATAACTCAATCTTCCCAGGTTTTGTTTAAGTGTATTTCACCAAAAACCTGGATTAAAGATTGCCCGCTAAACAAACATCGAAAAAACTCAGGCCTCAAAACCAGTCAAAGAGAGCAATCACTTAATGCAGAAAGTTAAAGGATAGAATGAGATAACTGAAACAACACGGTAGATAAGAACAAGAGAGATTTGTGCCAAGTGAACACAAGCAAAAGGAAGAATAAGCATTCATCTATACAGAAATAAACATGTAAAATAAGAAATATGATGATAATGTAAGGATAAAGAGAGTAACAACCTCCAGAGAAGGGCACGATAGTCCACCTCCGTACTAACATTTGGAGCCATAACAATTTAAGGTTAAACAAATTGGAGAAAACAAAGGGCAGGATTTCTAAGGAGGCCTGGCATCTTGAAGGACCTTCCAAAGGATTCGGGGGTACGTGCCCAACGAATTTCAAAATTTCTAACTTCCTTAGACATCATAGAGAAAAATTTGAAACACTTTTTTTGTCCTCGAGCAGGGACTTGACAGCAATCACCCCAAGTCAACCTATTGTCTTGGAAAGAAAAATATTATTGACTCCAAAAATAAACTCAATGGTGGCTGGATTGCAATATTTCAGTCAATGCAAACCGATAGGAAAAGAAAATTATTAAAATTTGGATGCAAAAAGTGAAATAGCCCCTTTATAAAAAAAATCCGAATTCTAATTTTTATTTAATTTTCCTAAAAATTCAATCAAACCCCAATACAATATATGCAATAGAATATTGATAGCTCACAAAGGTACTCTTTATTTCAGTCAATTGAGAAGTACAACAACATAAAAAAAATAAAATGCTGATTTTTTACCAAACCCTAACCTGGAATCAGTTTGAAACGTATAAAGATCCTTGAAACCCCAGGTGAAATGGCTTAGCACAGTACGACGGCCCCGAAATGCGACGATGCTACGCAGTGCGACAAAAAACAGTCGTGATACGGACACCGTACGGATTTGCACTTTTGTTTTGCAACAATAACAACCCCCAAAAGCTGTGATCTAATTTTTTCAAGTAGGGACAGAGAAACTAGGGCAAAAGGGGATGACATCCAACTAGGGCAAACCCTAAGAAATTGATTATGGAATTTTTCCTTGGCTCGGCAACTTCACAACCTTTGAAAATAAATGGTAACTCCCTGTAAACCCTGATTTTCTCACTTCTTGTAAATAACCTGTTGAATTGCTCAATTGTAATCCCTATACGGAATTATCCTGTAATCCCTGTACGGAATTATCTATGTGGAGAGGGGTTTCGTCCTTTGATCCGGGTGCAATAAAGGTTTTTGTCCTTAAGTAGAAGTGAAAGAATTATGGAATTATGTCGAGAATAGGTAAAAGTGAATAATCAATCATAATGAATAATGATTGCCCCTTTGTCCTTTTATGAAGCTCACTTTTCTAATTTCACTTTAACCCTAAAATAATTATAATTACTTTTAATTTAATATTCACGTTTTTTCTCCTTATAATAATAATTACTTTTCTTTTTCCCTCTTGGCATTTTAATTAACTAGCATACATATTTTAGATAAATCTATGTAAAATACACCAATAGATATCATTCTCGAGGTACCTATATTGTATTGAATTGTGAGTGCCTCGAAAATGATATCTATCGGTGTATTTTACATAGATTTATCTAAGATATCTATGCTAGTTTATTTTTACAATTTTATTATTATGATTATTTATAAATATGATGTAATATTTATATATTACTTATAAATTATTTATGATTATCTGTATAATATTTATTTATTATGATGTGGTAATATTTTTTATGATTATGATTATTTATAAATATGATGTGGTAAAATCTATATATTACTTATAAATTACAATTTTAATGTTATGATTATTTATAAATATAACGTAGTCAAATTTATATATTATCTATAAATTAGTTATGATTATATTTTTTATAAATATGATGTGGTAAAATTTATATATTATCTACAAATTAATTATGATTATTTGATTATTTATAAATATAATGCATGAAAATTTATATATTGCATATAAATTAATTATGATCTATTTATTTATTATGATGTAATATTTTTTATGATAATTTATTTTTACAAATTCATTATTATGATTATTAATAAATATGATGTGGGAATATGATTATTTATTAATTAATTATGATATTACATGGTCAAGGAGAAATCAATTTCACAATAAAAGCAATGACAAAAAAAAAAATTTAAAATATTAAATGTAAAAAAGTTTGTATTTTATCTGCGCAATATGGAATGACAGTTCAATTTATCTCCTTTTTTTTACTCTTAGTTAATTTTTATTTCTTTGGCTTTACTCTAAATTTTTGTTTGAATTTGTTTGTGTGTATATGTTATTTATTTTTTTAAATTGTTTTATTTTTTTATTTAATCATGTCGGCTTTGATATAATTAAATTGTTTTATTTTTTATTTTACAATGTCGGCTTTCAAATAATTAAATGCTAACATTCTCACATCATTATAGCTCCCAGCCACCTCCCCCAGATGCCATTGTAGGAACATCTATCGGTGTAATTAACTTTGGCCCCTCAATTAATAATAATGATTAAATGTCCCCGTTTAAATTGTAATTATAAAGTGACGTTGGGGGAACCACTTAAAACATTATTATTGAAGTATTATTAATATTTTTTATTTGAAAAGGGGGACATGATAGAATGGTAACCACCACAAATTCTTCAGTCAAACTTTTATAAAAGTCCTCCCCCACCTCGCTCCCTTGCTTCCTAATTGACTTCAATTTTCAACTTCATTCTATATCAACAAAGTTGTTTAAAGACTACATGCTTTATAATATTTGCTTGAAAACAAATTTTATGTATGTCATTTTCAAGCAGTTTTCCCAAAAAGATCATTCGGACATATTTTACATTTTTAAAACCTTTTATATTTCATTTTTTTTACGAACATTGTTACTATGCTATAAAAGTGTAGATCATAAAAGCACATATATTAGATAATTTAATTGGGCTTCCTGATATGTTCTCTGTCAAGCTCGATAGTTAGAAAAAATTGGCACAAATACAAATATGTTCCTTTCTGTTTTTGACAATGAAAAAAATATGAGTGCTGTGAGACCAGTTTCTACCATGCAGAAGATTCCTGAGAATCACAATTATTAGATAGTAGGCTTAAATGGAAAGGTCGCATAGCTGTGCATGTTATTCTCACTGAAAGGAGCAACTAGGTAATGCAAAAGTTTTTTGTTATCCCAGATGGTTAATAATTTATTCCTTCTCATCCTTGTTCTGTTAACCTAGAGGTTTGACAAAAGAACTTAACAAAGCTGATTCACAAAAAATCCATCAAATCAACATTGTAATAAGTTAACTTTGTCCCTAATAAGGGGGTGGGTAGAAGTGGGCTAAGTGAAAACAACACAAGTGGTCCCCTCCGGACCTTGGTTTGTTGAAATCATAGTTACCAAGTCCAGATATCTGCATTCATTCAAGAGGGAAAATAAATCTGAAAATCCATAATTCTTGAAAAGTTCAGAAAAATCAGGTCCGGAATATATACATATATATATATATATATATATGAGCATGATTTTCTAATTATGCAAAATTGACAAATACGATGAAAAAGATTAATAACATGATATAAAAAGTTAATATATAAATATCATATATAGAATATAAGGTTGTTGGGTGCCTTTTTTGGGCAAAAACTACCAAAAACAAATTTAAAAAAACCGGCCAACCCAGAACGAACTTATCTGGGCCAGCTGAAAAATCCAGATCCAGCCGGATTTGGTAACTATGGATGAAATTGAATTTTGATGATATCTCTGAGGGTAAACCTGGCCTCAATCCTCTGGAGGGGGGAGCCAGAGGTCTGCTAGTATTTAGGCCTCTGAGAAGGTTTAACAAGTCATGTAAGGAACGATGATAAAAGAACCTATTTTCATGACTATGGAATAAATTCAAAAGGCCAATGCTGGATTGGTTGAGGATGTCAAGCTAAGAAAACTAATAGAAGAGTGGGTGCAGGTGGAAGAGGGCACCAGATTCAATGCTGAGGCTGCACTTATTACTTGGGCAGAGACTTTGAATCAGAATATCCGGAACCCTAAACTGCTGAATTGGGTGCATTTGAATCTGCTGCTGGCTCTGTTAAATGAAAGACATGGCACCACCAGTTCTGCTGCTCCTGTTATCTTGGAAATGCAAGACCCAGGGTAACCTGTGCCTGTTTGAATGTGATCAAGATTGGCAATATAATTGGGACACAGCCCGTGCTTATGAATTCAAGCAATGCATTGGCAGCGCATGAAGAACCAAGATATCCAGAAAATGAACATTGGGGGGTTGGGGCAAGGGGGACATTCATCATAAGCTGAAAAAAATGTGCCTTCACAGAAAGCCATGGCAGTGCACATCCGGTACCGTGACTACGTGCTTAGGGCTTTGTGCAGAAAAGAGGGCCTCATTATCCCTGATGAGTGTGTGTCACCAAATTTAGTGGATCTTGTGAAAGATGATAAAACTGATGAGAACTGAGCCAAAAAGTAGTATTTTTGCCTTCCTCTCAAACCCATTTTCAATCTGCTGGGTATTGGTAAAGTACAACTATCACTAATCTCTAATTTTCCTGTTTGCTTTTTCTGTGCTCTTCTTTAGTTCCGGCTATATACTTGATAATAATGAATCAAGATATTGTAGTTTGGCCTATAATACAGCAGCCTTGCCAGACTTAGTCGTCCAATAATTTTGTTGGGTCCATTTTGTGTTAGGAGTCAGGACCACTGCTGTTTTCTGTTGCAACCTTTATTCAAATACAAGCTCTAGTGGAAGCATTTGCAGTTGATTGTCTGCCCCAAGTTTGCCTTTTGGAGGAGATTTCCAGTGCAGTTTGGCTTGGAAAGCTATGAGTAATGTTTACCTAATGTCTAGTTTTGTATACCACACCCTAGGTCATATGCATGGCATAATTTTTTATTGATTTCATGAGTAGATGTGGATAAGATGGCTTCTAGTTGGTTTTGATGCATTGGAGGTCCCAGTTATTGCCGTGAACTGTGAAGAGATAATGGGCTGCACTGCATACTCCTTTCCAGGGTTAGACCTGGATTGTGTTTCTCGTTTTAATCTTTCAGTATGCATGTTGCAGTCTGTATATTAGTCTCATACATGAGACGTCCTCTAAATAATGGCACGTAGAATGGAACAGTTGCTGAGATATCCATATGTACTTGCGATGCTATTTAATGAAATAGCAGTAGCTTTATGTTGATATGTGAAGTCAACATTTGAATAAGCAGTTGGTGACCAAGCTGGTAGGTTGGACGTTTAACCCGAGCGTGGATATCTAGGTAGTGATTCGCATACGCCAGGCGCGGCCAAAGGCCTAATTGCCAAGGGGTCGCAGGGGGGCTGGCGGAGCCCCCCTTGCCACAGCCGAAGGCTATTTCCGGCAAGGCCGTTATGCCTCACCGGAACAAATTCCATACTACACATTTTTCGAGGGATAGTACATGCAGTTTGTACTACACGCGGTTTTGTACTATGTTTTTTTCTTTATAAGGAATCCACGAATTGTAAATTAACATTGAGTTGTACGGATTGATAAGTTTTGGTGTGGAGACTGCCATTATTGTATTACGGATTAATTCCTAGATAATAAAATACTGAAGACCTTTGCCCGTGGTTTTTTCCTGATACTTTCCCAGGTTTTCCATGTAATATCTGTGTATGTGTCTTAAATCTATTTTCCTTTCTTTGTGATTATTTCTCTTTGCTTGCTTTTATTTTTCTAACAGCTGGTATCAGAACCTGGTTGCTGTAAGAGAGTTCTTGTGAAAAGAGAAAATGACAAGGCACGATTACAAGATATGAGGTCCAAAAATTTGATGGCTCCAATTTCGCTCTATGGAAGCTGAAGGTTCAAGATTTGTTGGTGAAGGATGGGTGTGCCCTAGCTCTAAAAGGGATAGCGTCGAAACCTTTATCCATGAGTCAAGAGGATTGGGATGAAAAGGATGCCCTAGCCAGGGCCACGATCCAATTATCTTTGGCAGATTCAGTTCTTTTTAATGTTTCAGAGGAGAAAACCGCACAAAGCTTATGGGAAAAGCTTGAAAAATTGTATGAGACCAAGTCGTTGGCAAACAAGATTCTTTTGCAACAACAGTTGTATAAACTAAGGATGGAGGATGGTTCCTCAGTCGCAGATCATCTAAACGAGTTCAACACGTTGATTAGCAAATTGGCTTCAATAGAGGTGAAGATTGAAGAAGAAGATAAAGCGGCCATTTTACTTTGCTCTCTCCTTGATTCTTCGGATCAACTTGTCATGGCGCTTAGTAACTCAGCACTGCAAGGGAAGCTATCTTTTGAAGATGTGGTAGCCACAGCAATTTCTGAAGAATCCAAGTGGAAGACATCCCAGGGATCTTCCAATGATGCCTTGGTTGCAAGGGGCAGACCTACGAAAAAAGGGAAATCTAAGCGTGGACAGTCCAAATCGAAATCCAAGGGGCGGAAAAGAGTTAAGTGTTGGAACTATGGCAAAACGGGTCATGTTAAAAGGGATTGCCAGGTTAAGGTAAACAAGGAAAATGCAAGCCCACAGCCATCTGAGGCAAATACAACAGAAGTCGAAGCACCGTTAGAAGATGGAGAGGTTTTGTTAGCAAATAACAGAGGTCAGTTACAGGATGTATGGCATATTGACTCAGGAGCCTCATTCCACATGACTCCTCACAAGGACTAGTTTTCTTCTTATCGGTCATGTGATGGAGGTGTGGTATATTTGGGAAATGATGATCTGTGCAAGGCTATTGGAGTGGGAGAAATCAGAATCAAAATGTTTGATGGAGCAGTAAGGGCTGTTCGGAATGTAAGACATGTGCCAGGCTTGAAGAAAAACCTTTTTTCGCTTGGATTATTTGATGATCTTGGTTACAGGTTCATTGGAAAAAATAGTAAAGTAACAAAGGGAATTTTGGTGGTGTTAAAAGGAGAGAAAATGGGCAATCTCTACAGGCTGATCGGAGATACCTGTATTGGAGAGGCAGCAGTGGCATCTGATGCGAAATCAGCGTCTATGACTACCTGGCATCAGAGGTTAGGCCATATGAGCGAGCGTGGACTCAAGGTACTACTTGATAGGAACCTTCTCCCAAGGGCAAAATCTTTAAATCTTAATTTCTGTGAGCATTGTCTATATGGTAAACAACATAGGCTGCGTTTCTCTAAAAGCACTACTAAAAGGAACTCCTTGAGTTAATTCATTCAGATACTTGGCAAGCACATGTTACATCTTTAGGGGGTTCATCATATTTTGTGTCATTTATAGATGATTGTTCCCATAAGGTGTGGATTTACCTTTTGAAAAAGAAGTCTAAGGTTTTTTCTTGTTTCAAAAGGTTTAAAGCTCTGGTAGAAAATCATAAAAACAAAACTATAAAATGTCTTAGAACAGATAACGGGGGGGAATTTTGTTCAAAGGAATTTAACAATTTTTGTAGTGAGCATGGCATAGCAAGGCAGTTGACGGTTCCTAGAACACCACAGCAGAATGGTGTTGCAGAAAGAATGAACCGTACAATTATGGAGCGTGCTAGATGCATGTTGAGCACTGCTGGACTAGAGCAAAAATTTTGGGGTGAAGCTGTTAGCACAACTTGTTTTCTGATTAACAAATCACCTACTACGGCTCTTGATCTTAAAATTCCTGAAGAGGTATGGACAGGAAAACCTGTTGATTATTCCTATCTTCATGTTTTTGGTTCTGAATTTTTTGTACACATTCCAAAGGAGAAAAGGAGTAAGTTGGATGTAAGATCCGTGAAGTGTATTTTTCTTGGCTATGTAGAAGGAGCAGTGGGGTACAAGTTGTGGGATACTGCTGCCCGCAAAGTAGTTATTAGCCGAGATGTTAAATTTAAGGAAGATTCGTTGCAAAAAAATGAACAATCAAGTTCTGAAACTATCCCTGTAGAGGTGGAACTGTATGACGCTGAGAGGGAGGTGCAAGATGAAAATCTGCCACCTGTAAATGAAAACCAGCAAGAGTATATTCAAAATCAAGTAAATGAAGAAGATGAACAACAACCAAATGAGCCACAGGGTGATACATCACACTTTGTGCGAAGGTCCACAAGAGTTACAAAACCACCGGAAAGGTACTCTCCTACTTGTAATTCAGTTTTTGCATTAGTTACTGATGTTGGTGAGCCTAGCTCATTTCAGGAGGCATGTGAAGCTGAAGATGCCAGTAAATGGAGAGCTGCCATGGAGGAAGAAATGGAAGCCCTACACAAGAATAAGATGTGGGAGCTTGTACCATTGCCTATGGGGTGAAGGGCTATAGGAAACAAGTGGGTCTTCAAACTGAAAAGAGATATTAATGACAATATAGAGCGGTATAAAGCTTGACTAGTGGCCAAAGGGTATGCACAGAAATCTGGTATTGATTTTAATGAAATTTTTTCACCTATAGTAAGGCTTAGTACTATTAGAGTTATTCTAGCTCTTGTTGCTAGCCTTGATTTAGAATTGGAACAGTTAGATGTTAAAACAGCGTTATTGCATAGTGATCTTTCTGAAGAAATTTATATGAAACAACCGGAAGGTTTTGGGGCGAAAGACAAAGAGAATCTTGTTTGCAGGTTGAACAAATTGTTGTATGGTTTAAAACAGGGGCCAAGGTGTTGGTACAAACGGTTTGATTCCTTCGTGATGAGCTTAGGATTTAGTAGATGTGACGCTGATCATTGTGCCTATTTTTAGAGATATGGAGATGGCAGCTTTATAATCTTACTTTTATATGTTGATGATATGTTGGTAGCAGGTCTCAACATGCACAGGATCAGCAGGTTAAAAGCTCAGTTAGCTAGGGAATTTGAAATGAAGGACTTGGGAAGTGCAAATCAGAGTCTTGGAATGAGGATACATAGAGACAAAAAGGATAGGAAACTCTGGCTGTCACAACGGTCATATGTGGAAAAGGTTCAGCAGCGCTTCAATATGCAGAATGCATAGCCAATAAGTACCCCATTCCCTATTCATTTGAAATTGTCTTCTAATCAATGCCCTAGTACAGAAGCAGAGAAGACACAGATGTCTCATGTACCGTACTCATCAGCAGTTGAAAGTCTTATGCTTGCCATGGTGTGCACCAGACCCAACATTGCACAAGCAGTGGGAGTAGTTAGTCGGTTCATGGTGAATCCTGGAAGTGATCATTGGACGGCAGTGAAGTGGATTCTCAAATATTTAAGAGGCACTTCTGATGCTGCTATCTGTTTCAGTGGGAGTAGTCTTCAAGTAAGTGGTTTTGTAGATGTTGATTTTGGGGGAGAGAGAGATAAAAGGAAGTCCACTACCAGGTATGTGTTTACCTTAGCAGGAAGTGCAGTAAGCTGGATCTCGAAGCTTCAGACAATGGTAGCTTTGTCCACTACTGAAGCTGAATAAATGGCAGCTACGCATGCTTGCAAGGAGGGAATTTGGCTCAGAGGTTATTAGGTGAATTGCAAGTCAAGCATGGTAAAATGGTGTTACATTGTGACAGCCAGAGTGCATTGCACTTAGCTCGGAATCCAGCGTACCATGCCAAAACGAAACATATTGACATTCAGTATCATTTTGTTTGAGATGTGGTGGAAAAAGGACAAATCTCATTGGCCAAAATACACACAGATGTAAATCCAACAGATATGTTGACGAAACCCATTGGCAGAGAGAAGTTCATTTGGTGCAAAACTTCTCTTGGCTTGCACGTTAAATGATACGTAGCATGAGGCAAAGGTTTTTCATGGGGAATAATTCGCAGGAATGTGACTTCAAGCGGGAGATTGTTGATATGTGAAGTCAACATTTGAATAAGCAGTTGGCAACCAAGCTGGCAGGTTGGACGTTTAACCCGAGCATGGATATCTAGATACACGCATTTTGTACTAAACGCGGTTTGTACTACATGCGGTTTTGTATGTTTTTTTCTTTATAAGGAACCCACGAATTGTAAAATAACATTGAGTTGTACTAATTGTACATAATGATAAGTTTTGGTGTGGAGACTGCCATTATTGTATTACAGATTAATTCCTAGATAATAAAATACTGAAGACCTTTGCCCGTGGTTTTTCCCTAGTACTTTGCCAGGTTTTCCACGTAATATCTATGTATGTGTCTTAAATCAATTTTCCTTTCTCTGTGATTATTTCTGTCTGCTTGCTTTTATTTTTCTAACACTTTAAACCTTTGTGAGATCTTTAATACAGCATTTTTGTAGAATACTTCAAATAATGACTTGTCTATCCAAAGTCCTGCAATGTGTTTTCTCAGAGATTTCTCACAACCTGTGAGGTTGGGGCTGCA
Organism: Torreya grandis; assembly: GCA_037957365.1. Lineage (NCBI taxonomy): Eukaryota > Viridiplantae > Streptophyta > Pinopsida > Cupressales > Taxaceae > Torreya > Torreya grandis. Next base: position 1,109,344 of record JARHVA010001142.1, on the reverse strand, counting down.
CTCTTTTTCTAAATACGGAGCTCTGTAGCTCCTGCTTTTTGATGATTTACCAATTAAAAAAGAATAAGAAAATGTTACCTTTGCAAGAACTTCTGTTGTTTCTTTGAAGTCAACACATCTTGCAACATTTGCTTTTGCTAAAAATTCATCAATAAGGCGAATGCCAATGTTATAACCCCTGAAATGGAACATGTAAATGAAAATAAGTAAATTTAGGATTCCAAAAATGTATTTCTGGAGAGCTCTCTACAAACATCAGAAAACAAAGTTTACTAATCTGCAAATTCTAAAGTGCAACAATTTATTCGAAGAAGAAATGGACAAAAAACAATGGCAAAATGGAAGATAAAATGGGGTATTTTTCAAAATGCATGAACAGTCAAATTCATACATATGTAAAACACCCAAAATGAGCACAATGCAGTGACAGTAGGAATCAGATGAAAACATTAGTAGACCCTAAATAATGCAAGAACGATGACGTTGCAAAGAATAATTTCTTTGAGAAAAGCACTTAAGGTGAGAAAACACATAATGAGTCACCCAAGAGCAGACAAGGGTTTTCATCTGAACAAAACTGATTTTTCACCAAGAATGGCAAATTTAAAAACAAATTTTACCAGTGGACAAGGGCTTTCAGCTGCATATTTCGGATTAGACGTCCTATCTTTAGACTTTCACAGGTGGGCAAGAGTGAAACTTCATGCTTTTGTGAAATTTCCAATATCTTATAATTTGCTTAGTCCTTTGTAACTTTTGGTGCCATGTCTAATCTGTGCCCAAGCTGACTTTGCACCATGTGTGCCCCAAGTCCAAGTTTACCTACTATGATGGATAAATTTTATGGGAAGTTCATCAAGACTATTCAAACATAGCACTTCCAATGTATATGCATATCAAGAGGAACTTCAAATTAATTTGAAAGCCATTGTAACAAACTGCTTTTAACAGAATAAAGGATTTAACGCGCCTTGTAATCTGCACATGTCTTGGCCTCTCAGATATGTCCACGCCCTTTAAAACAAATATCACTACCTTGCAAGATACCAGAATCTGAGATTACATACTTAAGCAGACACGACAAGAAGTGGCATATGACTCTAAAACTCCCTTCAGCCAAAGCACACAATTTAATCAATTATAAGGAAATAAATGTATGTCCCTGTTTAAGCAATAAAGCACACAATTCAACCAAAAATAACATAAGTTCTAAATCATAGAACATGTTTTTGGAATGCTTGTTAAATAGTCTGATAGGCCACGAAAGTAACAATGATGATATAAAAGAAGCAGTTTACGGAGAAAGATATGCTTGTAATATTGTAAAGTGCCGCTTTATTACATGCTGATTGTTTCGGTTGTAATTTGGGTCGCCAGATGGATTGACATGTTATTACTTGTGATGCACTGATTTGTGAACTTATGCCGAAATAAAAATTATGTCAATGAATGGTTCTTAGATGTTTTATATGTCTGATGGATTAGGAATATTTTGGTAGTTTAGAGGAATGTGTTGACAGATGCTATTGATAGTATTTGTTGTCTGTTGCGCACAGTGTTGCGAGATGAGTCACCAGAGGGCCAGCTGAAGTGTAGGGACTCATCAGGCCAACAATGAACCAATGCCAGTCATGTCTTGATTTTTTTGTATTTGTGTGTCCTGCATTTTGGTCATTGTTCGCTAGTAAAATGGTGTTGGTTTCCTTGTTGAGTTTTGGTCAGTCCATCATGGGTCTTGTGCCAGTTAGCCTATAACCTCTAAAGTATAACCTCTCTTCTAACTTAAAACAAATCGTAAAATTTAAAAGAAATGATTACCAAGAACATAAGCCCAAATAAGAAGAGGGAAGAGTAAACCAGGAACCATAAGAATCTAAATTAGAAACATCTAAAATTATAAACAAAATGAAACCAAAGATTAATGTGCATATAAAAAACGAAAGTTAGGAGCCCTAATTCACTTTAATCGCCCTCTTATCTTCTCCTCTTCCTCACTTCACTGAGGCTCGACCTTATGTGAAAACCTCATCTGCTGTCCTCACACCTCATGGGACTGATGGTAACACCCATGAATGAAGGCATGTGATACAAAATCCATGGAAGGCAATCCTCTCAAAGAGGGAATAAATCTTAAACAGATCGTCAATATGGCCAAATGGCGCAGTCATGGTGGAGAAGAGGGGCAAGAGGATTATGAGGGAAACTTGGAAATTATTTGGGTATATTTAAGCAGGTAAGTCACTTAGTTTCTGCATCTCATTGTAAAAAAAAATGCTTGTGGTTGAGTATCAGATCTAGGATGAACTATAATCTGCCCTTGAATATAGGTTAACCTGGAAAGAAGACAATGGTTGAATTTATGTGCAAGATGAGAAAAGGAGCAAGAAGATTAGTGCAACTTGGAAATTATCTGGCGGATTTAACCAGGAAGTCACCAAGTTTCTGCATCTCATAGCAAAAGAAAAATGCTTGTGGTTGAGAATCAGATCTAGAACGAATGATAATATGCCCTTCAGCATAGGTCAACCTGGAAGGCAGAGATTAGTGGAATTTATGTGCAAGATCTACCCCTTATTTCTTCTTCACTTGTGTATAATCTAGTGTCTTGTGATCATGTGACTAAGTGTGCAATGTCTGAAGCGAAAACATTTTATTTCTTTGGACCTTTTTTTGGTCAGTTAGGTCCTGCAGTGTCTTTTTATTTGGTTTAGTAAATTGTTGTGTGGATCTTGTTAATTGGGCTTGTGATTTTAAGCCATATAGCAGTACTGCATTTGGTGTGTGGATTCACTCCCCATATTGCTTTTCTGTTTCCCTATATATAGGGGTGGTCCTCACGGTACCATTAGTTTGGTACAGCAGTATGGAAAATTTTAGGATAGGGTCATCTAAGAACCCGCTAACAAAGGAGTCAACCCCTTGGGGTTCTCCCCACCCCAGTGTGCATAACTTTCTGTGGTGGCCACCACTGCTTGGAAAAGATCCCCATCTGAATGCATAAAAGAGAAGATGGGAGACAATCGAAATCTCCTCTGATTCAAGTGCAGTTTCCTTCAGTGAATGGTACTTTGGAACGACCCAGCACAAGGAATAACCTCCATAGAAGTATTCCATGACTATGATAATCTAAAAAGCTTTACACATTTGGATTGCTCCTGTCATGACCCCTGTTAACACTGGTTCTGAGCCTGATCCATTGCAATGGTTGAAACAAGTAAGGGCACATCTATGGTTGGGCACATCTTGCCTTCTCACTTCCCATGGTTCGCAGCAGTTAAAGAACCCCTTGGTCAAGTCGTGCTTTCATGAGCAAATTTGGAGACGAGGTCCTTCCACTGGTGCATTGGTTCTTGTCAACTGGCTCTGCATGCCTTATCACAAGTCTGGTGGACCTGAGACACCTGAATGTATTTGTAATTGCCCAGCAATTTCTGGCTGAAAATGTTGATGAGCATAGAAGTATCAATGAAACTGCAAACAAGCCTTATTGGCATATAAATATCTGAGCGTTAACTAAGCTAGCAGAGTTTACAATTTTGGCATTGTATATTGGAAATTTCATGGATATATATTATATATCTATGTTTGTACTTAGTAAATCATAATATGGATAGAGCATTTTAGAATGGTACCAAGAAAATAATTTGATAAGAGTTTTATTCTTGAGGTGGCATGCCCTCTAGGACAATCATGAATATCTCTGCCTCTTGTTTTTCAGACTCTGTAGCTGTGGATTGAATATTTGCAGTAGAGCTATGGATGTCCTGCATCCTGTCCCTCTTGGCATTATGAGTTATTATGGTTTTAATATACATACCTTGGCTGATCTTCCTAAGTGACAAATTAAGAGGCTTGCGTTGTACTTCCACCAGGCTTGAGATTTTACATATATTTTGAACATTTTTAGGGTTTTGTTTACGTTCAATAAAATTATTTAGCTGCCACTACTTACATCTAGTAATTTTTTATAAACATGAAAATGTCATTCTAATCTCTCCTAACCATCCCTTTTGCTTACTAGTAATTACTATAGGCTGTGAGTTAAATCCAAGATACATAAATAGTTAAAGTCAATTAAATAGTCTATACTCTGAGTAATAGTAGTAATATTCAAAGCAATCCCGAGTGGTTCGCTAGTAAAAATCAATTTTGAATATTCTTGTTGAGAGTAATGCCATGTTATCTCCAAGGTTAACTTATAATTACCAAAATCACGGTAAATCTGTGCATATCAATGAGGTAACAAGAAAAACTTTGTTAATCATCATTGAGGACCTTAGATTTTATTTTATTTTTTTCCAATCTTGTGAACCAAATTAAACACGAAACTCTCCTCTAATTTCAGGCTGCCAGTAAGGTAAGTATCTTCATATTGAAATGAATATTTTCAAGTGTAGAAAGAAATCAATTATATTCATATCCATAAAGGACCAAAAGTAGGTCAGTGGGACTCAAGAATATACCCAATTACAATAGAAAGTGTTAGGGTAGAGAAATTAAGTAAAAGGTTAAAAACATTTAAATTAGATAATAGTTTACGATGCACTGCTTCTCTGTGAACTCCACATTCACCAAATTTTACTCAGTTAAAATCTGTCTTTATTAAGCTTAGCATTAATAGGCTCTTCTCTAAAGAAGATCTAGATTTATCTGATGTTTGATATAGAATTTAATTAAATTTACTATGGTGAATAGTCATTCATAGTTGAGAACCATTGGTAAAGATTTCATAGATCACTTTTTTAAATTGAAATTTCAAATTTAACTGTGGATTAATATAAATATTTGATGGGTTGTAATTTTGTTAAAATGTAAAGTGACAGGTACCAAGAACATTTGGCCGTCATTAAATTTCCAAATGATCGTTAATGATGGACACCAAAACTTAACCATGACTTCCACCCACGAATGGGCTTAACATTTTGATGATTTGGCCAACTCGTAAGATGCTATCTGGCAAGACTATTCTGTATCTTCTGTATTCTTTTGATCAGCTGAAATAGTCGGTTCTCTGTTTAATTTGTACTCCATTGTGGGATACATTTCTGAAGAGATGTAATCTTTGAATGGCATAACAAGTAAGGTTAGGACTTTGTGGATAACTCTTGTGGTAACATGATGAGAAAAGGTAGTTGTTGATACCCTGACGTACTTTTATGGGATTGAAACCCTTTAAATGTTTGAATGGGTGGAGTTAAGTGACTGAGATACATTGTGCAGACTTACGACTCAAAATTACTATGGATAAGAATTTGATAAGGTGTATTAGATCTAATAAGCTCATGGAAGATTTTACATGGACCCTTTACAGTGAGGTTTTGACTTGAACCTAGAACTGACCTGGCAGTATGGATGTACCTTTTTTGGCAGAACTGACCTACAGATTTAGTCACTTGAAGAAGACTCCTGACCTCTTTAGGTTAGAATCATTAGAAAACAGGAGAGTCCTTATGTACAACTTGACATAGGCTGCTTAGACATATTCCATTATTCTTAGCTCCCTTGAGATCCCAGCATCTCGTTATAGAAGGTCCTCGGAATTGGGAAGTGATGTACTAATCTAGAAAGTGATAGCCTGCAGAATTGAATTGAATTGAATGGTTTTAATCCCAATGGTCTATGGGACCACAATTTGTTACAGCTGTCTCAACCACCTCATGATGCATAAATTGAGGGATGGCTTGCTTCTTTAAGAAGGTTCCTTCTCCTATTGATTTGTGTCAGCATCTCCCCCGATGCTTTTATTCTCGTCTCTTCAAATGGGTCCAATGTGGCATCTACTCTCAATGTTTACATGTACTTAACCCTAATGTCATTGTAAGCTAGGCATCATAGGATGAAGTGATTCTTTGTTTCTATTTCCTACTGTGGTGCAGAATAAACATATCCATCGTTCCCATTCTTCCTTAAGGATCATCCATCTACCTGTCTCGCATCCAATCCTATGGGAACTAGTTCTTATGTGAGCTACAAATATCCTCTCCCTCCATTTGAATTTGCCCCCCTATGTGTGCTTTTTTGTGATGTTCATAAGTCGGGTTGAATTTTGTAAGATAGTGTTGTCTTTTCCTACTTGTTTCTTTCTCTAGTGATTGTTCTAAATTTTTATTCACATAATTTTTTTTTTTTGTTAACATTTGGACATTCATTTATGTCAATATCCCATCTGGTCATCCATTTGTGGTTTTGTTTCATCCATTTGCTCTCTCCTATATAACTCTTCTTCCTTTGTTGCTTTAGGCCACCTATCATTCTCCATGTTTTATAATTTTTTTCAAGTAGCATAATAACAAAATAGGAGACAAAAGGCAGCCTTGTTTGATGTCTATGTCACTCCCAAAGCACTCGAGCTTCCCTTTCTATGTTTTGATTTTGACCTTGACTTGCTCATATACCTTATGGACTATTGCCCTGTAGTGTACTAAGACCCTTAGTTCCTCCATTTTGCTCCATAATTTACTCCTCAACACTGTATCAAATGCTTTCTTGAAATCTATGAAACAACAATAGACTTCACCTTTTCCATCCTAAACATTTTCAATAAGTGTCTTAGTGTGACACAATGATCTATTGTTGAATACTTTAGTCTAAAACATGTTTGACCTTTTGTTCTCTTTCTTTTTTCTTCTGCCCAACTATTGATTCTACGTTCTACCATGCTCCCAAAAAGTTTTGCGAAGACGGGATTAACTATGATGGTTTGGCGGTTTGAAAGGTTATTAGCATCCCCAATCTTGAACAAAGGTATGGTTAGGCTAGTTGTCCATTCTATAAAAAGCCATTTTCAATTACCCCATTAAATATTTCTTTGATGGGTGGTGATAAGATCTTTGCTCCCCATTTTAGATATTTTCCTCGCAGACCATCTATGCCCTTGGCCTTACCTGTTGCTAACTTTTTAACCCATCGTTAGATGTCTCTTATTGGGAAAAGTTGTTCTTTAGCATTGATTGTAGGGAGTGTCTTTTTCCTTTTCATGTTCATACAACTATTTTGAATACTCCAACCACTGACTAATTGTAATCTTATTTTTTTGTTTGTATTCTTTCTTTATGTAGCTCCCTCCAAAAATGTTTTTGATCATGCTTTCCTAAGTATATCAGCGCTATATGTCTTGTTCTCATGTACCCTACTCTTTTTGTCCTCGCCATTTGTTCATAGATTTTTTAATTTCTTTTCGTCGCACCCAATGGATCCTTCAGTGTTCTTTTGGCTGCCTTGCATTCTTCATTGTACCATGGATTTGTTGGAAAGTTTTTTTTCTTCTTATTAGGTTTAGATATTTTACATGTGCTTAAAGCTCCTTGACTTATGTGCATTAACCCCTCTAACTTTTAAAAAGATACATGCATACTTCAAATGCCCTCTTGCTTTCCCCTTCTTGAAACTTGTTTCTCAAAGCAGCCCTAAAGATATGTGGCATGTCAATTTTCCTTCATCAAGAGGACATTCTCATTAGTTGGTGGTTTGTCATGAGTAACCTAAATGTGTTGGTTTTGTGGCTTACTTCCTTGCATTTGAAATTTATCAAAATTGGATGGTGAATTGGTTTGTCATGAGCGACCCAATGTGTTCATCTTGTGGCTTCCTTGCATTTGAAACTTTATTGAAATTGGATTGTGATATGATTTGAGCTTCACAAAGAAATCCTCTACTTCCATCTCTATAATTCTAGACATACATTTTCGCGAGCATATAACATAATCAATAACACTCTATCCATTGTGTGTTTTGCATGTGTAATTCCCCGATTTGTGCCATTTATTCATACCATTGCAAATTATCAAACTATATATGCTACACAAGCTTAGTAACTCTTCCCCGAAATATGTGATGGTCCCATGTTCAGCTTCTAAGAGTCTATTCCATTGCTGATTTTTCTCTTCTTCTAGCCATAGAGGATTGTTACCTCGGTGTCATGTCCCTCTTTTGATGGGGACATGACGAAAGACCCTTAGCCTTAAAACTCTTCCTGAGGGCTAAGGGACAAATATAAAGGGAAGTAAGAATCGAAATATTTTTAAGTGAATGTGTAAAAGTATTTTTTTTTAAGTACTTTATGTTTTCAAATTCACTTAAAAGAGTGACTTTTAAGGGTTTTGGATGATTTAAGTGATTTTATAAAAATAAAACAAAAAAAAGAAAAGATCATAAGGGTCAATTAAGATCCTTAAAGTTACTCTCCCTTTTCAATTTTGGGTGCTTCACTTGGGAAGACTACATAAGGCCAAAAAAGGGCCAGTTGATGGATTCATGACTAATTTTGATAACTATTTCCCTGAAGTCTAAGCACCAAAAGCAAGGGCTTGCACTTGGAGGATGGAAACCCTTCAAGAGAGCTGAATCAAGGACAGAAACCCTTGAATTCAAACCTAGAGCAACTCATCACGGAGTTGTATTGAGCAAAAAATTGACAAGACAAGGGTGTTTTCAACCCAAAAATCATTTGCAAGAGGAGTAGGACGCATGCATACAAGGGCTGTCCTAGGGCAGTGAATGTCTTTTTGAGGGCTGCATACTTCACCAAAGGGCAGCGACTAAGTTTTGGGGTTGGGCTGCATACTCCAAATAGCCTAAATAGCATAAATTATAGGCCAAATAACCAACTAAAACCTTGACTAAAACATAAATTATAGGTTTTAGTTGGTTATTTGGCCTATAATTTATGCTATTTTTTGGAGAATTAGAATATTATTTTTGGAGCTAATTACAAGGCATATGCAGCAATATTTTGTCATTTTCAGATAGCTAGAGTTTGAGGAAAATTCTGAAAATTAATATTTTATCATTGGAGTGGTTGAATAATTTTTTGTTTAACTAATATCCCTTGGAAGGGACATTACACTTGGTCCTCTTTGCTTCTTCAAATGTTGGCCTACTTATTTGCTGTCCTTGCATTGAAATTCCCCACTAGCATTATCTCCCCTAGCTTACTAGAAGCTGAAATATCCCTCTTTAGGGACGAGTATGGGTTTTCACAATCCAAATCAGGGCTCTTATAGGAGTTGGAATTTTTGGGGCTAAAATAACAAGCAGCTATGCTAAGTGTTATATCATTTTATATGATTCTAATCCAAATATATTGTTTATTTGTATCTTGTTTTTACATTCTTATAATTCTGCCCCAAATTTCTTTGACTAAACAAATATTCCCCCATGTCTTTGGTTGTTTTCCATTGTCTTATTCCATACCATTACTTTCTTGTATCCCTCAAAATATGGAGTCTTGCAACCATCGTGCTCATGTGTTTATGTAAATATGACTATATCTCTATTATGGGCCCTAACCCGAGTCCTCTTCTCCAAGGGTAGCCTCTACAATTCCAACATACCAACGTAAGATGCTCTTGGGGAGAGGGCGGAGAGGGGCCTACTCCCCCTTTTTTTGGGGTCAACTGATTATTAATATAGGCTTTCCCATTGTCTGGTCATGCCCATCTTCCTTCGTTATTTACTGCCTTCATTTGGGCCCTCCTCTCTTCTCGCTACCATAGGGTTAGATCTTCATCCAAGTAGAATCTTCAGCATCTCAACAAACATGTATTTCTTAGCACCCGTGTTTTGTCCTCAAGGTTCATCACTGTGACATGAATACCTCTATCTCTTCCTCTTTCCTTTATTTTTCGATTCTACTTACTTGCCAAATCTGACCTCTCTATTCTATTTGGTCTTTAAGAAAGTCCCTTGCTAAGTTGCTTGTGTCATCCCTTTCTCCATAGTCTTGCGGTTCTTTCCCTACTTGTGCCCATGTCTTTCGCTTCCATGTTTTCTAGTGCTTTTTGTATTTCTTTTATTTTTGTTGTGTCCGCTCCTTTTGTCCCTTCATTGGAGCTTGTTGGAGAGTGGATGCTTTGTTTCAGGGAGTGCCATTCACGTTGTCCAACATCCACGAGTCTTTGTAGTCTCGCTACTTGTCCCTTGAGCACACTTTTGTCTTCCTCAAATTTTTGTTGGTTTTTATCACTTATTCCAATTTGAGTTCTTTCACTTGCTTGCCAAATCTAACCTCTCTATTCTATTTGATCTTTAAGAAAGTCCCTTGCCAAGTTGCTTGTGTCATCCCTTTCTCCATAGTCTTGCGGTTCTTTCCCTACTTGTGCCCATGTCTTAGCTTATTCCAACTGATTTCATAGATCCTTCTCTTTCGCTTCCATGTTTTCTAGTGCCTTTTGTATTTCTTTTATTTTTGTTGTGCCCACTCCTTTTGTCCCTTCATTGGAGCTTGTTGGAGAGTGGATGGTTTGTTTTAGGGTGCACCATTCATGTTGTCCAACATCCATGAGTCTTTGTAGTCTCGCTACTTGTCCCTTGAGCACACTTTTGTCTTCATCAAATTTTTGCTTGGTTTTTATCACTTATTCCAATTTGAGTTCTTTCAATCTTTCTCTTGCATCTATATTTTCTAGCCTCTTTTTAAAGTTCACTAGCTCTTGTACATATAGCTTTGGTGACCATATTAACAGGTTTGTTGTGGGATTGTATGTCTCCTCACTATCTTGATTCTCCTCTAGAGGATCCTTACCATCAGGGTTAGTTGCCACATTCGCCGAATTTCAAACAAAAAAAATTGAATTTCACCAAATCTCAAATCAAGGCGAAAAATTTGTTGAAATTTGTATGTTAATTCATACAAACTACCTTTGTAAAACCTTGCAGAACTGTGAAACCGTGAGGGAAGAAAAAGCCACGAGAAAAAAACATAAAGAAAACCCTGCACAAAAACACTGTAAAATACACAGTCATGCGCAGAAATACCATCGGGAAATGTGTAAAGCAGTTTGGACTCAAGTCACAAGAAGCTAATTGTTAAACTTGCTAGTGATTTAAAATTTGTTCAAGAAACTGTCGTTGTCAACGGGTAACACTTTCCACCCAAATCGGTGACTGCTGGTAAAAGTTCTTGGTTCGTCGGGGTAAAGTTCAAATTTTTGTTATTTTTTTGTTTTAACTTGTTCAGAACACGGTCGTGCCTCATTATTATTTGGCACTAATATTTCGAGCTTTATTAAGATTTTCCCATCATACTAATTCAATAGCTACAGCGAACGAACTAGTACGAAAGCGAATATGATGACTTAGTTTATTGAAAATATGTAATATGTTGTATAGGTTGGATTACACTGTTCAGGAATTATAATATTATATAGTATAGTGTTATTAATAGTATAATTAAATAGCTAACAAATTAAGGGAATCACGAGTTTCAATGCATTATAATTGTGCTAATAGTTATATAATATGTTCGTAAATTATAAGTTATAGGCTATAGTTATGTTTCATAACATATATATAATTGTTTTAAATTTATTATATATAGATTTTTTTAAATATATATTTTTAATTTCATAGATTTAAAATATATATAAGATGTATAGTCACTATATATATCTTTTAGTCGAATTTTATCATGAATTTTATTGCTGATTTTTTTAGCAACAATTTTTATCAGAACACAAATTCGAATGCAATGATATATACATTTCATCCCTTCCTTTTATGGATTTTTTATTATTGCATGCTCGTGTCCCCATGTTTTGTGCTGCTGCCAATCTGCCATGTACTTTTTTTTTCTCATATCCTTAATTTGAATGGGGATCTAGTTTTGCTCTATTGTAGATAAAGCCATTGGGTGTTTTTTGCCTTGTGCTTGTCTATTCTTGTATGTTTGCATTTCTTTTGTTTTCAGTCTTTGTTTGTGCTTCTTCATAAACCTCTGCCCTAGCCCGAGCTTGCCAATGTCTTATTATTCCCCAATGCTATTTTACATTGACATAGATTGGTTTTGAGTCTCCCTCAAGGGAACTACATCTGACCCAGCTGGGGCAGTATTTTGCAGGGTCTATCATTTGTGGGTACATATAAGCACATGTTCCACATACCCCATATGTGCCAACCACCGGCCCTCCCCCTAAAGTAGGGGTTTGAGTATTCGTAGGCGGGAACCATTTGTTGCCCTGTCAGAGCCTCCGCTGGTGTAGAATGTCAAAATGATTCATTCTACTGAATAGTGGTACATGTTGATCTCATATCTCTCATTGCTGTATAAACTGCTCTGCCCCTCCCGTATATTTCTCAATGACAAGTTGATTCCCCATTGAGAACTGTCCGCTCAAAAAATATTTGGTAAACATTGTTGGGGTATCTTTTGTTGTTATTATCCTTCTGTTCTGCCGTGAAATCATTCTGTTCTGCTCTGAATCCTTTCCCTTTTGCATTCTGGTTTTCTTCCGTTCTGTTTTGAACCCCCTCCGTTCTGCTCTGAGATTCTGCTCTGAACCCTTGAAACTCTATTCTGAAAGAAACCCTAGACCCTGCTCTGACAGAAACCCTGAAACCCTATTCTGAAAGAAACCCTGAACCCTGCTTTGACAGAAACCTTGAAACCGTGCTCTGAATGAAGGAAACTACATTGCAAGGTTTTGTCGGAAAAAGAGTTTCGCAAGGTTTTCAGCTGACAAGGTTTGGTGGAAAGAGAGTTTTTCAGGGTTTTGACTCTTGAGCATATTCCATAACTAATTTTGAGCATATTACGTAACCAATGCCAACTTTAATAGAAGAGAAAAGACAAACCCTAGTTGAATATCAGCATTGAGATCCATTCCTGTTTGCTGGTGTTTGAATGTAGTCCTTCAAGCTCTCCTTTGCCTGTGTGCATCCTTCCATTCTGCCCCTGCCTGCCTGCCTGCGTTTTGCCCTTTCCTGTTTGCATTCCTGCCTGTGTTCTGCCCTTGCCCCTGCATGCCTGTGTTCTAAGTTAAAATTGGTCAAGTGTATATTATTTGGCAGAAAGTCTCAACATGATGTGTGGTCGGAGTATATCTTGAAGAGGTCAGTTCAATTCTGGTGAATGGAATTCAGTTTGACCTTTGTGTTATATTCTTCTCAAGTTTGTAGCTGTTACTCTCTCTTTTCTAAGGTCAATTTATAGTATTAGATAGCTAGAGAATTGTGCCCTCTTCTTGTTAAACTGACAGGACAACAGATTCTAGTTGTTGACAGCAACAGTGTCATTGTAGTGAACTGACCAGCATAGTTACCATTTATGCCACCTAAGGATAAAGGGTGTACACGTAGAATACTAATCATTTTGTCAAATCTGTTATAAGAACTCTTGGGAATCTTGTTGATAGTAGCTTGGATTAAAGATATGGCTGTATATGAGATATTAGTGCCAGTTATTTGCCTTGTAAACTCTTTCAAAATAGACCTACTTTGCAGGATGGGATTTATCATCTTACTGTCCATGCCTTTGTCTGATATATTTTGTCTTGGATTGTGATTGCTCACTAGATGTTTCATCAGCATGAATATGTGACATGAGAGACTGGGCTAAACATACTGCATTTGTGTTCGGACTTTTTAAGTTGCTTCATCGTTAAATCAGGAAAACATGTGAGTACCGCAAAAATGCAAGAAATGATCCTCTACCTTAATGTATTGTCTAATCACCCACTGGAGAATTGCATACTTTGTTCAATTGACAATTCTGGAGGGTACTGCAAACCGTACAGGTTAGATTTACAGTTGGTATTGAATCTATGATGGAACTGTGGAAACCCCAGACGCTTTCCTAGCGTTCTGTATGGACAGAGTTCGGCTAAGATAGAAGGGCAGATTGTGACTGATTAAAAGTCCTATTTGTTGCATGCGTTTTTACCTTGCTACTTCAGCATCACCTCTCCGTTGTAGTGTTTTGTGGAAAACGTTTGTATTGAAATAGTTGCATCAAGCTTAGGGCAGGTGAGGTGTTACTGCCCACCTGCAGAGATTTCCTTTTTTGCACTGCAGGCAGTGTAACATATGAATGGTTAAAATGGTTGGTTCAGAAACTACTAATGAAAAAAGCGGATAGGTTTATACTTATTGCTGTGATTGGTATGAAATAATTCACTGTTAATAGCTCCTTCACGAAGGAATTCTCTTCTCATACTTTTTACTGCTGTGGTGGATTTACTTCATATTCCTTGGAAGGATCCTACTCATATTATTACAAAGGATCTACTTTTTCATTTATGAATTATATTAAGTTACTAAGACTTGGGGGTGCCGTTATTTTTTATTTTTTTGCTTTGGAATCTGCATGAATGCCCTTCTTGTATCTGCATTTCTATCAATTGAGATGTGAATACCATTTTTCTCTACGATGTAGCTGCTCGATTAGTTGCAGTTTAATATGTTTAATGATGCTCTTGGAGACCTAGACAAGAATTATATAGCTACGATTTCTATAGCAGTTGCAACTCTGATCTCTTGTGCTCTCATTTACCTGAAATCTATGTCACAGCATTTGTCAGGTTTAAACCTAGAGATTCGAATTTTGACAATTTTCAAAACTGCAAAAAAAGTACAGTTAAATTCGCCGATTTATTCAGCCATCCCAGCTTACAATTTCCACATCTCAAGTTTATTATTTATTTTTAGAAAGCTTCTATTAGATCTATAATAGGGTTATTTCAGAAGGTAGAATCCATCTCATTGGTCATTTGTCTAAGTGCTTGCTTAAAAATATTAAAAGAATCTAAATGGCATCTATATCCCTTAACTGAATTTCCAGAGTATATAGTGTGAATGTTTTTCTTGAAACCTTGTGGTGCCTGTCTTGCAATCATTTTAGGTTTCCGCCCCTCATTGCATAATAGCATATAGCTACAGTCTAAATAATTGCCCGTGCCCACTGCCCTCGTGAGAAGGTGCATTTCAGGCAACAAGTGCATCAATCTTATGTAAACTTATGATTTACTAAGGTTTCTATTTAAACTTAGAATATGACTTAAATTATATTCAAACTTAAGTTTAGTTTTTTTATGTTGGAGCATTTATGTTTTATAAATTATATTTTAAAATTTTAAAATGGTATGGATTTTTAAATGTAGGTCAGGGCATAAGTTTTTTTTTCTAAGTAGCCGGATACGTCACAGACACCTGCTGGGTACGATACGGGACTGGATACGATCGTGGTACGTAGGGGATTTGGCAAGGATACGCCCAGGGAAGTATCTTGGGCGTATCCACGCCGTATCCGCTGCAAAAAGCATCATTTTTTTATTCTTTTTCAATTTCGCCCAATGAAAATTCAAATATGGACTTCAAAATACAAATAAAAACAATCTAAAGTGGATTTTAAACCCTAAAAGTAGCTTTCACTCTCATTTCATCAAAACAAAACAATAACACGTTTACCTTTCATTGCATTTTTACAATCTGTTCTCTTATCTTCATTTTTGCAATTGCATAGGGATTGAATCTCCTTCCTTTTGCTAATCCTACACTACCAAGAAGCTTGCAAGGAAGAATCTTAAACTACTAAGGAGTTCAAGGAGCTTGCAAGGAAGAAGATTTGTTGATTTAAGGTAGGTTTTCAGTTTTATGGTTTTCTTTTTTGCTTTTAAATGTTTTAAATTTTTAATAGCAAATGTTTTAAGTTTCAACAAATGTCAAATACAAAATGCTTTAACTTTTAATATCAATATTATTATTGTTTACCAGGTGGCAGGGGCTAAAGGATTTGCTAGAATGTCTCAGGCTGCAAGTGTTAGTTCAGTGGGCCAAGGGATAGCATTCAAATCTGATCAGCGAACACCTCTTTGGAGGCATGTGATGATTGTGGAACAGCGGCCAGGTGGAAGGTGTCTTCTTTGGCTTTGCTCAGAGTGCAATTGTAGATACAAGAGCTCATACAATCGGGTGAAAGCCCATTTGTGTGCGATTCCTGGGGCTGGAATAAAAGCTTGTGGTGGGCCAAGCATAAATGAAAAGCCAGGAAAGAGTTTGCCACAGGCAAAGATCCTTGCCTACATCAAAGAACAAGAAGCAACAGATGCTATTGCTAGGCAAAGAATGAAGCATCCTTTGAGAAAGAAATGATTGCCACCTGTGGATGATTCTCATGCTAATGTGGTGACTCCATCACACCCTTTTCTTGCTACCCCTGTTGTGGTCGAAGAGAAAGAGGATTCACCTCTTATTCACAAGACAACAAAAGATGCAGACCCATTAAAAAGTGCATTTCAGAATCAAACCAGAGATATAGCGAAGAAAAGCATTGCACATTGTGTTTATGCATGCGGGTTGCATCTTAATGTGGTTATGGCATGTCCCCTTCTCAAGCATGAATGGTTGAAAACCTTTAGCCGAATTCCTCTATGTTTCCCGTCGGCTAAGGGAAGATAAAATCAATGGAAAAACTTTGGTTCTTTTTTTAAGTTATAAAAATATATTTTTTGATATATCTTTTCTAATTATGACTTAAAAATGAACTTTTGGAGCATGGGTTAACTTAACCCTTAATGAAGAAAATGAATTATCTTTTTTAAACAACTCTAACTCTCCCCCCAAGTGGAGCCCCCCTTTTTGGGAAGAGTTTGTTGAAAAAGAAGGGTATAAAAAGAGGAATGAGGATCATTTGAGAGGTTATCTTGTTTTTGGATAAATGAATTTGGGATTTAAGCATGAAAACGCTTAACTCTTTACCTTGAAGACGAAAACATTCATTGGTGAGTGAAATTAGGAACGAAAACCCTTAATTTTAGAAAAGGCAGCTTCATACAGAAGTTGTATTGAGCTTCAATATTCAGACCTTTTAGTATTCTCCCTTTGGAAAGGTGGCGACTTGTTCTAGAGTTGACAACTTGCTATTGGAGGTTGGCGACTTGGTTTGGAAGCCCAACTAGGGCAGCAATCAACAATTTTAGGTTTGAAGACCCTTGTTCGCAAGGGCTACATGGATTTGGAGGATTTGAAGAGCCCACTAGGGCTGCAAGGAGTTGATATCTGGAGGATAATATTTTTCCAGCTAGGGCGACCCCCTTTGGGACTTTTCTTGAGAATTTGTGAGGCTATTACAACCTGAAAAACATTCTGGAATAGTCTATAAATATTCTGATATTTACTGGCTAATTTTAATATTATTTTCCAGCACTTTCATCTGGAAATATCTCAAAAAAAATAGATATTTATATGGTTGAGTTTTCTGCATATTTGGTGCCTATTTGATAGTGGTTTCAAGGGTGTTGGAGCTGTAATTGTTCAATTACAGCACTCAAAAATTGACAACTAGGGTTTGAATATTTAATTCAACATATTGCAAGTTTTGGAGGCTAAGGTTTGGGGTTGAATTTCAAAAAATACACTTGCTTGGTTAGGGTTTGTTGTAACTTTTAAATTTATTGCATTTGTCCAATTTGGGGACATTACCGTGGTATCAGAGCCAAAATCTTGGCTAGCTGTGGGGTTTGAGTTGTTTATAGGTCAAATAGTGGGAAAGGGATAAGATAAAATGGCTTTTAGGTTTACTTGAGGGAGCTAGGTTTGAGAAATACTCTCAATCCAAAGAGCAGATAACATAAATGATGGGTGAATTCATTCAAACAATGAAAAACGTGAGTGGAAACAAGCCACATAAAAGGGAGGAGCCTTCTTTTCAGGATAATATGGCAGCAGATTATGAGGATACTATGCCCTTAACCTATAGTGCATCTAGGAATATGTGTGGCTGACTTGTGGCTTACACACCATATTATTTTGTTGCATTTTTCTATGCTCTTAGTATGATCGGCCTATGGAATAACCTTGGCTAATTAGAATATATATAGGAGGTAGTAGTTAGTCTTTTAACCTCATATTGCGAATTTTGTTTTTATTGCATTGTTGTGGAGGTTGCCCCCTAAGAGTGGCTTAGTCATAATATTCAAGTATTCTGCTCTTTCGGCAATTGTTGTTGTGGATCTGTTTAATCTACTCTTAATTCTGCAATATAACTCTATTGTTGCGAATCATATAAGTAATTTCATTACAAATGGTATCAGAGCTTCAATTTGGACAAGTTTCTATGATGCAGTTTTTTTGGGGTCTGGCATCTTGAGCACTGGAAGGCCGAAAAAACATAACTTGTGATCCAGAAGGAATTGAATTTTTGCGTCACTGTAGTTTTGTTCGTGAGGATTTTTTACAAAAAAATTTAAAAAAAAAATTGAGTAAAAAAAGTATGAAAATTTTGTTTTACCTTGTGCAAATTAGCAGTCGTTGGATTCGTCTCTACGAGACAATCACAACAGTATATTCTACAAGTACATTTTTTCAAGCCGAAATTTTTCACCCTTGTGCAAATTAACAGTCGTTGGATTCGTCTTGGCAAGGCGATTGCAACGATATCATCTACCGATACATTTTTTTCAAGTCGCGACCCTCCTAGGGTTTGTACATGGTAGGGCCTAACACTCGTGGTCACAAGAAAAGGGCAAGAAATGCCTAAAACTCCTCACAAAGATGACATGGAGTTAGAAACTTTTGATCCGAGTATTTCGAAAACAGTTCAACAACTTAAGTCAAAGTTGCAAGGCATGGTGCAGAAAGATGAACTTCATGCAGTTAAAGGGGACCTCACAGCGCTGAGAGGGGACCTGAATAGCTTTCAAGATCAATTACAACAAATCACTGGGCAATTGGCCAACTTTTCAACTCAACAATTGCAAAATAACCCTCCACTTTAGTTTGGTTTTTCTCCTCCAAAAAATCACAATGCCAACCATGGTACGAGGTCGTTGTTGCCAAAAGTGGACCTACGCAAGTTTGATGGTAATGATCCACTCACATGGATTACTCAAATTCAAATTTTATTTGATCTACTTCAGACTCCCTGTTCACAAAAGGCAGTCATGGCCTCTCTGTATCTAGAACCTGAGCAATTTATTTGGTATCCTTGGTTGTTTGCTCAAAAAAAAAAAAGGGTCTCTTGGTTTCTTGGTTTGTATTTTCTAAAGCATTGTAGCTCCACTAATGCAACAATGTCTCAAAAAACTACATCAACCAACTAGCCAAGTTGTGTCAAACTGAGATGATAAAGGATTGCATTCATCAATTCCAAAATCTCTCCTTGTGGCAGACATCACTGAGAAAAAATTGACTGACCTATTTTTAGGTGGCCTCAAAAACAGCATCCAATTGGAGGTTTGCATGTTTCATCCCAGTAATATATCTGAAGCCATACCAAGGGCACATCTGGCTAAAGAAAAAGAGTTGATCAAACGAAGACCTTTCACTAATGTGCATGAACGCACCTTCCAACACCATCATTTCCATAGCCTGCTAAATTGACACCTCAACAAGTTGAAGAAAAGCATGCAAAAGATTTGTGTTTTGGATCGATAGCAAATGGAGTAAAGGACATCGATGCGCTGAAAAGAAGTTTTACATTTAAGGTGCCAATGAGGAGGAAGAAGATGGTGAGGCTTTAGGGGCAGGCTTGAAAGACCCTGTTGACAATTCTTCCACAGGTCAGGGTTGTCTCTTGCCATTTGGAAAATTCATGCCTCCAGCCAAAGAAGAAATAATACATTGGGTAAGAGGTAGACCAATTGAAATAACTCAGTGCTAAAAACATAAGTCCGTAGGAAATTACAAAGGAAAGAGCCTACAACAAAGGAAGTAATTCCTTCGGACTTTTTGTCCGAAGGAATACTTCGGAGAGTTACAAAGAAAACACCCGCAGCCTCCCAAAAGGTCTGCCAAAAGCAAAACGACCAAGGAATAAAGGACTTCGGAAGGGACACTCAGGAAATCCGAAGGAGTGAGCCTTGTTATAAGTCCGTGGAATTGCAAAGGGTGTCTTTGGAAGGCAGAAAAGGGCAAAACAAGAAACCCGAAGGGCAAGGTACCCTTCGGAAGGGTCATTTTCAACAATCCCAAAGGCACCTACCCTTGGAGAAGGTACACGTCAAATTCGAGACCCCTGCAAAAACCCGGGTGCCCTACAATTTTTCCGACAAGGGCGCAGATGAAGGACAAAAACCCTTGCGGAGGGCACTTGGTCGGTGCCTGGACCATTGCAATTTTTCCGAAGGGCACAGAGGGACAGCCACGAACCCTTGCGGAGGGCACTTGGTCGGTCCCTGGACCTTTGTGCATTTTCCGAAGGGCATTCTCAGCAGAGTTCAAAAAGACAAGGATTAATTCCTTCGGGTTTTTTGTCCGAAGGAATTCCTTCGGACAAAAAGTCCAAAGAAATTCGGATAAATGAACAAAAGAAAAACCCATGGAATAAAAGCCAACATAAAAGGAATGACATAGGAAGATATCCTTCGGAAAAAAAGTCCGAAGGAATTCCTTCGGACTTTTTGTCCGAAGGAATTCTTCAGAGGATAAAGCCGAAGGAAATGAAGCCGGGGAGAAAACATAGAAGTTCAAAGGAAAAATTTAAACAGAAAATTTCGAAGGAAATATGAAGCCATAGGGCAAAACAAAGTCCACAGGAACAAATTCGGGAAAATTGGCAAGCATAAAGTCCCGAGGAGATCCAAAGGCTAAGGAGATAGCCAAGAAATCCAAGGAAATATAGACTACTATAGACAAAATACATCCAACTATAGAATTCCGCCAAAAATAGACATGAACAGGCAGACCAGAATAGGATAAAATACATGCAAGCAAGGGCTATTTTCGATCGACCGGTCAAAGCTTCAATTGACTGGTTGTTGAAGTCCTACTCATCTCCGGATCAACTCATGCATCCGAAGGTCCAACTCAACTTCAACCAGAGTTCCAAATTCAAAGCGAGTTGATTGTTCTAGATTTAGAGTTGACTAATTGTTAAACGCCACATCTACCAGGAGTTTCCCATGCAAAAGAGAATGATCTCTTCGTCCAACTCAGCTTATCAAACGATCAACTCAGCATTTCAAACGATCATCTCAAATGTTCCAGCAGCTCATGTAGAGTTCTAAAATTGACATTGGCATGGATTTCCATGCAAAGAGAGGTGGGCGGTTCAGAACAAAAACAAGTTTACTTCCTCAAGCGCAAGAACCTTCATGCAAAGACAAAGGGAAAACATATTTTATTGAAAGGCCAAGTCTGCCTTGACTTAATCTAAGTTAATCCTTCTCTTCAATTTTTCAACGCCAATCTTTGGCTTTTGTAATTCTCTATAAAATGGCTTTTCAGCCTTAGAAAAATCATCCCTCTCTTAGCTAGACCAAACTCTGCCATTGGTGAGTTGTGTAACCTCTTCAATCAATAGAAAGATTGTACTTTCAGATTTCAAGTGTTGGCATAGTGTATATTCATTCAGCAATTTGCATATGTGGTAGATTTCTCTCCCTTCCCAAATTTTGATTCGTACCTAGTTGCTAACTTATCGTATTCTGCAGGTCATGTTAAGTGTTCTTTATGTCTTTTGTTGAAGCTATAAGTGGATGTTAGGTGGCTGCAAAGTGTCTTGCATCAGACCTCTCTCCATCGTTTTCCCTCATGTTTTGGTCATTGGATCGAACCTTCTCACGAAATACTTATGCATAGTGGTCAATTGAAGTCAAAGGTCTAACTTTTCCTTTGTTTATTCAGTGTTCAGGGTTCCAAGTTGAGTGGATCAATCTTCTGGTGTATCACCTTTATTAGGTAGGATTTCCCCTTAAAGTTTCATTCTCCCTTTTCCATGGTAGTCCGCAGCATAGAGTAGAGATCCTCATTGATACATCTTACAGGAACCAGCCTTCTCTGGAGGTTTCTCGCCATTGAAGCACCCACTCTTCTCCCTCATGAGAAGATCCCATTGTTTCAACCGGATAGAGGATTGGCCATTTCATGCACGTCTTCGATTCAGGGCACAGGATCCAGGTTGACAACAGAACCTAAGGATGAATCTGAAGATTCTCAACCTACTATTTCATGTTATGCACTTTCAGGGATTACTACTCAAACTCTTAAGGTGGTGGGTTTTCTGCAAAAATAGAAGGTGACTGTGTTAATTGACTCTAATACACATAACTTCATTAACAATAAGTTGGCTACTTGTTTGAACTGTTTCATTTACCTAGCTCCAAAATTTTAAGTCGTGATTGCAAATGGTGGTACAATCAATTGCTCTGAAAAAATGTCATAGCATTAAGCTTGCTATGGGAGACTACTTGCTAGATTCCCCTATGTTTGTTATTCCTATGGGAGAAACTGACATTGTTTTGGGAGTGCAATGGCTCACCACTTTGGGCACTATTGAGATGAATTTCCAAGAACTTTTCATGAAGTTCCATTCAAAAGGCAAGATCTTTGAACTGCGTGGATTACAGACTAAATCTCCACAACTAGATAGTTCCCATAAAATGACAAAGATTCTCAAAAATGGTTCAGAAGAATTAGTGGCACGCTTATTTTCCATAGAGATTCAACCAAGGAGTCTACACAACCTCATTTGCAAAGGGTGTTGAATTACCATTATGTTATTTTTGGTGACATGCCAAAAAGACTTCCTCCAAGTCGTGCACATAATCATGCCATCAGGCTCATTACAAGAAGTACACCACCCAACATCAGACCCTATAGGTATCCTTATGCCCAAAAGAGTGAAATTAAAAAGATGGTATAAGAGATGTTGGAGGTAGGAATCATCTGACATAGTCAAAGCAAATATTCCTCCTCGATGGTCATGGTGCGAAAGAAGGATGACAGTTGGAAGATGTGCCCAAACTATAGAAAACTCAATAAGTACACTAGCGAAGATAAGTTTCTTATTCTAGTAATTGATGATTTGTTAGATGAACTACATGGTGTTGTTTATTTTACCAAGTTGGACCTTCACTCTGGGTATCATCAGATTTGCATCCACAATGAGTACATACCTAAAACAACTTTCAAAACTCATGAAGACCATTATGAATTTGTGGTCATGTCTTTTGGCCTCACAAATACACTATCTACATTTTAGAGTTTGATAAATATTGTTTTACGTCATTTTTGAAAAAATTTGTATTAGTATTTTTTGATGATATCTTCATCTACAACAAAAATTGGGAAGACCATTTGAAGCATGTGAAACAGGGACTTCCAATTATGGAACATCAACTTTATGTCAAACCTTTCAAATGTGTTTTTGGTGTCCAAAAGGTGGAGTACTCGAGTCATATTGTTTCACATGAAGAAATGAAAGTTGATCCTAACAAAATCCAAGCGATGATGAAGTGGCAGGTTCCCAAGACCCTCAAGAACCTTCAAGGATTTCTAGGGCTAATTGGTTACTATCGCAGGGTTGTCAAAAATTATGGTAGCATTGGAACCCCACTCACCACTTTATTGAAGAAAGACTCCTAGTGGACCGATTCAGCTACCAAGGCATTTGAACAGTTGAAAATGGCTATGTGCACAACTCCAATTTTGGCTACTCCTAATTTTTCAAAAACTTTTGCTGTGGAGTGTGACGCATCAAAATATAACATGAGGGTTGTACTCATGCAAGAAAGCAGACCGCTGTCATTTGAAAGTCGCCAACTGAAGCGAAAAAATAGGCTCAAACCAATCTATGAGAAAGAGATGGTGGCTATTCTACATGCAATGAAACAATGAAGACCTTATCTGATGGATCGTAACTTTCAAGTAAAGACTAATCATGATAGCCTCAAATATTTTTTTAAGCAACGATTGTCATCTAAAGAACAACAGAAATAGGTGACTAAAATGTTAAGATATGATTTTGAAATAGTGTATAAGAAAGGAAAAGAGAATGTGGTGGCAAATGCCCTCTCCCGATTGGATGAATCAGTTGAGGCATTATTATGTGTCATGACCATGTGACAGACAAATTAGCTAGAGGAAGCAAGATCTGAATCAAAGAATGACAGTGTTACCAAAGATTTGATTCAAAATCTTCAGCAAGTTTCTGACAAATCTAAAAAATTTACATGGAAAGGAAATACATTATGGTATAAAGATAAATTATATCTCTGTAAGCATTCTCTCAAACATAAAATTCCTCAAGAACTTCATGCCTTTCCACTCGGAGGTCATTCCGGATTTTTGAAAACATATCATAGAATCAAGCAAGATTTCTTTTGGGAAAGACTCAAGGGGGATGTCTAGAAATATATGGTTGAATGCATGGTCTGTCAACAAAACAAAGGTGAAACTATAAAGACCCCGAGTCTTTTGCAACCTTTATCCCTCCTTAACTAGAGTTGGGAGAAGGTTTCCATGGATTTCATTACCAGGTTACCACGGTCTGAGGGTAAAAATGTTATCATGGTAGTTGTGGATCAACTCACCAAGTATGCTCATTTTTGTTCTTTATCACAGTCATTTGTTGCTAGTATAGTAGTTTCTGTTTTTCTCAATACAATTCAGAAATTGCAAGGTACTCCAAAGATCATTGTAAGTAACCGAGATCACATATTTAATAGTAATTTTTAGAGTGAATTATTTATATGTTTGGGCACCCAGTTGGCTCATAGCTCGTCCTATCATTCTCAATCTAATGGACAAACAAAGGTAGTTAACAAATGTCTAAAAGGGTATTTTCGTTGTTTTGTTTCTGACAAACAGGACAAATGGGTTCATTCACTGCCACTTGGTGATTGGTGGTATAACACTTATTCTCACACTTCTTCCAAGATGTCTCCCTTTGTGGCATTGTATGAGTATCACCCCCATCCATAACTTCAGCTTTGACAGTGCATCCTAAGGTTCAAGCTGTTGAGGAAAACATTCACCATCAACAGGAGCTGCTAGTCAGTTTGCGAGAGAATTTAGCAATGGCACAAAATAGAATGAAACAACACGCAGATCAACACCACAGTGAGCAGCATTTTATCATAGGTGATTGGGTCTTTATGCATTTGCAGCCATATAAGCAGATGTCTCTGAAGCAACAAAAAAATAATAATAAGTTGCCACCTAAGTATTATGGCCCTTATCAGATCTTGCAGAAAATTAGTAGGTATGGCTTACAAGTTGGAATTACCTCCATCCACTCACATACATCCGGTATTCCATGTATCTTGCCTGAAGAAGGTAACTGAACATAGCGTTTCCACTTAGACAGAGTTACTTGAATTGGATGAAGAACGCTGAGTCATTCTAAAGCCTGAAAAGATCTTTCACATACACACTAAGCAACTACAAACCAGAGCCATTAAGGAGTATTTGATCAAATGGAAGAACCTGCATTCTAAAGATGCAACATGGGAGGATGAAGCGTTTATACAACATACTGGTTTGATTCAACATTGAGGACATTGTTTTAAAGGGGAGAGGCATGCTACATCCTTAACCTATAATGCATCTAAGAATATGTGTGGCCAACTTGTGGCTTACACACCATATTATCTTGTTGCATTTTTCTATGTTCCTAGTATGGTCGGCCTATGGAATAACCTTGGCTAATTAGAATATATATAGGAAGTGGTTAGTGTTTTATCATCATATTGTGAATTATATTATTATTGCATTGTTGTGGAGGTTGCCCTTTCGAAGTGTGTCAGTCATAATATTCAAGTGTTCTGCTCTTTCAATAATTGTTGTTGTGGATTTGTTTATTCTGCTCTTCATTCTACGATATATAACTCTTTGTTGCAAATCATCTAAGCAATTTCATTACAGAGGATTATATGACCTATCCACCTCCATTCAAAAAGGAAATAAGCCTTAATGATTTTGTGGCATAATAGAAAGGCAAGGACAGTTCTAAGGCTAGTCACAAACCAAAGAGCAGCCAAGGAGATCTCCAAAATGCTTTGAAAAATGAAGAGAAAAATTCCCAAGTTGTAAGGGTAAAGAATAAAAATAAAGATGGAGGGTCAAACCCTCATGAGGATTCCAAAGAAGGAATCAAAAAACAAGAGAATTCAGATTTGAAAGAGGTTAGTGAACAGCTCATGGTGGCATCCACCATGCAAGAGGATAGTGGGAGAGATGTCTTAGCTCAAAAGGAAGTGTTATGGGTTGATTACCCTAAGAGTCCAGTGGAAAATAAGGCCAAAAATTACACAAATGAGGTAGATCTTCATATTATAACATCTACAACAAAAGTGGACACTAGGGTTGGGAGGAACCCAACTATTTCACAAGCCAGCACTGAAGAGGTTGATAGGTATTTAAAGAGCTTATACAAGAGATTAAACACACAGAGTAATACTCAAATACAATATATTCTTCTGCTGCATATCACATTCAAACCATTACATAAATATATAGGAAATACCTTTCCTATAATTTAGGAGATTCTTCTACCCAAAATATCTCCCCAATCTCCTTATAATACTCATACCTATATACGACATTATTGTTGCTACTCACAACAATAATATGCTAACCAACTATACATTATTGTTACATAACAATAATGTTACTAAGTCATTTACCATACTATAAATCACTAACTATTTACCATAGTAAAATAACTCATGTAAATACTAAACTCCAACATTCTCCCCTTAGTTTTTACATGGTCAAACATATCACGTTCTCTAATTGTAGTGTGCCACCTTTATGTGCTAACGATCTTCTCACCGATGGTTTTCCTCAGCTATGACCAACAATCTTTCACAATTGGTTTTCCAGGTTTACCAAAAACCTTATACAATTGGTTTTCCAAGTTCACCAAAAACTTTATACAATTGGTTTTCCATGTTTACCAATAACCTTACATATATGGTTTTTCACAAGTTTATCAATAACCTTTACATCATGATTGCTACAATACATTTTGATCAAAATTCTACAATGTTTCTATAAAAGGGGTTACATGAGGAATACTCACAAGTAAACAGGAATACACATCTGTTCTCATTGTCACACCACACTGAAAAGATAAAAAACTAAAATTCACACAGCGGAAATCACATGCCACTAAAGCAGGGGTGACCCTATCGCTTGTGGCTAACGAGAGGCTTGAATGGCTTCTTTCCTCCGTTGCCTCTGACCTCCAACATGTGAAGTTGCTTACTCAGTCAATGAAGTCTTGAAGCTCAATTGTTTTCACATTGGATTTACTTAACCCTCAATGTGAAACAATACAAAGGACGTCGAGGTCGCTCGAAAATGCATCCGTAAGGCAAATATATATATATATATATATATATATATATATATATATATATATATATATATATTTCTTCCGTAAGGCTTGAATGGCTTCTTTCCTCCGTTGCCTCCAACCTCCAACATGTGAAGTTGCTTACTCAGTCAATGAAGTCTTGAAGCTCAATCGTTTCCACATTGGATTTACTTCCCCCTCAATGTGAAACAGTACAAAGGACGTCGAGGTCGCTCGAAAATGTATCCGTAAGGCAAATATATATATATATATTATATACAATTTTGACAATGACTCTATATGACATAAAATGACGTAAAGAATTGGACTCTTGACAACATGACTCGATATACTTTATTGACCAAAAAACAACTTTTAATTTTCGACTCATTTTTTTAAAAATGACTCTTGACAATTTTAAATCTTTTGATGGCCAAATATTGACTTATTGACTCAATAAAATAGACTATCGAAATCCTAATAATATGGACCCTGTGATAATCAACTTTGAATATTGACATACATATTTGGACTCAATGTCATTTTTGATATACAAACTTAAAATGCTATGCATTTAACAAAACACCTAAAAGTCTTTTAAGGGACTAACTCAAACCTAAAGAATTATAATAAAACTACAAGATTGTTTTATAAATCACCCGATCGACTCGACACGGACAACAAACTAGTATATAAATTGTCAACAAATTAAACAATGACTCTAGTTTATCTATAGAATATAGGTACCTAAATTCAATTACAAGACTTAAAACCGTAATACACGAAAATACCACGGACTTTCTTTGCAAATTTGTTGAAAACATCGTTGGATAGCCAGCTTTGTTGGAAGAAGGGCATGGATCTTTTCTCAATTATCATTCGCTTCACATATCAAGCACATAATGCAAAAGAGTTGATCTGAATATGAACTAGCTGTGCTGCGAGTGGAGACAATCAATTTAACCAATGTTTGCCAAGTCCAACGATTATACAGCCGATCTTGAGTCACGGATGCAAATGATGTAACCCGTAGGTATATAGGTGAAATAGAAGCTGATTTGATTTGATATGCGTAGGTCATATGAGCAAAAGATGACAGAGAATTCCGCATGTCCTGGTAGACAGCAATGGAATACGGCACTGTTTGTTGAGAGCTCGAGGTCTTTGAGAATTGATGCGCAATGCTACAATCCTACTGATCCAATCCTTGTTGAGAATCGTTGTACTACTGAATAGGACAATTCAGAATTGGCGCAGGTGAATGCAAATCTTTCACTAGAACTCTATAGCGTAGCTATCACCATCGATATAGCAATGATTAATTTGTGGTGTACAGATCTGTAGAGTGTACAGTTCTAACAGGCTCAATGAAGAAGACATTGGAATAGGATTGCAACCTCAAATTACATAAATGTTGCTCTAGCCACTTCCTTCAATAGGATCCAATCTACAAAAGCTATAACAAATAAATTCTAAAAAATTAATTGCACTTAAAACAAATAATCCACCTCATATATCTGAGGCAACTATACAAGCTATGGTGTTGTCCCATTAGCATTGCTTAATCCTACATCACAAGAACAAGAATGAATATGCTCAAATACCAATGATAGGTATTTAAAGAGCTTATACAAGAGATTAACTCACGAAGATTGTTGAAATTGAACACACAAAGTAATACTCAAATACAATATATTCTTCTATTGCATATTACATTCGAACCATTACACAAGTATATAGGAAATACCTTTCCTATAATTTAGGAAATTCTTCTTCCTGAAATATCTCCCCAATTTCCTAATAATACTCATACCTATATATGACATTATTGTTGTTATTCACAAAAATAATATGCTAACCAACTATAAATTATTGTTACATACCAATAATGTTACTAAGTAATTTACCATACCATAAATCACTTACCATTTACCATAGTAAAATCACTCCTGTAAATACTAAACTCCAACAGAGGTGATTAGGACCCAAAGGAAATGTGATGATTGGCTTAGGAGAGCAAGAGAGGCAAAATTGACAACTATGCAAGCAAGACAACATCTAAAAGAACTCAAACGGAAAGGTAAGCTGATTAAACGCAGACCAAGGTATGAAAGAGTAAGTCATATTTCAGATTTGTTGTTTTGTACCATGCCATTTCAGATTTCTTGTGATCATGGACAGCGTACAAAAAGGGATGATAGGGTCAAGAACACCACTCATAGCAAGGGGCAAATAGAGCCCATCACTCAAGGTCGTCTTCCCCTAAGAGTGTGGGACCCAGGAGATTATTTGATACGCCTAATGCTGAAGCCAGGAGTGATGAAAGCAATGTTCAATCAAGGCCTTCACATATTTGATGATGAGACTTCAGCATGCTCAGCCTATGTAGAGCAACTTAAGTGGTGTGCTGATTGTCAAAAACAAAACGCTATTTCTGTGGGTGGAAATGCTTACACAGCCAGCCCAATATCTGATTTAAACTCTCCTTGGATAGCAGCAAGGGTAAAATTTAAAATAATTAAAATGATGAACGTTAGTGGGAGCTGCAAGGCACATAAATTGTGCTCCAAAGTCGTGCAACAAGTGGAGGAGGGGGACCAAAACATTGCCCATAAACGGGGCTATTGGGAGGCATTTTCAAACCAAAATGCAAGTGAATCATAGACATTGAAGGGGACGTGAACAGTCTAAAGTATGCAGATCTGAGTGTGAGGGACACTTTGAAGGGAATGATTGTTTGATGGGTTCAATACATAGGGCAAACAAAGTGAAAGAAGAGGCATCTGTTGTGGGTAAATCCCTTTCTCAGCTGGAAATTTCTATTCATACGCTCGTCGAAGATACTTATATGACTGAAAAATATAGAGCTGCAATGATGAGTTTTGACAAAGATAATGGTGAACAATTCAATTATCTTCTTAGCAAGGGTTTATTACATCACCATCATACTATATCCTTACGATATTTTGATCATCATGGGAATCATTGTAACAACAAGGGTAAGATGAAAGGTACCAAATGTAAAAAGGATCTCTTCCACGAAGACCCTATCCATCTTACAAGCATTCCAAAGATGGAGCCAATACCATATGAAATGAATTTTCAGGACAGCCACGGGAAGGTACTTGGCAAAATTAATAATGTGGAGGCAAATCTATCAAAGGCTCCTACTCCAACCAAAAAGGATGAGGAGCAAGTTGCATGGACAGTTGAAGATCTTGTAAAGCCACGTCAACATGTGGAAATTCAGCCCACCTCACATTTGGTAAGTGCCATAAATTCTGAAAATTCTGTGTTGGAACAACCACTTGAATATGTGGGAACTCAGCCCACCTCAAGCATGGTAAGAACCTCAAATCTTGCAAAGTTTGGTAGGTGTCATAAATTTAGAAAATTCTGCATTGGGACAACCACTACAATATGTGGGAACTCAGTCCACTACAAGTATCGTAAGCACCACAAATTTTGTGTTGGGACAGCAATACCTAGATAGATTATGTTCAGCTCCTCTTAAAAATGCATGCCTTGAAAAAAACATTTATGAATTCCATGGTAGAAGATATTGAAAAGGTCACAAACCTTTCTCATCGTGTAAGGAAGGAGGGGTGAGTTGAGTGTAATGTCCCTTCCAAGGGATATTAGTTAAACAAAAAATTATTCAACCACTCCAACAATAAAATATTAATTTTCAGATTTCTCCTTCAAACCCTAGTAATCTGAAAATGACAAATTACTGTTGCATATGCCTTGAAAATAGCTTCAAAAATAATGTTTCAAATCTCCAAAACATAGCAGAAATCATATCAAAATTATAGGCCAAATAATCAGCGAAAAACTTGATTTTTGGTCAAATATATGGCTGGAAAATTAAAATAAAATCTCAGAAAAATGTGTGGCTGATGCACATCCTCCAATGGTCTTGTAATGACCCCAAAGTGGATCGCCCAACCTCAAACCCCAATCACTGCCCCTATGGAGTATGCAGCCCTCAAAAACAGCCCTTCGTTGCCCTAGGACAGCGCTTGGTGTCTTTGTCCAGCTCCTCCAATGGTTCGCTCCTCCTGCAAATGATCTTTGGTGTTGATAACACCCTTGTTTTGTCAATTTCTACTCAATACAACTCCGTGGTGAGTTGTTATAGATCTGAAATCAAGGGTTTTTGTCCTTGATTCAGCTCTATTGAAGGTTTTCCGTCCTCCAAGTGCAAGCCCTTGTTTTTCGTGCTTAGACTCCAAAAAAATGGTTATCAAAATTAGTCATGAATGAATCAATTGATCATTTATTTGCCTTATGTAGTCCTCCCAAGTGAAGCGCCCAAAATTGGGAAGAAGAGTAACTTAAGGATTTTAATAGACCCTTCCCTTATGATCTTTTCCTTTTTTTCTTTTTTTCTTTTAATTTTATAAAATCACTTAAATCATCAAAACTCTTAAAGGTCCCCTTTTTAAGTGAATTTGAAAACATAAAGTACTTTTACACATTCACTTAAAACATTTCAATCCTTATTTCCCTTTATATTTGTCCATTAGCCCTCCAAAAGGGTTTTAAAGCTAAGGGTCTTCCATCATGTGCCCATCAAAAGAAAGACATAACAATCCTCCCTATCCAAAATTGTTTGTCCTCAAACAATAGAGGCAACCAAAAAGCAATCTCCATGGTTGGTCTTGTGCCAAATTCAAACCTAGGCCCTTTCCAAAAAAGAAACTCCTCTTGGGGATGTTTACTACAGCTACATATGAAGCTTTTGTGTGGCTTAAGCAAACTGAAAATGCAAAACCAGTAGTACCTCATGTTACCACTTCTCCCTCTTGACCACATATATTCAAAAGATGCTCCTAAGATGCGAGAAGCAAGAAAATCCTTGAATTTGTCATCACAATGGTGGCTAGAAGTTGGTATTCCAAGTAGTCTTCATTTGTGAGGGCTTTGATTGCCCTTTTGTCCTTATCTGCACATGAAACAAACATGTTAGTCAAAACAGGGATTTTTTCTTCCTCTTGAGGGTTGTTGACCAAGATTGGTTTGTTAAATATGGCTGCCAATTTCTGAATGTGACCAAGTATGCAGCCCCTCTCAACCTTCTTAACCCTACATCCACTGATTTTTCTCTTTTCCATCTTTTTGCCCCAAGTGTAGCCTGTTGTATGCAACTCATAACAGCTGAAAAACTCTTCAAATTCCTCCCATGATGCACCCCACGAACTAAAAATTTATGTGTAGGAATGTCAAATCCATTTTCACCCCACCGTTTCACTTGTACCTTGGTATTGGAGTGAACCAACTCCTTTGTCACACAACTACCATGTTTCCTTATAACCCTGCAATTCTTGGTTGGAGTAAAACTATTCAACTTCTTAGTGCCTATGCCACATTCAAGAATCATTATAATCATAAAAAAGAAATCAGATTTGAAAGATATCAAAGTGTTGCCCTCTATGTGTACCTTGAAAGCACAAGTTGGATTCCCCAAGTGTGGATGTTGCTCACCTTGGAAAAATAAAGTAGTAATTGGTCCCTTGTCTTCTAAATAAAATTTACCCTGTTTTGCAAAATCAGACTTTGTAGTGGTTTGTTCATTGCCCCTTACAACCTTGTTCCAAGCATACATACCCAATTGAAGTGGACCATTCATTCCCTCCTTCATGTCATTACTAAGTGTCCCTTTGATTTCAGACCTTTGAGCATGTTCTCCCAACCGGATTAACACTTTATGGAGCATGTTTTCAAATTGTATGATGGGCTGGAATGGCCCAAAACACTCAGAATTTTTTGAATGTACTTGAAAATCCCTTCCCAAATCATTTCCAGATTTCTTATTTTTCCCCAAACATGGATTTTTAAGTTCCCCAAACACCCAATTTAAGCACAATTTCTCAAAATTGGTAAGAAAAGGAGGAGTTGAATGAATCATTCCATACCTTGGAAACCCAATATCATTAGTTTTTTCCAACAAACCTCTCACATTACCATGCCTTAGGATACATTCTTTAGTGTGCTTAAAAAACCAGCTGATGCAAATAAAATTTTGGAAACTTTTTTCATACCTTAGAGGCTGCCTTAGACTCCCCATATTGTATTTTTCATATTGGGAACCCTTTCCCATCATTTCTTAACTCCATGTGTCATATATGAAATCTTTTTCCTTTATAAGAGTCGGCTGTCCCAACTCAAAAAATCCCCTTTGCCTAGCTGCCCCAATCTAAATTTCTTCATTTATCACGCTTTCCATTCTTTTGGACATTGCCCCCTTGGGTGTCCTATCTTGCAAACCATGCAAAACCACTTCCTTCCCATTGGCGTCAAACTTCAGCTCCATGGTTTGGTAGTTTTGGGTGTACTCCCCAAGAGAGTGCAACCATTGTATACCAAGCAAAAGGTTAGTTTCTCCAATACCAACCACATAAAAGTCATCTTCAATGAGGTGTGTTCCCATCATTATGTTTAGCTTAGAAATTTTTGTGGTACAAGGGATGGTGAAGCCATCTGCCACAGTTACATGAAAACCATTGAAATCAATAGATTGCAAACCACATAAAGCCACTAATTTTTTATCAATGAAATTATGCATGGCTCCACTATCAATAAGAATAGTGACTTCCATACCTTTTAAACTACCCTTTACACGAAAGGGATAGTACTTAGGGGTTCCAGATAAGGAAGCAAAGGTGTCTTCCAAGTCTTCTCCACCAAAAAATTTCAAGTGCTCATCTTCATAGGTGGCTGCTCCATCCTCATCTTTTTCATCCGAATGCACTTCAATGTAGTGCACTTGACCTTTTCCATGGCACTGATGACCTAGGGGCCAAGGGTCTTTGCAATCAAAACACAATTTCTTCCTTCTTAATTCATTTCTTGTTTCAAAACTCCCTCTTGGTAGCTCTCTTTGCTGCCCCAAACTCTGTTGGTTTAGTCTATTAAATGCCCTATACCACGCTGATTAGGCTTGTCCAATTGCCCCAAAGGAGCTGATCTAGGTGGCCCAAAATTGTTGCCCCTTGGCTACCCCCAATTATTGTTTTTTGGCTGTCCATAGGGCTTGAAAACATTAGTTTTCTAAAAATTGAAGGGCAGAATTTTACCTTGTGGCGTTGAGGATTCAAGATCAAGAGCCTTTTGAATGGCTCCTTGGAGAGTGGAAGGATCAAAAGCTTTGACTAGCCCTCTAATCGAATCCGTCAAACCTTCCATGATAAGAACCACTAACCTCATTTCCGAAACATCCATCACCATAACCGAAAGTATTTGAACTTCAGTTGCATACCCTTCCACTGTGTCTTTTTGTTTTAGTTAATCCAATTCTCTAAAATGCAATTCCGGATCAGCTCTATCAAATCGCTCAATAATCCTTTTACTAAATTCCTCATAAGATGAAATGAGTTGGTGACCTTGAGTAACCAAACCATAGTACCACCATTCATGGACAGCCCCTTCCAAGTGCAAGGTAGCAAATTGAATGGCCTCTTTTTTCAACATAGGTCTTAGTGAAAAATAAGTATCTACTTTTTGGATCCAAGCCCTAGCTGAACTTTTAGGAGAACCATCAAAATTTGAAAGTGCAAGTCTACCCAAAGCATGGTGGAGTCCTCCTTGGCTGCCCTTGTGCTTGTGGCCCCTATTGCCTCCTATTTGACCATGCTTCCAAAAAGTGAAAGCTGAAAAATCCATTTGTTCCCTAAAAGGGGCTAGATATGTCATGTACTCATCGTAATCCTTCAACAAGGTGTCCCTTAATGACGGTTGTGCTTCTCCTTCGGGAATGGCCACCTCATCCTGCAAAAAGGTAGGCTGGTTAGGCCTACGTGAAACTCCTCCAATACCCTTAGAAGGTTGATCCAAAATGTTGTGACTCCTAGAAGCACTACCATCCCCATTGGATGGCTTGTCACCTTTCAACTCCTTCATAGTTCGCACAAATTCTACCATCATAGTCGTCATTTGTTCTTGGGCTTGTGTGTACCTGTCTAGCCTTTGTTCTCTATTTTTGTCTCTTCCCTTGATTGTTCTTGGTGAGACATCTCTTTTGTGTGTGGAAGTTCCCCCACTTTCTTCTTATTCCTCAAGCAATATCTTATCTCTCCTTCACCTTCTTGCATGTATCACTGCAAAACCCACAACTAGCCAAGATTTGGCTCTGATACCACTATAAACAAAAAATTATTCAACCACTCCAACAATAAAATATTAATTTTCAGATTTTTTCTTCAAACCCTAGCAATCTGAAAATGACAAATCACTGTTGCATATGCCTCGAAAATGGCTTCAAAAATAATATTTCAAATCTCCCAAAATTAGCAAAAATTATATAAATATTATAGGTCAAATAACCAGCTAAAACCCTGATTTTTTGTCAAATATATGGCTGGAAAATTAAGATAAAATATCAAAAAAATGTGTGGTTGATCCACACCCTCCAATGGTCTTGTAATGACCCCAAAGTGGATCGCCCAACCTCAAACCCCAGTCACTGCCCCTGTGGAATATGCAGCCCTCAAAAACAGCCTTTGGTGCCTTCGTCTAGCTCCTCCAATGGTTCGCTCCTCTTGCAAATGATCCTTGGTGGTTATAACACCCTTATTTTGTCAATTTTTGCTCAATACAACTCCGTGGTGAGTTGTTCTAGGTCTGAAATCAAGGGTTTTCGTCTTTAATTCAACTCTCTTGAAGGGTTTCCATCCTCCAAATGCAAACCCTTGTTTTTCGTGCTTAGACAACAAGAAAATGATTATCAAAATTAGTCATGAATGAATCAATTGATCCTTTCTTTGCCTTACGTAGTCCTCCAAAGTGAAGCACCCAAAATTGGGAAGGGAGAGTAACTTAAGGATCTTAATAGACGCTTTCCTTATGATCTTTTCCCTTTTTTCTTTTTTTTTTACTTTTATAAAATCACTTTGAAACCCTTAAAGGTCCCCTTTTTAAGTAAATTTGAAAACATAAAGTACTTTTTAAAAAGTACTTTTACACATATTCACTTAAAACATTTCATCCTTACTTCCCTTTATATTTGTCCCTTAGCCCCCGAGAAGGGTTTTAAGGCTAAAGGTCTTCCATCATGTCCCCATCGAAAGAGGGACATGACATTGAGGCAGCTCAAGGTATGAAAGTGTTTCAAATTTGTTGTGTACTCACATGTCATCTAGGATGAATGGTAACAAGGGGCAGCGTATGCAAAAAAATGAACCATTGGCAAGTTTAGTGTTTTTAAATACACCATGGCAAGGCTGCCTTCATTATGGGCAGCCACATGAAGGTGAAGATACAAGGAAGATCACTTGGAGTGACAAAAGAGGCAGGGATTCCCTCATCCTAGGCTTTGATGGTATTCATGTGGGAGTTTGGAAAGTGAGCACTCAATGGAAATACAAGGAAGGTGAGGTTTCAATAATGTTCAAAGTTGCATCACTCAGAAAATTTTGTAACCCATGCCATAGGCTTGAAGGGAAATCCATGAGAATCCCTAGAAGTTATAATAGGTGCCCCGGCACCGCAATGAAGAAGCTTTACTCAAGAATTTTGTTGATTATTAGCTGGAGATGGAGTTTCAAGCAAGTGATGGAGGAAGGTTTTACCAAAGAAGGGTGTCATCCCTCTAAAAACTATGTATGGATGAAAGTGGCAAGGAGTATGACAATTATAAAGTTCACTTCAAAGGCATGTTGCAAGGAGGAACTCCAAGGGTATGAATTCTTGTTAAAATATCTCATTACTATGGGTTATAAGACAGTTGTTATGCACATTTCCAGCCAACTAAACATAGGATACCTAGCTATATATGCCATTTCATTTGCATGCTTGAATAG
This sequence comes from Torreya grandis, assembly GCA_037957365.1. NCBI lineage: Eukaryota > Viridiplantae > Streptophyta > Pinopsida > Cupressales > Taxaceae > Torreya > Torreya grandis. The sequence goes on along the minus strand of JARHVA010001142.1, from coordinate 1,072,753 downwards.
TTTTTTGTTTATTGGAAATGGGGAGTTGATTTCAATAGTTTTAGGAATACTTCCAACCTATGAATTCTATACAATTCAGTCTGGAAGCAAGATTTGAGAATGACGGCAGCTATCCTATGCTTGGAGCTATTATGTACAGCATAGACAGCCCCTTTATGGCTTCCAGAGCAAACGTAAATGTGTTTCCAGCCACCAAAGGGGAGGAGAGTTTGATTAAGGGTGCAAGCAAGGAAGGGGAATTGAACCACACATCTACATGGCATGAAAAGGGGAGTAAAAAGGGGAGGTGGAGAGCCTTGATTTTGATTAACATGTTTGCTTCTTGTGCAGGAACGGCAATGAGGACAGCTATACCCCAAATTTTCAACAATCACCTTGTTGTAGCAAACATCTTCAGCCCTCATAATGTTGCGATTTGAGGGAATTGTCTTTTTCCATTCACCTTCTCGAGGCCTATGTGGTGCAGGGCCTTAACTTGGAGTAAGGGGAAAGGAATATACTGTTGTTATGACACTTGAACAACAGTCATCCTTTAGGTACAGCGGTAAATGGTTTTCGTATAAAGTCTTTTCTTCAAGGGAAGCGGCTAGAAGCAAAGAATAACTAAAACAAAGTAACATGGCAGCCACCTTGGCATTACAATTGCTTGATGACAAGCAATTTTGAGGAGGGAGGACTGTCGTGTCCCCTTCTCAAATATGAATGGTTGAAGACCTTTAGTCAAATTCTTGAATGTTTTCCGTCGGCTAAGGGAAGGTAAAATCAAAGAGGAAACTTTGGTTCTTTTTTAAGTTATAAAAAAATACTCTGTAATTATGACTCAAAAAGGGACTTTTGGAGCATGTGTTAACATTTAATGAAGAAAATGAATGATCTATTTTAAACCACTCTAACTCTCCCCCCAAGTGGAGCGCCCCTTTCTGGGAAGGGTTTGTTGAAAAAGAAAGGTATAAAAAGAGGAATGAGGATCATTTGAGAGGTTATTTTGTTTTTTGGATAAATGAATTTGGGATTTAAGCACAAAAACGATTGATTCTTTACCTTGAAGACGAAAACCCTCATTGGTAAGTGAAATTAGGGACTTAAACCCTTAATTTCAGAACTAAGGCAGCTTCACACAGAAGTTGTATTGAGCTTCAACATTCAAAACTTTTAGTATTCTCCCTTTGGAAAGGTGGCGACTTGTTCTAGAGTTGGCAACTTGGTTTGGAAGCCCAACTAGGATAGTAATCAACAATTTCAGATTTGAAGACCCCTGTTTGCAAGGGCTGCGTGGATTTAGAGGATTTGAAGACCCCACTAGGGTTGCGAGGAGTTGATATCTAGAAGATAATATTTTCCCAACTAGGACAACCCCCTTTAGGGCTTTTCCTAAGGGTTCGAGAGGCTATTACAGCCTGAAAAAACATACTAGAATATTCTATAAATATTATGATATTTATTGGATAATTTTAATATAATTTTACAACACTTTCATCCGGAAAGATCTCAAAAAAATTGGTATTTATATGGCTGTGTTTTTTTATATATGGCACTTATTTGACAGTGGTTTCAAGGGTGTTGGAGTCCTAATTGTTCAATTACAACACTCATAAATTAATAGCTAGGGTTTGCATATTTAATTCAACATATTACAAGTTTTGGAGGCTAGGGTTTGGGGTTGAATTTCAAAAAATACACTTGCTTGGTTAAAATTTGTTATAACTTTTAGATTTATTGCATTTGTCCAATTCGGGGACATTACAGAGTAGGTCACCATATTAGTAGGATATGGTGAGATCTATCAATGATGCTCCTACAGGGTTCACTGACCCAGGGTATGAAAAGGTGTGCACCTCATTGTTGGCAAAAGAAAGAAAACAAGTTGACGATGCAGTGAAGTCCATCAAAGATACGTGGATCGAAACAAGGGTGTCCATCATTTTCGATGGATGGAAAGATACGACAAAATGGCCATCAATTAATGTCGTAGCAATGTGCCCTAAAGGGGAAATGTTTTTTAAGACCGTTGATTGTGAGGGGCAAGTGAAGGATGCATGATTCATTGTGGACATCCTGATAGAGTCCATTAAAGCAGTGGGGCCTCAAAACGTTGTCCAAGTTATAACAGACAATGCAAAAAATTGCAAAGTTGCGGGCATGTTGATTGAGGCAAGGTATGGGCACATATATATGACACCTTGTGTTGTTCATTCCCTCAATCTTATGTTGCAAAAATTGAGGACAGAAATTGATTGGATCAAAAAAGTCTATGAGACGAGCGAGATTCAAATGTTCATAGCCAACCATCACTTGTCCCAAGGCATCTTCAGGAGCTTCTCAAAGTTGCAGTTGTTGAAGGTAATATCTTATTTTAATTTGATTTTATAAGTTTATAATTTTTAGTGTTTTTATTTTTAAATATTTTTTTGATTTTTTCTTTTAATTTCGTGTTCGGTTGTTGAGACTCGGTTTGCCTCACACAAACTCGTCTTGAGACGACTTGTCAAGGCGTGTGAGGCATTGAGTACCATGGCTATCAACAACCTTTGGGGTGTATGGAGGCAAGCAAACAATGAGAGGGCCACAAAGGTGAAAGGGTGGATTCTTGATGACAAGTAGTGGGATCGTGTCGAATATTTGCTCAATTTTACAAAGCCCATTGTGAACCTGTTGAAATATGTGGATATGAATCATCCATGTTTGGGTGAAGTTTATGATGGAATCAATTCAATGATTGAGAAGATTAGAGCCATCATAAATGCCAAAAAGTAGGATCCTACAGAAAGGTTCTTCAAGGAAGTGCAATCACATCTCATTAAAAGGTGGAACAGAATGACCACCCCATTGCATCTTGTTTTTGCCTTGACGCCCAAATACTATAGTACCAAGATCATTTTTTTGCCTAGGAGGTTCGCACCATATAGGGATATTGAGGTTAGTGAGGGATGGGATCATGTGGAATTTTCGCTCAATTTTACTGAGCCCATTGTGAGCATGTTGAGATATGTAGATATAGATCATCCATGTTTGGGTGAAGTATATGATGGAATCAACTCAATGATTGAGCAGATTAGAGGCATCATAAATGCCAAAAAACAGGATCCTACAAAGAGGTTCTTCAAAGAAGTGCAATCACATTTCATTGAAGAGTGGAACAAAAAGACCACCCCATTGCATCTTCATGTTTTTGCCTTGATGTCCAAAACTATAGTACCAAGATCCTTTGTTTGCCTAGGAGGGTCACACCATATAGAAATATTGAGGTTAGCAAGGGATATAAGGTGGATCCTCTAAACTCTTCCCTGATCCAAAAATTGAAGACCAAGTTAGGGAAGAGTTTGTACATTTAATATCCTCTACGGGTCACTCCCTTGGTGCCATCTGTCACAAGTACAAGGACGCTCAATTTTGGTGGTACCTCCATGGGCAAGCATCCATCCACCTCTAACCACTTGCAATAAAAAAATTATCACAAGTAAGATTTTTATTTTTTATTTTTTTAAAACTATCTTTCTTTTCGACATTTTGTTATAACTTTTATAAATTATTAAAATGAAAATTTTAATTGACTTTGTGACCTATCTCAATAGGTTGCAAGTTCATCCTCAGTTGAGCCGAATTGGGGTACCTACAGCTTCATCCATTCAATTAAACGCAACAAGTTGGCAGCAAAAAATGTGGGGGATTTGGTCTATGTGCATTCCAACTTGCACCTTCTCTCATACAAACAACCTGATTACAAGGGGCAACAAAGTGTTGGTATGTGGATCCAGAGACTGCTGACTTGGATGTCTCTATTACCCAGCTTTCATTTAATGGCATGGAGCTAGACAATGTTTCACAAGACCTGCATAGTGGAGTTAGTCAGAGTGGCACTGTTGCTGCTTGTGATTCTAATGAACCACATGATAATGCTTCTGACATAGCAGCCAAAGAGAAAAATGAAGTGATTCGTAAATCATTAATATGATTTGTCTTCACTTTTGTCCATAAACTATAATATTTGTACTATATACCTGCTATGATACCAATCTAAGATTGACCATTAAATATTATAATATTTGGCATTGAATTATGAGTATGTTTTATGGTTATTAACTTATTTAACTTATTTTGTTTCCTCTATGCATATTATCTGTTTAGTTTTGCTTATATAGCTATATTTTTTATTTTTTATATATATCTTTGTATGGTCATATATCCAAACCCCAAAAAAAAATCCCCATATCCATGTATCTGATTCTCGCACCCGTATCCATATCGGTATCTTAGGTTTTTTTTTAATAATAAACTCTTCATAATAGGTTTAGCCTTTAGATTCATATTTGAATAAAATATTTTGCTTTAGGCTTTAAAATTGAGTCAAACATTTATATGTAAAGTTTGGGTTTATTTATAAAAGTTTAAGATAAGTTTTTTAAAAATAATTATTTATAAGTTCTAATTTTGTATGGTAGACTTAAGGTTTAGCTCTTTTTAAAATATTATAAAGTTTTAGCTTCTTATTGTAAACTGAAGTTGTATTCTCTATTATAAATGAAGTTTAGCTTTTTAAATTTAAATTTTGCTTTTATATATTTGTTAAATGGAATTATAAAGTTAAAATATATATGTTTATTTATTTTGGCATGATTTGGTATTTAGAAATTTAACATAATATAAAAAATATAAAATTTTATTGTCCACACTTTCACAAGCTTTTTAGCCTGCTGATTTTTTGTCCGAATTTATCCTCATCAAATACGAATACGAACTCAAACCTTGTGACTTAGCCTGAAATTGCAGTTACTTCCTTGTGCCTTCCAAATGAACTTGTAGAAAATAAATATTACTCATCGACCAATATTAAGCTGTTCGGAAGTAGACACCCAAGACAGATGCAAATTATATATGTATGAATATATGGAAAGGGCCTGTTGCTCCTGCAATCCGGCTTACCAATGTAAACTCTTCAGAGAAATTCTACCATGAATACTAGTTTTAAGTATTTGAATCGCCGTTCAGCTTATAATGTCTTTGTTTTTAATTGGTCTTGTTTTAAATAATTTTAGAAAACACTAACCAAGCTTTTTATTGCTTTCAGCTTAGACAGATGACTACATGACCTCATGCTATTGTAAATGGCTGGAAAAGTAGCTCAAGAACTTCATAAAATAGAAGGGTTGTAATTAGGCTCAGCTGAAAAAAAAATTATATATGGCCTTACCTTAGGCAAGTTGTAAACCAGTGGTTATGTTCAATACTAACTATGAGTTGGGTTAGTAATTTGGCTTACCTGACAGAATGGGTCGGACAAAGAACAGTCTTATCTCAAATGAAAGCCTTGCACCAATAGCATTAAAAAAACAAAATCCAGAACTTTTGGATGGTGGGTTACTACAAATATGGGAACCAAGGAAAAAATAGAAGGCGAATATTTTCAATTCAAAAATTACAAAATATGTGTATTGCAAGTGAAATATAACAAAATTTGTAGAATTTACATATGAAATGAAATGAAATGATCTATGGGACCACAATTTGTTATGGCTGTCTCAACCACCCGAGCATGCAAAAATTGAGGGATGAGTGGTTTCTTTAAGAAGGTTATTCCTTCTCCTATTGATTTGGATCAGCAGCTGCCCCAACGCTTTTTATTCTCATCTCTTCAAATAGCTCCAACATGAAGTCTACTCTCAATGTTTCCATGTACCCAACTCAAATTTCCTTGTAGGCTGGGCATTCTAGGATCAAATGCTTTGTTTTTACTGCCCCTGTGATGCAAAACAAACATACCCTCTACTCCCATTCTTCCTAAGAGGTCCCCAATCTACATGTCTCACATTTGAGCCTATGAGAACTAGCACTTATCTAAGCTATGAGTATCTTCTCCCTCCTTGTGATTTCTGCCCCTATGTATGTTTTTTCGTGATGCTCATAGGTCAGGGTGAATTATGTAAGATACAGTCGTTGTTTCCTACATGTTTCCTTTCTCCACATGATTGTTCTATATTTTTCGTTCGCATAGTTTTTTATTTCTTTGTTGAGGTTTGGGCATTCATTTAAGACAATATCCCATCTAGTCACCCATTTGTGATTTTGTTTTATCCATATTCTCTCTCCTATGTAACTCTTCTTCCCTTGCTGCCTTAAGCCACCTATCAATCTCTATGCTTTCCATTTTTTTCCAGTAGCATAGCAACCTAATCATAGTTGTTACCTCTTATGAGAAAGTGCAAGTTCTTGCAAAGAGTATTTCATAGGGAACTTGAGCCTTAATTTTGAAGTTGTTTGTAATTAAGTGCTTTTGGATCCTTTTTATTTGCCTCCATTTCAAACTTGAAGTGCCAATGCCCCATAAATCACATCCATGCAGCACCACCAGAGTTAAAAGTAACCCAAATAAGACCCTAGTGGTCTTCGAACCCACAACTCTGCATTCTTGCATAAATTGTAGTGCATATAGAGCTTTACATCCATCTTGCATTATTTTCATTCTACGTTTGTTGTGAAAGTCTAGACCTAAATACTTGTATTCTGATACCACTTCAAGATACTTGTATTCATAATACAAATATATTTTGGCGACTAACAAGTTTATGTACATTTGATAGGAAAACTTGGCAAATATTATTTCAAACAATTGCTAATTGGTAAATCTAATTTTTTAAAGATTTGTGACAAATTAACCAATTATCAAAAATAGCCCATAAAAAATACCCTTATTGGGGATGACTTGGTACTCTACTAATGCTCCAAACTCCAAAGAATCTAACTCGAGCACATTTGGAATGGTGGGGATACCACCTCTTAACCCTTACGAAATTTCTCCCCAACTTCAAAACTTAGAGACAAATCTCTCACTCTCAACTTTTTGGTGTGCTATGTGGTACCTAAGACATAGATGGCCTTATTTGAACTACTAAAGGAAGGGAAAATGTTGATGTTGCGCCATTGAAAATATGCTTAGAGTGAGTGATCACCTCAGCCGGAATTCACTCCACCCAAGTGCCTAAAAATTTCTTGGTTTCTCTCTCTATTGGTTTGTCTCCTTTTAATCGTGACTGCATGTTAATTTTGGAATATATGCCATGTTTTTTTTTGTGAGATCTCTGATAATGGTGATGGGTTGCACTTGTAAGAGCATGACCCAGGTTCAAATCCCCTCACTGCTATAAGGCAGCCCATAACTCTAGTGGACCCATGGTGATGATGTTTCGTACCAATTATGGGGCACAATTGAGCATATCAAACTATTAATGGGGTACATTTTTATTTGAGTGTGATGTAGGCTTACGAATCTTGAAAACGTAGCCCAATCTTTGTAATGTCCCCTTCTAGCTACACATTTATACTTCAACACGATTAGCCTATCAGTGGTGCTCGTAGGCTAGTGAGGCATGGTTAGAGGATCTTTTGGTGGCAGTTACCTCGTTGGTCTCCATTCCTGGATTCTGTGGAGTTGAAGAAATAAGGAGAATTAATTAAATTAATTATTTTTAAGGTTATTAAATAAATAAATATTAAGGTGGCTTTATATTTAATTAATTTAATAAAGTGATTTAAATAAAATAAAATAATATTCTAGAAGTTTTTTGAAGGATTGCAAAAAAATAAAAATAAATAAATAGAGGGCTCAGCTAAGCTTCTAATTATCCAGTGTTGACATTTGTTTTGATATGTTCATTTGTGGAGGCAAGGGTTTCTGTAGATTTCTGATTGTGATCTTTGGGAACGATACCTCCCATCAATTGGCATCACTGAAGTGGTGAGAGATTCCTCCGAAGGGTTGCCGCTGAGAGAAAGATACTACAGTCTTTCTATTGGGCTTCATTTGGTGGCCATAAGCCAAATTTTCCGAGGACATCTTGTATATTTGGTTCGAATAAGAAGTTATGACGCAGACTGAAGGTGACATGAACAATGCTGTGAATAGTAACATGAACAGTGCCATGAACGGTAATGTGAATAGTGTCATGAATAGTAACGTGAACAGTGCATGCTATAGTGCGTGAACAGTGCTGACAGCAGTTAAGCATCATTCCAGACTCATTCCAACAACATAGGCGATCAGGTTTGAAGGCAAATAATATCAGTTTGAAGGAGTATTGATGCATTTTGTGGTCTGCATCTACGGCAGCAATTTAAGTACAAATTGTGGGCTCATTGGGTTGACCAAGTTCTCCTCATTGCTACTTAAAGTCTATCCTTATATTGTTGTCATAGGTTGCATTGTTTCAGTCATTAGCTCACTGTCCTATCAGCGTATGTCATGCCAAAATTACAATCAAAAGTCTGAAGTATAATCACTGTCATTAATGTTGCGTTGCTATGTAAATGTTCTTGAATGCCAAATCATTGTAATTAGATTATTGAGCATTGTAATCAGTTGCATGCAAATCAGAATTCCAGTTCTGAATATCAAGATGAAGTTGAAAGGTTGCATAGCATATGTTTGACAAAATGCCTTTTAGGTGTAGCTTCATATTTGCATAAGTTTCAGTCTTAATAGAGTTGGGAGTTCGCATGTCAAATGTTTGATATATTGTCAAATGGCTGTAGCTGTACATGCATTTCATTTTTAGTCACTTGAAGTTGTGAAGTTTGCATGTTAAGTGTTGTAAAAATACCTCTTAGCTGTAGATGTTCATTCATATAGCTGCATATCATTTCCAACAATCATATAGTTTGAGAAAGTCAGAAAATTATCTTGCATTACATTTTAATTCATTTGTAGTCATTTGGCAAACTAATAAGCTATTTTATGCATCTTATCATCACTCAAAAAGCGGGAAGTCAAACAAGAAAACATTTACCAGCTGGAGAGAGATTGTTTGCCAACTGTTTGACAAAATTCCTAGGTGTTCAAACAAAAAATTAAGGTCAGTTTGACAAGGGATACTACAATCTTACCCCACACTTGAACAATCCAAGCTTATCATACAGGCTTGCACCGCATTAAAAGCAGCCCATTATCTCACACAAGATTTACAATGCCAAAAAATTAAAAAATAATTTTTTTTGGAATCTCTCGAATAGAGGTAGGTTAAACAGCAGTGTACTGTGTACCATCTTTATGCAAGTCTGTCGTGGAGATTTTAACTGACAAGACTAGATATAATGGCCTTTTGATGTTCATGAGAGATTTATTGGAAATTCCAGGGGCGTAATTTTGTTAAATTTATCAGAATAGCTACAATGAAACACTAAGGATTGTTTTTTGGAACATAGATTGGGGAGGGGATTTGAACCCTGGACCTACAGGTCCAAGATCACTGTAATTTAATACTTTCGTAATGTATTATCTAGTTTTTATAATTAGCAGATAGAACCTAAATGCATCTACCATCAGGCACAGAGTAGATTTGCTCTAAATTTGAACCAGGAGCATTTTCCAACCAATGGTCAAGGGTTCGAAACCCTGTGGAAATTTTAATCGCCGTTCTTTTCCCTTTACAATCTTATGAAATTAAAGACAGAAATGGGTGGAATAAATAACATACATTTGATCGAGCTGTTTGTTTACCTCTTCTACCTCTTCGAAATCAGTAAGCAACTGGCGCACAATGGCCCCGTATGTAAGAGTGAAGAGCTCTGCATTCTGAACATAACATATCCATTGATTTGTGAGATGGGTGGCAGCTCAGAAAAAACATATATATAAAAGTAAGCAGCAATAGATTTACTTGCCACTTTTTCAACATTGGCAAAGACTGCATCCCCTGCCTTTGGAACCAGGCGAGCCATGGCAGTATCCTGCTATTTTCCTCCTCCCGACTGTTCAGAGCTTCCTTCCGACAAATCTATTCCGGTAGAGTGGCTGCAAAATTCAAGTCAGAAATGAAACAGAATTTCGTTGGTTTTTTGTAAATTTGTTTTTTTTATTAAATTTGTTTTATAGGGTTAAGAGTGTGTTCTAGGGGCCTATTTAAATAGGGGTCACGTAGTGGTTAGTGATTCAAAAGTTTAGTTTGTATATAAAATTACAATGTAAGTTTAATAATAAATAATATATTGATTAACGGATATTTTATTATAAATTATTTAAATGTTAAATTTATATATAAATTTGTAACAATAAAATTAATGCACGAAAAATAATAATATTAAATTAAAAAAAATATTATTTATAATATTTAAAGATATAGTATTTTTATAATTTATGTCATAGAAGTAATGTATAATGTATATATGCAATTCACATAAATATGTTTAATTTTAATATGAATTTATACATTAAAATAGATAAATTAGCGACTAAACAAAATAAATATATTAAAGATGGTGATCGTTGATAAAATATAAGTATCATTAATAATGTGATTTATATCTTTATTGTTATATGAATAATATTTTTTAGCACGAACAATAGTGCAAATAATCGATTATAATCTTTCATTATTCTTTGAAGTTTGATATTATGAGATCAAGTGAGTTTTGTTCAAAATTTGTTTATGGTTGAGTTTACATGTAAATTTGTAATCTAAATTTAATGTAACAAATTGGTATAAAATAAATATGTAATACAATACTTTTGTAAAAAATGTCTTGCCATCAACTTGGTGGGGATAGCCTAGCGGTGTGTGACTGAGTGCTAGAAGTGAGAGGTCTTGGGGTCCATTCCCTAGGCTGACCACCTCTATAGCATTGTTCACACACTGAGCTTCAACGGGTCAGCCATGAGTGTATTTGATGCGGTGGACTACCCAGTTCGATGTTCAATGCGATAGGGGTTAGTAGGTGGCTTGAAACCTATGTTCAATATGACAAAATAAGCCATAGTGCATGGTTAGGGCTACACTTCACAACTGATTCTGGATCTAGTTAATTAAACCTGATTACCTGACATTTGAAAGCCAACAACGATAGCCTATCGATGAGTGAGTTGAGTGTTAAAAGTGAGAGGTCTCAGGGTCCAATCCTAGGATGACCATTCTCTAACGTCGTTCCCACACTGAGTTATGATAGGTTATTTGTGAAAAGTATTTGATGCAATGGACTACCGATTCAATGTCCAATGCAACGGGGGTTGGCATGTGGCTTGAATCTTATGTTCAATGTGACGAGGTAAGTTTGCAACCCATGGCTAAGAATACTATTCACCATTGGTTTGGGCATTTTGGTTATAAAAATGTCTACGGTTTTGGTTCCGTTTGAAAAATCATGTTACTCAACATTTTAAAACCCGATGATGATAGCCTAGCAATGAGTGAGTTGAGTGTTAGAAGTGGGAGGTCTCAGGGTCCATTCCTGGGATGACCATTCTCTAGCGTCATTCCCACACTAAGTTACAGTGGGTTATTCATGAAAAGTATTTGATGTAATGGACTACTAGCTCGATGTTCAATACGATGAGGGTTGGTATGTGGCTTGAAACATGTGTTCAATACGATGAGGTAATTACATAGCCCATGGCTAGGACTATTATTCACCATTAGTTTGGGCATTCTGGTTATAAAAATGTTTACGGTTCTAGCTCTGTTTAAAAAACCAAGTTACCCGGCTTCTTTTTTTTTTTTTTTTTTGGCCAATGAGATGTAGCTGAGTTGGTTAAGTGGCTTGGTTTTTTCAAGCCCCACCTAGGTTCAATTCTCAAGAAAGACATATGAGGTCGGAGGTATTCTTAGGGGCATTAATGGTTGTTCATTATTCTTGAGGTTGGTGGTGGTAATTTGTAGAAATAGTTAGATTATTGGGATCGTTAATGGTTGTTGGTTATTCTCGAGGCCGATTGTAGTCATAGCTGGAAATAATTGGTATATATTTGATAATATATAGTATATTGGTTAATAAATCACATGGAAATCTGGGCCCTTGATTGTGTCCCAAACCGGTCCATGCTCCAATCGAAATTCGTCACCTAACAAAAAATATCCTGCCATCAAATATTTTTAATTTAATTACAAATAATTGATATAATTAAATTTAGTTTGTAGACATGTCAATTCATTGGTATGCATGTTGGACCTATAGCTTAAATTTGATGGTCGACCCTAGCTATCATGAATTTTTTTTATGGCAGTTATTTATTAAACATTACCCATGAAATGTTAGAATAATTGATGATAAAATAAATAGATATTAAATGATATTTTTTTGACAGTTTGTTTAGCATATCACCTTGCATCTAATACGGTTTAAAAGATGAGCCTCTTATTTCATAATAAAGTTGCAAATCTTAAAAAAATTGCAAGTGGGTAACTTTAAGCAGTAGAGTCGAACAATTTTAAAGCTTAATGTGGGGTTAGATTTGATGTCAATCACACATACAAATGTTTAATATTGTACAAGTAAAATTAACACAAATCTCCAAACTCAAATTCAACACTTTATAACTATCATAAAAGGCAAGGATTCATAGTAACAAACAAAATTGTATCTTGAGAATAATTGTGATGATAAGCTATTAGGCATTATTTCGTGACCAACGAGTAAATATAAATATGAATAGGATGTAAATATATAAATTGTGTACCTTATTCATCACATCCATCATTATATAAATTGACTAACAACTAGACTTATTGAATGTTTTTAGTCACATAAAGAATGTAATCGTATAGCGACAAGTCCTTTCCATTATAATTGTAATTTATATGGATGCAAATGTTTACACAATAAATATTAACCATGTATCGTGTTGAATGTATAGCATTTGAAATAGAGACTAATACAAGAAAAACATTGCCAATATTGAAAATTAGCTATAAATATTTGGAAGTGTTCACGATGTCTTATAAGTTGCGTATTTGTTAATGTTTTCATAGACTGACGCAAGTTGATTTGACTGGTGGGTACTGATAGTGCACTTGAATTTTTGTTAAATTTTTGTCATGTATGACGAAAACCGTTGCATGGTTGAATATTTTTTTTGTAAAGTAAATCGTAATGTATTACAACTGCAATATAAGTTAAATTGTTTGCTTTTCGTGTGGACAATACAGTGAAATTTTATTATTCTATTATATGAAAGTTGTCATGACATACCAGATTAGTACGATATGAATGGTAATTATATTTGAAAATAATAATAATCGATGATTGCCTCTTTTTAAATTAAAAGGGATCATTGATATAACAACTATGATGCAATTCCAATATAGTTGCTGCATGACACATAATATTTCATAAGAATTGATAGGGAAAGAGCATTTGATACTTACTCCTCATTCTTAAGAATGTGGCCATTATGATATGAAACTTTTTGGAGAGCCATTTACCAATCCTCAAGTTTTTTTGAAATGTATCTGTGTTTGGTTTCATGATCAGAGAATGCATCAACGTAGCTTCTTTTTTTTTGACCGGCCCATTGAAGTTCAGTGGGATGGACATCATAGAAGACATGAATAATTTTGTTGCTAGTTTTGAGCATAAATGAGAGCTCGGACAAACACCAAGTAGATTAGGCATAATTAGGGTAAAACATGGCAATATGAAGAAAAGAACTACTCGTGGCATCTTGTAGTAGAGTTGGTATGAAATCACTCAATTCAAGCTTTGCTTTATCCATAAAAACTCAAAGTCCCAGGTGATTAAGGGCATCATAGATATCAGAGGCCAATGCATGTTTGATGTCAATGCCATAATGATTGATAAATACATCCCAAGGTGCATTATTTATTAGTATTGAAGATGAAGTAGATGAAGGTATAACTTCCTCAAAAGCATTTGTCATCTCAACCACTGTTGCCATAGATTTGTGTTGAAGAGAACAATGAAAAAAGAATGAAGGTGGACTTCGTTTGAGGTAGATAAGGTGCTCCAATAGCAAAGGCTAATCCTCCTCCTCTAGTTTTTTTCCTATCAACTAGAATACTTATTCAATGCATTAGATGAACAAAGTACTTATTCACAGGACATCTACAATTTACAGGTTGCTTGTGAATATTTTCATGTTGATATGTTTTTATGTGTCATAATGTACCAATGTATTTGTTGGTGTAAAAGGGTACCAATGCAAGTTTATTTAATAATGCATCACTCTACCTTATAGTGACCATCCATATCTTCAATGATTTTACTATGCATATGTCATGTTCCTATTCTAACTAGGCAATGACAAATAACTTAGTATCACAACCAAGGTAAGAGCCCAAAGATAACAAGTCTAACTTAAGGCAAGTCTTAAAATAAAATAAGGGGCACTCCCAACAACAAAGGATAAATTAGCTCATATGTGATAATACCAAATCATGTTAATGGAAGGTTGCAAATTGTTTTAATTGGAAAATTATATTTTATCATAGTCAAGCTAAGACCACAAGCAAACCAAACAAGTAAGGTTTAAGGGGGTTGATCTTGGATTGGAATGAGCCACACCCTAACTTAAAATCATGACACATCATGCTAGTAGATTTTCCTAGGTTTGAAAGAAAATAATACAATATCATAGATAGGTTTGATAGAAAATAATCTTGAGCTAACAAATTTTAAGAACAATTTAGCAGTAGAACACTTCATTGAAGTCCTATTTGATCTATTAAAAATAAGGGTCACAAAACAACTAGTGATGTTTCAATGATAATAATTAAAACTTAAAAAAATCAACAATAAAAACTGAAAATAAAAACCATGAATAACATAATCACAAACTTTTTTAATATATTTTTTTAATTAAAAATATTCTCTATAAAGATTTTAAGACATTGTCCTTTTATCTAGTGACAAATAAGAAATGTTTATATTAAATAAATAATTAACAATAGAAAATTTTAGATTATATAACATAAGAGGTAATACATTAGAATTTAAAAAAAATGGTGAACATGTGAGTTGATTACTCCACACCATTAAATTTGGCCATGTTTGATTAAAGTTTATATTTATAATGGGAGTAAATAATTTACAACCCCTAATAATATATAACTAATCAAAATAATTATTTTCTTCATCTAATTACATAATTATGATGGTAAAAATAAAAAAATTGGCTCGATCCCCCCCCCCGCCAATCAGGGAAGTGTTTGCCTTTGGATTTAGTATACATACTCAAATAAATAAATTTTAGCATGACATTAGTTGTATACATGTCACTATAAATGTGTTTCAAAAATTAGTTAATTGATACGTATTAGCAGAACATCATCAGTTATACATATGTCATTTGGTTAATTTTTAGTTCTAAATAAATAGTTTTTTTTGAATGATTGTATGTTAAAGATTTAATATTTGCCACCTCATTTTAAAACCCATTAAATGAAGAACATTTACAACCACATTAAAACTAGAAGAATATTCTTAAATAACATTTATGGAATATGTCAAAATTTATATAACAAACCTTTGTGATTGTTAATATAATATATATTTTTAGATTTTTGATTGGTTGAATAAAAATCAGTTAATTGAGAACTGATTCCTATAGTCCTACCTTGGCAGGGACTAATAAAAGGACCCAATTCATTAAGAAAGAGATAAATAAATAGATAGACAGAGAATTTAATAAAGTCTACAAGACCATAATAATTTATGAGACTATAAGAATAAAAAGTATAATTAAGGGAGTGAAGAAGTTATCGAAAAATGAGAAGATTTAAATTGTTAGACCCTAGTTCAAAACCTTATAATTATTCTGTCTCTAAAGGTTCATTCTCCTACTATGAATTTTGGTCAAAGATTCTCTATTTTTTCATTGTTTTCTCCTTCAAATATAATGGACAGAGACACCCCTTGTAGGCCGCCAAAGTATCTAGCTCGAATGTCATCATATGTGAATCACTCCATGATACAGTGTCATTTTATCTTAATCATACCTAATGTACAAAAAAAATATTGTATCTGAGCTAGTGTAATCTAGTTCTCAATTGAGCTATAAGTATCTTCATTATCCATTTGATTTGTGCCCCTATGTAGATTTTTTTTATGCTCATAAATGGATTTAGCTCAATCATTTCTGATTTGATTTACCCGCATGACTAGTTAATATTACCCCTCACATAGTTATTTATCTCTTGATCGGTGGTTGGGCATTTATATATGTTAATATCCTACTTATGCATTCCTGGTTTGTTTTATTTCATCCACGTCCTCTTTCATTTGTTCAACTCTTATTTTATTAGTGTCTTTGGGCACCTATCCTCCTTCATGCCCTCTACTTTCTTTATGTAACCCAAGAGACATATCATAGTTCTTGCTTATGTTGGGAAAATACGTGTTTCTACTAAGATTATCTCATATGGGAGAAGAAATGTTGAAGCAATCAATGATTATATAGAGCGCTTGATCTTATAAATGTAATTAAAATTATTTTATTTCATTCAATTCATTTTGAATCTTTTTGCAACGTATGATTTTGTAGTTGTATTTATTAATACATCTTTCACAACCTTTGAGCCTTCCTAATTATGCTCTTTTTATTAAAATATAGATGAAAATAAATAATATTAATAAAAAAATACATATAATAAATTATTAGATATAAAATTAAAAACAAAATAGATTTATTATTTAGTTAGTATATATGCATTATATAACTTATAAGCTGGAAGTATAAGATGCGAGGAGCTATAATCAAAAAGCAGATTCTCACATCAAACAAAGCAAAGGTGGGAACAATGACAATGTATGGAGAAAGGAGGAGCAAAGGAGAATAAAATATGGATGGATGGAATATTGTAAAAACCACTAGGGTAGTGGGCACCTAGATTATCCTAGCAATAGAGGAAATTCCAATTGTTTATATTCATGACAGAGAGACAAAAGAAACAATTTCGCATCTTATAGAATGTGCTTTGATCTAAAAATTTATGGGGTTTTTCCCAAGCGCAACATATCTCTAGAAGTGGCTCAGGAAGAACTAGAATATTAGGGCTACAAATTAGGGAAATCTTCTACCTCAAGAGTTTTTTCAAGACATTTTTAACTCTACAAAGCAAAGAGATTATGTTTTCAAAGCTAGCCCTTGAGTCATGGGGTGGGTTGGACCATATAGGAGACCTTGTGAGGAGGGTTTTAATCAAGACATAATACTTAACCATGGTTCTTATATGGACTTGATTGTATGGTGTTCCATCTGAATTATAGACAGAGGATATTTTCAAACAAGTGGGAAATTAGTTAAGAGACTACATTTGCATGGAAAAATCAATAGAAGTAGGGTTCATGGTGGGTTTATGTGAGGATATGTGTTATAATGGATTTTTCCAAGTCATATACCTTATTAGTGAGATTCAAATATGAATCCAAAGAATGGTTGCAAGACTTAGATTATGAAAATGTCCCTTTCAGATGTAGAAAAAGCCACACCTAGGGGAAATTTGTAAGGGACTGCCCTGATCAAAATCTAATATAATAATAGGAAAACAAAGGGTTCCAAGAACCAAAAAGGAAGCAAATTAGGGGGATGAACAAATATCTATAATCTAAAGGAAACATGCATGACAAACAAGTTCATAAGCCTACAATCACTCCCTAATAGAAAAGGAAATTATGAGAAGTTCAATGCCTCTTTGGTCAAGGAAACATTGCTTGATTAGCATAGCATTCAAGACTAGTGACAAGCTTCAAAAGATATACAAATGAAAAATCCTTTAGCTAATCCGCTTGATGATTAGTGTGAAGAATTAGAAGTGGAGGAGATCCTATAAGAAGAACAAGAACCCAAGGAAGAAGATCAACTCAAAAAAGATTCTAGCTTGAAAGATTTGTCTAATTCACAGTTAAAAAAAAGTAGGTAATCATATGAAAGATATAAATATCAAAATTAGCCCTAAAATTATCTCAAAAAGGGAAGCATAAGCCCTATATTTGAAGATTACAAAGAGGAATCAACCAACATTGATTGGGAAGAAATGGAGAATTTGACATCAAAATCTACATAAACATAGTGGATAACCAATTATAATTATATCATACCAATGCAATCATTTTCATTCCAATATGTAAAGAGTAAAGGAAGCCATACATGGTGCCTATAAATATGGGTTCCCAAAGAGGAAGATGTTAAGATCGTTTGTTCAAAGTGTAGGTTTTGGCTTAACAAAACAAGGAGTAATTACATGTGAAAGATCAAAAGAAGATAATGAGAGTTAGAGCTAGTATAAATATGGATAAAGCAAAAGTGTTATACTCTCTAAATGTAAGGTTTCCTACACATTTTTATTTTAAAATAATTAATATTTATAATGGAGGCATGGAAGATTATATCCAACCATAAATTGATGGGATTGTACCATGGAGTGGTAACTCATCGATAATCAATGATTCAAATGTTGTGATGAATGGATGGTTGAAAGTGGGGTATGAAATGATATGATTGAGAACGGTCTATGTAATTGAAATGAAGTTACATTAATATTATGGTGTTGATAGATCATATGAGTTCAATATGAAGAAAAAAAATGTGTTTTATATGTGGATCAACGTGTGAGCATGATGAACTATTTCTTGAAGGGTGTTGCTACATATTAATGGGTAACACATAGAGAAAAGAGGATAAAATTATAGAGAGTGGTGAGTAATGCTCTCTTAGAGACATGAAAAAATTGCATCCCATTATTATTCCAAGGAGAAGAAACAATTGTTTATAAGATACTTTTCTTTTACCATCATTGATGGTTTCTTGTACAAGTTAGGATGGAATGATGTTTTAAAAAGAGTTGTGTTGGGGTATGGGAGAGAAATTATGCCTAAGAAGCCTCATAAGGGTGTATTTATATGTTACTTTGATGGGGATTTAATATTGGATGGTGGTACAAGAGAGCTTACGGTTTCTCATTTTATTTGAGGATGTTAATGATCTTACAAAAAATTACGATGTTTGTTATAGAGCTATAAAATCCACACATAGGTATGAAATTACTTTAAATACGTTATAAAAGGTTCATGTGAAGTCCCATCAAGAACATGTTAAGGAGTGTATGTGTGCATAATGAGTTACAGGATCAGAATGTAGACAAGAATATAACAAATTAGATTATTCCTTTTGTTCCTACTTAATGAGTAGTTAGAGAAACATAGACTGGACGTAGAGAACATTCATTATTATTATATTACGAAGCATATTCAAATGAAAATAGGGTATACATGCACACGAAACATGTACAAAAAGACATTCAGAAGAACCATCATCAAATCTATATATTAATTTATCACATTCAGAACTCTTTTACTTTACATTCAAACATTATTTAAAGATCTTACAAAGGTTTTGTCACTTCGCATTCCTTATCCTTTTGTTTATCTCGAAGGATTCTTTTTATATTCCACAAACTTTTGATATACATGTTCCAAATGGATATAAAAAGATATATAATACACAAAATGCTACATATCGCACACTTGGCACATGTTCATACCCTGTGGTTTTACATTTTATGTCTACTACCAACACTTTCCTAGACTTAAATAATTGTCTCACCCCAGAAAAAGTGAGAGGAAGTATGTCAAAGTTTGAACTAGTGGATTTGATTGTGTTGCATTGAGAGTTTTGTCTAAAATCATTACTTTCAGTAGTCATTCAATGTGTTTTTTACCGATTTTCACTTCTTACATACTACTAAGACACGCTTTCAGGTTTTCAACTAAGCAACATACCAATCTACCACCATTGCAAGTTTTCACTAGACTAGAATAACAAGGAGGTTGCCCTTTATGGGTTTTCAACCATCATGTCCCCACATCTAATGCTTGTGGCCTTCTCTAATTCAAAAATATTAAAAAAAAATTAAACCTCATAATACCTAAAGAGAAGGTGGTGTCATAAAATGCATAGCTTGTGTTAAAGGAGGCTACGATGATGTTTATGTGACTGGAACTTGTCAACAAATGTTAGTATTATAGAAGATGGTGTTGCAAAAATCATTGCTAAAGATGATGCAGCTATAGGGTCAGGTGTTTGTTGTGGTTGAACCACTTATTGTCTTATTTTGCCCACTTTATTAGTCTGGAGTTCTTGGGCTA
This sequence comes from Torreya grandis, assembly GCA_037957365.1. NCBI lineage: Eukaryota > Viridiplantae > Streptophyta > Pinopsida > Cupressales > Taxaceae > Torreya > Torreya grandis. The sequence goes on along the minus strand of JARHVA010001142.1, from coordinate 1,052,893 downwards.
GTTGGGTTAGTGAAATGAACTAGGGCTCATCAATTATCATAGTAATGGAGTTGTCCAAATGTGATAGATCTTACTTTAATTACCTCTAATTGGCTAGGGCATCATGCACCATAATAATCAATGTACGCAAGGGGATTGACTCTCTATAGTAACATTAATAGCTTCATCCTCTATGATGGTAATCATAGCCCTTTGTTGAGAATGCCTCCATTGAATGTCTTGTGACATTCCCTCTAGCTTGTATGTGTATAACTAAGTCTACACACAAGTGAACATGTTCTTGGGCATGTCATTTTTCCATGTAGCCATCTTTTCCATGGCATTGTCTCTTGAGCTAAAATACTCCTTGAGCACAATGTCCACTTGGTCTAAAGTGGATATATGATCTTCTATGTTTGCCTTTGCTTTATCTACCTTATAGAAGTTAAGCTTTACGTCACTCAAAGTGTATTACAATGAATGTTTCCAATCAAGCATACTATGAGTAACTTGAATATCTTGATGCACAAGAGTGTCCATGACTTGGTCATACTCTATGAGAAGTTATAAGATCATTTTTATTTTAGCCTTCAAGTGTTGACCTTATATTTAGAGCTTATGCAATTTCTACGCAACTACCCAATCCTTGGTGAGTTGAAAAAGTAATGCATTAGGTTATTTCTCCTCTAACATCACCTAGTTGCCTAACACTTGAGTGACAAAGGTTCAACACATATCATATATGAGTGCAGATGCCTTGACTAATCATGTGTGTAACTCTATGTTTTCCTCCTTCAACTGAAGATTATCTTGTTCCATCTCAGTGGCCTTCTAGGTGATGGACTCTTAGAAAGTGGCAGCTCCTTCAATCTATTTCACCAAGTTGAGTTGGGTAACATCAAGTGATGCCTCCCGACTTGTCATTTCCAAAGTGAGTGATGTTATAAAATTTATAGTTGAGGCTATATGATGTCTTATTTGGATGACCAAGAGTAAAAACATTATGCAACATAGTGGTGGGGCTTGGACATCCCATAACCATTGATTGGTTATTTGTAGTTTTTATTACAATGCCTCCTCTTATGCACCTCCCTTTACTGATCATGAGCCTTGAGATGTGTTGGAAGGTTTGAGACATTAGGAATCAAATGATCCTTTATCTATTTTGTTGGATTTGTAGTCTATTGATGCCATTTGGCCTTTTATGTGTGGGTTGCAACTTTAGCCTTCTTCTTCAGCTCTAACTCTTGCTTTACTTTGGCAATTGCTTCTACCTATGTTGATGCCTCTTTCACTACTTTTTCTACTTTTAGTGCATCATCCTTAGCAGCTTACTCTCAACCATTTTATTAACTAACTCTTCTTACTTATGCAAGGCTTCTTTCTACTTCTTTTCAACTTCATTGGTTGGTGCATCAACCTCTACCTTATTTATTTGCACATCGTGGACTTCCTTTTCTTCTTATTCCTTCTTCCTCTTCACAACCTCTTCTTCTTTTCTTCTCTTCTACTTCGTTGTTTCTTTTTCAACTCATTATCTTCTTTCTTCCTATGTGCTTCCTCTTCTTGTATGTCCTTCTCTAGATTGGCCCTTTCTTCTTCTTCTTTTATCTTAGCAGTTGTTTCATCTACCTTCACATTTTTCTACACCTTCTACTTTATGGTGTATCCCTGAGACTGTTGTTATATTAGGGGTTCTTGTGGAGTAGTTTAGTATTGTGTAGTGCCTGCCTTAGGTTGAGTTGCATGAGTTGGGGTATAGGGAGATAATGAAGGAGAAGGGGGCAAAGGTGGTGGGGAATGTTGTGGGTAAGGAGAGGAAGAAAGGAAAGACACAAGCACTTGGTGCCTACTTACCAATGCCTTTTCTCAAGCAGGTGGAATGAGTATTTCCTTATTGTGATTTGTTGTGTGGGTCTACATAATAGGTTGTTATCTTATTATTTATGCTTATTCATGACCATGCTCCTCCACAAAATGAATTTTGGAAAAAAATCCCATGCATTATATGACTATTGATGATGTTCTAGGAGTTTGGTGAGCACGTTGTTTATGGATTAGTGGTTTTTGGGGACTTCCTTGTTGTGTAACTAATTGCTCCATCCCCATTTTTTGCTTTGCCACCTACATTTTAGGTGCCACTACCATTGATGAGCCTGAGCCTAGTGTACTTTGTTGGAAAATAGATATTGTTTTATATTTGATTTCTTCTTCCTCTCTGATGGTGTCTATAACGATGGACTCAAGAGGTGTTGATATCTTTATCAAAAACATCAATTGAACATTGTTGCACTATTGTTAGGTGCATGTTGCCTTTCAAAAGAATAATTCCTTATCCTCCTCTTCCTCATGGACTTTTTTACTTATGTCATAAAAAAATTAATTATATAATTCCTATGCCATGACACTAAGTTTCTTAAAGTCATATTAAAAAATAATCATGGGCATGCACTTATCAGTGAGCCAAGGATCTATGTTATGAGTTCACTTTTGGGTGGGGACGATACTCTATGCATTAGGGCCTTTATTTTTCCCAAGGCTAGTTGTGTTATTGGCATAAAAGGTTTTGGCTATGCATGTTATTGTGTGGGTTCTTCACCTTATTAATGTGGTAAGGGCTATTATGTTCCTGACAATATGTATCATAGGGGTGGCATGGTTCTCACAACCCAGGATTTTTGTCGTAGGTGAAATCCAACATGCTAATGAAAAATGACAAGGATGTAATGGGTGCCTTAGACATCTCATGGATTTAAATTTGAATCCCACCATGAAGCTTTGTGAATATTTCATGTTGTCCCAAGTATTTCATGACATATATAGGCACCTAAGGGTGTGAATTGATGAGACCTTGGATCTCCACCCACCATGTATTAAACTAACCTAGCTACTCATAATATTTCCCTATTTTGGTCCATGCAAGATTTACAAAGGCAGTCGCATGCCAAAGATTAATGTCTGAAGCGATGTGCCCATTAAGAGACTTCTATTGGGTGAAGCATTGTAACAATACTATAAATTGGTATTGGAAAGTTTGTAATGTACCGGTGACAACCTTCTTAATATTTGTGATCAACTCAGCCACTAGGAACTTGGGCCAATTGAAGTCATCATGTAGTTAGATCATTTGATATGTAATATCAATGACCCCTTTTGTTACCTACCTTGCACTCTTGGTGGTCTACCAAAATATTTTTGTGATGTACTTAGAGAGAACACACACTTTGGCATCATCAATTGAATCAATGAGGATCCCTATCGATGCTTGAGCATACTTCATCTTTATGTCTAAATGAATGGGAGGGATCTTAATCTTGTATTGTGCATAGTATTTACCCCTTGTTTAGAGTCATATTAACTACACCATAGTTGTATTTATGAAAATAGTGACATCCTTGGACAAATGGATTGCCTCTTCATTATATCAACTCAAAAGTGTCATCATTTCTTCATCCAATTAGATAAAAGTGGGGAGAAAGATGAGTCGCTTGGCATCAGATCCTCATAGATGATGTTGAAGTGTTAAGGCTATGGACTATACACTCATAGCTTAATCTTGTGAGAATAAGTTGAATTTCACTGCATCAATAAAATTGAAAAGGTCTGGGTCATGGTATCTTACCTGTCGAAGTGTGAGACCAATACCCATTTCTTCCTTCTATGAATTTGTCAATGGTATCAAAAGTTATGATCGATCCATTATCATTGCTTTGTATGCCTCTAATAGATCAATATAGATTGAACCTATGATTATAATAATAATGTGTGTAAGTAAATTATTAAGGCTCAATTCATAGAGGGCTCTTATTCTTAGTTGATTGTAGTGACATGTCACTTCATATGCCCTCCCTTATATAGATTTTCCCATTTCCACTTGCCTTACACTTCATAATGAATTTGCGAAGTTGTCATCATGTTGCGTTGCCTTTAGATTTAAATGCCCCCAGTTGCTATGCTATGACCTTAGCATTTTGTTGGTAAGTTTCATTATTTCATTCGATGGAATATCTTGATGTGACACATCATATTTTCTTCTCTAATGAATTTACTTTATTGTATATAACTTAGATCTGACACTTCTATCTTTTGAGAACGACACAATCTTTGGAGTGCTTTATCATTGACCGTCTTGGTAGTTACCATTGAGTGACTTTTTACCATTCCTTATTGTAGGTGCCTTGTTCTTAGACTTAATTTACTGACTCACACTTTTCCCAATCTATGCCTTTTTGAATGCTCTATTATTTCCTTTTTATACTCTACAACTTTGAATTTTTAATGATGTTCCAAATTTTTATGATATAGAGATCGCACTATACAAAACTACACTAAAAACTTACAAAAAGACAAGAAAAATTGTAAAGTACACAAAATTCATAACTACATGGTGCTACTCAACACTCCTATTTTTAGCATGATATTTATAGATATCATTAGCGGTAAGGCTTAAGCCTGCAGCCATTTACATGCCTTGAAATATGGTTTCTTGAAAGTCCTTGAAATTAGTGAAAACTAAAGAAAAAGGGAAAACTATACAAATCATTAAAAAGGGGGATATAAGTGAAGAAATTAAGGAAATTATTGACAAATATGTGATATTAGATAAATTGGGGAAAATAAGGTAAATTACGAAAATTAGTGAAACTTGGGGATATTATAGTAAATTTAGGCCACACTTAACAAAATTAGTGACAATGGGGGAAATTAGAGAATTTGAATAAATCAAGGGAAATTATAGAAATTAGAGTAAAATTAGAATTAAATTAAGCCAAACTTGACAAAATTGGGAAAATTAGTGATAAAAAAGGGAAATTAGGAAAATTGGGGAAATTAATTTTTTTGGGAAACTATTGGAACTTAGAAAAATTTAGGGTAAAAATAAATAAATTAAATTAAAATTAGTGTGGGCCATTGTAAGCTCACTTGTAGCACCTTCTGTGTGGATTTTCAATTAAAAATGAGATTAAAAACTTATTTTTTCATTATAAGTTTTTATTGAAAATAATGAAATTACACAAATTAGTGTTTTTTTTCCATTTGATATTATTGTTATCTTATTTTTTTAATTTTAATTTGTATTTATTACTATTATGCTTTTAATTTTTTTTTTGGGGTCACAAATATGTCAAGATCTAAAAACTAAATTTGTTACTCTTTAACACTTCTATCTTTTACATATAAATATGAAGATAATATAGCAATAACAAATGATGATAAGGGAAAATGTGTTAAAAAGGAAGATGACCAAAATAGTCATACTCTTCTATATATAAGTAGTAGGATGTCAATTTTTTTGAATAAATTATTTGTAGATAGGGGGAAATGTTAAGATTAAAAGTTACGAGGAAGAGTCTAAAGATGATATGAAACTTCCTAATGAGGTGTTGTTGAAATATATTAGATTTATGAGATTATGTGGCATGTCCAATTCATGAACCACTCGTAACACCTTATGATGCATTTATATTTTATATATGGAGTTATATGATACAACTATCAACTATCCTTAATAAAAGTTTTGGTCTTTTCACATTGTCAACTATTAATATCCGGTTTGTTAGTCGATCTACATTAGGTATGTTGATATTACCTTCTTACAACACATTATATGGTTTTCTAGATTAGAATTCCATGGTGAGATACAAGTTTAGTATGTCAAATTATGATGTGTTATAATTTAAATACAATGGAAGAGTAGATTCACACATCTCCAAAGAAAACCAGATTTATACATTGATAGGTGACCTTTTGCATTCAAAAATATGATTGGTTTCATCAATAGTACACATGGGTGTATTCATTTCACATATCCCAATTTTCAACACATAGATTGCGCTAATGACAAAATAAATGACATGCCTTGAAATTTACCTCATTAATCCATGGTAGAAGTAATTAAAAGTATCAAAGCGGGCAAAAAACTTCTTATTGACTATCAATTTAAAGGTGGAACAACACTGACAAAATTGAAAAAAAATAGTTGATAATAATGATTAATGTATATATTTTTGAAACCCAATTTTGAAAATATTTAATTTTATATAATATTGGATTTAAAATGTACTTTTTCATTACATAATATGAGAGAATGGGAGGGGTAACAATGAGCGTGATAAAGTGGAAGAATGGTGGAAAGGAGCAGATAGGAAGGAGCTCAATGAAACATGATTTTAAATAACTGGTTTTGGGATTGTTGAGAGCGGTTAGGGTTGTGGTTGAAATAAAATCTCATCCTTATTACATAAGAGAGTTAGTCTTGTTGTCCCCAAAAATAGACTTCTCATTTTTGGGACAACATATGAACTATTTTGGCCCTGCAGGACCAAAATTATCTCTCCCCTTTTCAAAAATTGCTCTGGGCATTCAAAGTTCTCCATTTTTCAAGGCCTTTGCTTAAATCTATAGACTCTGTAGGCTTCAATCTACGAACTCTGCAGATATGTTTCTACAGACTCAACATGCTTGAAATTAGCAGGTTCAACAGGTTCAAAGGCTTCTGCAGGTGAGTTCAATCAAAAGAACAAGTTTCCAATACTCAGTCTTTTTTAGGATTGGTTCAACAACTTGGTTCAACCAAAAATGTTCATCATAATTTTTTAAAGCAAGGATTGAACCATTGAACCATTGAACCTTGAACCAAAAAGGTTTGAGGGTTCAATGGGTTCAAGGTTCAACGTCGTTGGCAAAGAGTTAAGCGCATTTGTCAAGGTTCAAAGTTCAACTATTCCACGGCTTCAAACACTCAATGAAAAAATAAAGGCTTGAACCGTTGAACCGTTGAACCTTGAACTATTTTGGTTCAACGGTTCAACGGGTTCAACGACCAATTGGTTCAACGCGCTTGGTTCAAAAGATCAAAAAGACTTAGCTAAATAACGAAGAATGAACCAATTGAACCATTGAATTGTTGAACCAAATTTGGTTCAATCATTTGGTTCAATCGATAAGTTCAAGGGGCTGCCCTAAAGCCAAAGGAACAAGTGCCCTTGCGGAGGGCAACAAGCAAAAATGGACAAAGTGAACTCCTTTGAAAAAATGAACAAGGCAAAAGTCAAAGTAGAGTCCTTTAGACAAATTGTTTGAAGGAAGAAAGCCTGACTGAAAGCGAAGGAAAAGCCCGACTGAAAAGACAAAGTGCAGCGGAAGCCGCCACTTGTCCATTATAAAGCAGAGTAGAAGCTGCCACGTGTCATCTTTCACAGGACTCTCAAAAGGTTTCTAAAGCTTCTATAAGTTAAGCGGAATACGTCATGTGTCCTGTTATGACTCAATGGAATGTGACAAGTGTTTGCATCCGCGTTCCCCCTTTGAAGTTGCTCGGGCAAGACGTGTCGTGGATCCCATTTTTCATAAGTTTCTAATGAGTTTCATAACAACAGAACTTGCCACTTATCAAAGATGCAAAAAGGACCCCCCAAAGACTTAGACAAGAAGGACTAAAAAAGACAAAGAAGCAACATGGACGATTCCAAAGGCAAGTTCAATTAAAGTGATGGTTCAACTAGAGAGCAAAGAAGCGCTTAAGCAGGGAAGGGATGGACCAAAAGAGACAAAATGAACCAACGAACTGATGAACCAATGAATTTTCAAATGGTTCATAGGTTCAAAGTTCAACATGGTTCAAGCAGCTAGCGACTATTAATGGTCCCGCAGATGTCAAATCTAAAGTGAGGAAATATCCATGGAAATTCAAATAGAGTGCAAAAATTAAAGGGAGAACCAAGCGACTAGATGAAAAGAGAGCCTGAAGACTCAAATTGCTACAGAGGAGAGAGGAGTGAGACCAAAGGACCAAAAATATCTTCAAAAGAGTTATTTCTAGTAGGTGAAATAGTGGATCAAGTAGACTTTTGAGTGCACCAAATCAAGGACGCAAGCCTGTTTTTCTTTCATGAAGTAATGGCAAATTAGACAGCTACACAAACATCGAGAAAAGGACCAGATAGTCCATACCAAGGAAGAGACATATTAGATGAATGGACACGCCATAGTTAAGGCAATGTGTTGTTCCCAACATGGTCCCTCTAGACAGAACTGAAGGCACATTGAAGACGTTGACTACAGTATGGGCCGTCCCATAGGAAAAAGTGCCCAAGTCTTTCTTGGAAGTGTTATATATTGTAATTTCTCTCATTATGAAGGGAGACTTTTCATTTTTATAGGAGCAAAACTCTACCCAATTGAAAGGAGAAAACTGAGACTTTGAGCTTAGATTGTAATTTCATTTTCATTTTATTTGAATGAGAAAGCAAGTTGTTTGCAGACTTTGTGCTATTTTGGTTTGTATCATTTTAGGAGATTATTCTTGTGTCTATCTTTTGAATGTGTTCTCATCTATTTAATTTGGCAAGAAAAATTAGTGAAAGTAATAAGGAAGGTGTCCTGAAGCCAATTGTGGGAAGACTTTGTGCTTTCATAATTTTTTTCAGTGTGTGTTTTTCTTTTCCTTCTGTGTTGAGGATTCTGGGACGACTTTGTGCTCCCATTATCCTCTATGTTCCACTCTTGGGCATTTGAGGTGGAGACTTTGCATTCCATTTCATCTAGCTAGTTCTTATCCTTTGTTACCAGTCACTTATCATACCTGAAAGAAACTCCTGTTGTCCCCTGCAAGAACACTTCTGAAAGAAGAGAAGTGCCTTCAGTGTTTTCATCAAGATTTTCTCCTTTGTTTGTGAACATCATCTCCGAAGGAAGAGAGATGGATGGTGTATCCTACCCATGAGTGTTATTTTTTGCATATATTTATAGTATATAGCTCCTGCATATTTATAGGGAACCTCCCCTTGATGAGAGGAGAGATTTGTCTGCCTCTAATGTAGTAAACCTGCACACAGGGCCGACCAATCTCCTTTGTTGTGGATGATAAGACCTATTTTTCTCAATCAAACAACTGACTGACAAAATATTCACCCAACAATATTTTTGGCAACTCCGCTAAGGACACAGTAATTTTTTGTAATTTGAAACCTCAAGCTTCAGATTGAAACATCACCTGTGTCTTACCCATTATCATTATAGCCTTATCCATTTATTTTGCTGGGGACTTACATGCAATCTGAAGCCTCAAATTTTAGATTGAAGCAGTCCCTATCCTTATCCATTAAATATTCTGGCGACTCCATTTCGTGTCTTACCCATTATCATTATAGCTGTTTCTACACTAGATTTTCGCTTTCACATTCAAAGAGAGAAAATGAGAAACTAAGAAGAATGGACAAGGCTTGTATGTACCTGGATATAGTCATGCACGCCGTAATCCAGACAAAGTGAGAACTCCTCTTTGGCTGTGGAGGAATGACACCTGCAAAAGAAAGAGACTAAGACACAGAAGGCGTTAGATGAGGAGACGGTGGGCTGCCAAGCGAAAGCTTGATCCCAAAAGCAAAAGCTTGAGGGATGTCAACCCACTGATTGATAAAAGGATGTCTGATAAATAACAGAATAATGAAAAATTGCAATGATAAAAGACTGAAAAGGAAATGAAAGTAAAATCTTACCTGAAAGTTGTTGTCGGGCTAGCCACAGTCATCGGCGTCGATGGTCCTACCGGCGTCGGTTGTCAAGGATGCCGACGTCGGTTAGTCTGCTGACGTCGGTGGGGGAAGTGACCGGCATTGGTCGGGGCAGTAGTCTGTGGACAAGGTCTGGATGAGTTTTGGTTTGTGGACGGGTCTGAGAGAGAGTTTTAGGCTTGGTTGAATGGTCTAGGGGTCTGGGTCTGCGACTCTGGTTTTGGTTAATGGTCTGAGGTCTGTGTAGAGGTCTGGGACAATGGACAGAATGTCAAAAAGGGACAGAAGGGTAGAGGAGGCCAATAGGGAGACAGGGAGATGAGGATTTGGGTCTGGTCTGGTCTGGGGATAGGGAGTGTTGAATCTAGTTCATAATTTAGAAGCAGATAACTAGAAAACACAATGAAAGCACAAACAAAATACTTACTTGTGACTGCCTGAATGAGTGTTGCAGACTGGTGTCCCTATTGTTGGTGTTGTTGATGAAGGCAGAGTCCCTGTTGTTGATATAGAAAACTGATGCAGAGTCCCTGGAGAGTGTTGCTTGATGTGTACCTGCAGCCAAAGAGTTAGCAGTGGAAGAGAGAGGAGCCAAAGATTGATGGATTGATCGATTCAAGAGTCTGATGCGAGAAAGAGGCCAAGGAGAGATAACAGATGCAGAAAACTGTTATGAAGGATGCCGACACCGGCAATATCGCCGACGTCGGTCGACAGTTGATCGACGTTGGTGGCTGGAAGGCAAGAAAAAGGCTAAAAATAGCCTTTCATCCATTTTCCCAACTGCGGGGTCAGCGAGTCCAAGGAAGAAACAGTCAAAGGTGGCGAAATGGACGCGAGAGGTTAAAGGGGAGAGGTTAGAATGGGAGTCTAAGCATTAAAATTGGCCATGTGGGGAATGAAGGGAATCCAAGAAGGGTATCCAAGGGTGGTGAGGTGGCAAGGGAGAGAGGGAAAAGGGATTTTATTAATTAAAAATAGGATATTTATTTCAAATTAATAAAACATGGGTTAGGAGTGGTTAAGTGGATGAAGGGGACCAAGGGGGGAGAAAGGACCAAGGGGTAGACACGATTTCAGTGTCTACATTTGCCCCTTTTTATCTTGTTGGTTGTTCTAGATGAACTGCAAGACAAAAATAGGAGTTGGTTGCCCCAGGTGAGGGATAAGGTCGATTTCGTCTTGTTGGTTGTTCAAGTGAACTGCAAGACAAAAATAGGAAGAGGTTGATTGCCCCGATTATGGATGAGGTATTCCCCCTCAAAGTAGGAGTCGAGGGAAGGGAACCTGAAATCGAGTGCTGATTTGACAAAGAGTGGATGAAGATGGTAAAGATGGAGTGTGAACGCTGCAAAAGTTGTGATTACACGTATACCACTTCACGAGATGGTCAGGTCAAACTGTCGCAGGTCGAGGGTCAAGGAGTGCCAAAATTGAAATAACCGGGCCCCAGCATTTAGTCATCTGCTGATTGGGTTATTTAATCTAAGCTGAAGCTCCAAATGGTCATCGTGTTCCAGGTATCCCAAGCTCAGGAAGTGCTCCCAGAAACATGAAAATATCACAAGTAGTGCAGATCAACCGGCTTGCGATCCTATACTTGTGAGGGTCAAAAATAGTCTGCGCACAATATTGCTAACAAGTCGTGAGGTAGCATGCATGCAAAAACAACCAAGGCAACATTGTCTTGGAAGTGGTAGAAGTCGAAGGAGATAGGAATGATCTCCAATGGTCATTGGTCGAGGTGGAGGAATGGACGAAAGGATGTGGCTGAGCTAACCTCAGAAGACGTTATGTGATCTGAGTGCTGCCTACATAGCCCTTGTGTGAAGGGCCTTAGGCCAATGTAGTTCTCCCTAAAAGGGAGGAAGAGGGTCGAAGGTATGGATTGGTCTTGGTCGAGGGCAAGGTCATAGTCAAAAGGAGGAAAGAAGGTTTGTCCATCAGAGAGACGAACAAACGAGGGTGGTCGAGCTAACCCCAAATGATGTCATATCATCTGAGTGCTACCTACATAGCCCAGATTGGAAGGGGCCTCAGACCAATGTAGTTCAGACAGAGGTCCGAGTGGTAGACAGGCGGTCAAAGAAAGTGGTCGATAGATTGGTCTTGGTCATGATGAAATGATGAGGGTAAAAAGATGATGTTGCAGCGTTTTCCATATTGTGTAATGGTGTATTCTGCAACATTGGTCGAGTGGTCTTTCATCCCTAGCAATTTTCCATAGTCGTGATGGATGTATGCTAAAAATGAATTGGGTCTATTTACGCTTCAGCAAGTATTGGTTTATGCTTAACATAAATTGTGTCTGGTCGATAGTCTCTATGTGTATTGTTGTCCATAGAAACTATGTGAAATGGACTAAGTCATGTCGTTTGTCTGAAAATTGTTTGATTGGTTTGGTTTGGGTTTGGTTGGAGAGATAATGATTGGGTTGGATGCCGGACCAAGATGTGTCAAAGTGAAGGGTGAATTGCTATTTCATTGACAAGGACCGCAATGATGGCATAGGTAAGGGGTTGTTTTAGAAACAAAAGACCCGTTGATGCATTGCGTTGTTGACCAGTGGTTGTGTTAGAGTGGTAATCGAATCACTTGACGTTAAGTGAGCTCGAAATCCCTTGAGTATGTAGGGGTGATAGGATTGATAATGAGATGGAAGGGGGAACCCTTTTTGGCAGGAACAACTTTGCCCCTTTTATAGGTGACCCCGAGAACGACTATAGACAAGTCCATGACTCTAAAGGTTGTCAGTCAGTTTTTTTTTTTTTTTGGGCAGACTGATCGATGCGGGAAGCCTGCGATGGGATATTGTCTTGCTTTGTGGTCATGTCGTGAAGCTGATCGATGCGGGAAGCTTCGTAGATAGTGTTGTGTATGTAACAAAATTTATGCATAGCCATCCTTCGAGGGAGTGGTCTAGATTCTGCTTTTTATGTTTTTGATATGACTTTGGCCTAGCTGTCCTTCAAGGGAGCAGTCTAGTAAATATAGCAATGATGATGCAGCTGTCCTTCGAGGGAGCAGTCTACATTTATAGTTTTATGACCTTGGAATATGCATCCCATTTTTATATATATTAAATTGATTTGTTAACTGGACTTTTGGTCATGGACTTTACTATAGAGGTTTAGAGGGTTTTTCTTTTATTAAGACAAAGCATTCATGCTTGGCAAAAGGGTTAGGATTGAGGGTTGAAGAGAATAGGAATGATGGTGACAGAGACTGCTCAAGGGATCGAACTCAAGTTAAACGTCAAATGAATAATTACTTAACTAACAGTGGACTGGTCAAAGATGCAAGACATAAAAGGGGCTCAGGTTCTGACAAAATCCTGACCCATGATTGTGTTATGATACAAGGTCCGAGTCAATTGGGAGCAAACTTGCCCCATTTGCTTCGTTCCAAATTGGTCACATGTTGATTGATGTTGAAGGAGTTGGTCAATGTTTGGTCGAAGTTTGGGGTCGATGCTGAGGAAGTTGGTTGATATTTGATCAAGGTTTGATTGAGGTCGGTTTGAACGTTTGGTCAAGGATAGGTTGAATGTTTGGTCGAGGTCGGGTTGACGGTCTGGTTGAGGTCTGGTTGAATGTTTGGTCGAGGTCAGGTCGACGGTTGGTTGAGGCCTAGTCAAGGTTTATGATTAAAAGAGTGATTGATATGTGGTCGAGACTGGGTTGAAAGGTTGGTCGAGGCTTGGATGAAAGTTGAATTCCCCCAGCGGCTAAGGAGAATGTTTGATAGATTGGTCAAGGTCGGTTGAGGCTTGGTGGTCAAATTAACTGTGTTGATGTCGAATAAGGGGGTTAAAGGCAGCAAAGGGACCATAATTGGGCGTGGAGATCTCGATTTAGGTGACGAGGTTTGAGAAGCATGGGTTGGTGTTGATGATTTGTCGAAGGGGTGGTCAAGAGGATCCTTGATGAGAAGGGAATCATTTCTCCGTTGTTGATGAATGACAGCTTTAAGAGAGCAACAACGCTCAGTGTCATGTCTCGGAGTGTGATGATAATGACAGAATTTAGAGTTGTCAAACCAAGATGGTCTTGATCCGAGAGTTGATGAGTGGGGCGGTGTTGAAGGTTTGTTGACGATGTGGTCGAGAAGAAGGGTGTTATTCCCCAGACATTGGTGAATGACAACCTTGAGGGCACAACAATGTTCAGTGTCATGCCCAGGCGTGCAATGATATGTACAAACTTGAGTGTCATCAAACCAGGGGGTTTTGGTATGAGAGATTGATATGATCTAAGCGGCGGGAGATTGACACGAGAAGACTGCAACAATTGCCATAACAGCAAGGCATAAGAACCTGCTAACGGGTCTGTGTGTTTTGTTGCAGTGAGGGTTGGTGACTTTGGTTTGAGAGGTGTAAGAGGCGTTGGTCGATGGTTTGGAGGAGATATATGTCTGATGTGTTGAGAAAGTAATGGAGGCGACTTGCCTCTGTGAGGTATGGGAGTAGGAAGCACCCCTATTAAAGTGGACGGATGCGGGCCCAAAATTGAAGGTAATGATGAAGGTGGGGGAGGAGTCCTCCGGTGTGGTTTAATGGCCTTCATTGGTTTGGGGTGAGGGCCACTATTATGCGAGGCGAGGTTAGATTCGGGCTTGAGTTCGGATGTGGACGGAGGCGAGTGAGATGTAGCAATCTCAGGCAAAAGAGAAGAGGAAACCGTGACTGGATCATCTTTGATCGAAATGGATGAAGAGACTGGTTCTTCTCTTGGTAGAGAAGAAATAGGAGAGTGTAGCTCTGCAGTTGGATAGAGCGTAGGAATGGTCATGGTCTCGATGTGTGGTCTAGGCGTGGGGAATGTATGATCCCCCATTGATGACAAAAAGGATGAGGGTGAGGCAGCCAGTGTGGGTGCCATCAAAGCGTCCTCCAATATGAGCGAGGTCGATGGAGGATTAATAGAAGAAAGTTCTTCACCATGTGGAGGAGGAATAGGGGAAGAAGGGTCTTCCACTTGTGAAGGAGGTTGGTCAGGGATAAGAGAAAAGACAGTGTCGACCGTGTGTATGTCATGGTCTTGAGGGTCATTGGTCATGGTCTGGACATTGTTTTGAGTAGGCGGGTGATTAGGAAAGGGTTGCTTAAAGATGTCAAGGTTTTGGTTGGTTGGAGAGTTTGGGTTGTCTAAGATGAGATCCCCCTTGTCTAGCATGTTCTGGATGATGTTTTTAAAGGTTTGACAGTTGTCTGTGTCATGGCCTTTGACACGGTGATAGTTGCAAAAGTCATCCTCGCTGTACCATGCAGGGATAGGTGTTGAGGGGTTGAATTGATGTGGTCGGATTGAAGGGAGATTGAGGACCCCCTGCTTGACGAGTTTATCCAAGACAGAGGCATATGACTCTCCAATTGGAGTGTATTGACGTTGTATGGATCGATGTTGAAAATATTTATTGATGTAGTCTGATGTTGAAAATTGAGGTCGGTTGGTTGAAGATGATGGTTTAAAGATGACGGTGTTTGCCGACCCCTTGGATTGGGAGTGGGTAGAAGAAGGTTTGGACGAAGGAGGGTCATTAGATTTTGCATTGTTATTACGCAATTTGACCTTATTTTCGTTGATGGCACAGAGTTCAAGCTTTATTGCCATAGTGAAAGCTTCATCGAAAGAGCAGAATGTCTGGATCCGCAAGGTAGAAGAGATGTGGCTAGCACATGCTCGAGAAAAGAACTCAATGAGCTCAGATTGAGGCAAGGAGAAGGAGATCTGGTTAATCAGGTCTCTCCAACAGGCGACAAAATTGACTATTGACTCATTGTCAAATTGCCTGATGGAATAGAGGTCTGTGATTGAAACTTGTTTGGTGATGTTGATAGAGAAATGGTCGAGAAATAATTGGGCGAGTTGAACGAATGAAAAGATAGAATGTCTGGTAAGAGAGCTATACCAGTCAAGGGCGGGGCCAGAAAGAGACATGGAAAACGTGCGTAAAAGTAACGCATCATCATGGGCAATGAGGTAACAGGCATGTCTGAATGCCCGAAGATGTTGTTGTGGGTCCTCCTTACTATGAAAGCGAGTAAATTTAGGGAGTTCCCACTGGTTTTGGTATGGTCAGATGGGCACAGAAGGATGGATGGGTTCGTTGCAAATTTGCTCATATGACAGAGCATTGCTTGAACCAGAGATAGAGGTTTTGAGACTAGACATCTTATCCATCGGCATTTTGATGAGATCAACTAACGGATTGATAGGTGGGGCACCCCCTAAGTTGTAAGGTACCTGGAAGGTGGTCGAAGAGGCGTATGACATACTTGGTTGTGCTTGTGTAGGCACAACATATGGATAGTATGTCATAGGGATAGATGTCGTGGTCAAAGGGGCTTGTGTCATGAAATTAGAGGACACAAGTTGACTAGATACCGCTAGAGGTGGTTGAGTGGCGGCACTAATAAAAGGATAGGTTGTCACTCCCACGTGTATAGGTGCAAGAGTGGGCGAGGTCGAGACAACTAAGTTCTGGTATGGTGTAGAACTCGGTTGAAATGTGTGAAGTTGAGGGGGTAATGACACCCCGATGGAGGTAGGTTCGAAAATAGATGAGGAGGCCACACTTTGTGTATTGGCCATGGTCGAGTAACTGGTCGAGACAATAGGCTGAGTCATGATGGGTTGGGTAGCGGATGACGTCGATGTCATTGCCGCTATGACTGAAAGGTCCCGCATTTGGTTTTTTGCGAGATAGTTTTGGAGGGCTTTGACATTAAGGTCTAAGAATCGTGCGAAATCTTGGTCCCCTTCTGGGACAATAGGAGTCTGGGGCGGGGTTGGGCGAGTAGGAGTTCTTTCAGTCTCTGAGTGGAACTCCATTATAGGACTGGTTATGGACGGGGAAGACGGAAGCGGTTGATGTCTAGTGTGGTCAAGAAGAGCCTTGGTTTGACTGTGCATCAAAACCATTCAAGGCAAGGAGGGGGGACAGGTTTCAGAAATTGTGTTTTCTCAGTTTCAAAAACTTAGATTGTGGTTTTTGGCAGAAAAAGGGGCAGGTTTTAGGCTGTTGTTTTGAAAAAAAAGGACTGTGATAGTGACCGATGTCGGTTGAAAAACCGATGTCGGTGATATCAGATGGCCGACGTCGATCAGATAACCGATGTCAGAAATAAAAGGTGGCTAACGTCGGTGGTAAAACCAATGCCGATCACTGTGATTTCCAAAAACTCAGTGAATTTGAAGATTCTTGGAAAAAAGGAAGAAGAGCATCCTCACTAACTCAAACAAGCAGATAAGAACAAAGAAATAAATGGAGACAGGCAGACACTAAGCGTTAAATCCTAAGAATCAACTTTTAGAATCTTGTGGCTTATGCCTTAAAGTGATGTTTGGGGAGGTTGGCTGGAAGAAGGGTCCTAGAAGAGGTAGTCTATGGATGGTTTCAGGTTTGTTTAGGCGCTCAAAAGTCTGTGTTACGTTCGGTACGTGGCCTGGTGCTAAGGAGCAAGCTCCCCTCACTTCACAAGCCCAGTGATAAGCTGGTCTCGCTTAGCCAAAATATACCTTGCCTAGAGATTATCCTCCGCCAGAGAATGGAGTGGGCTTTCCCCTTGGTGGTGAAATCCAAGTGGGATTGCCAGGGTGGGGTAAGGTATCCGCTGGGTGATGAAATCCCAGTGGGCCTTGTCTCAGGTAAGTTTGATGTTTGATTTAGTGCAAGTGGTTCGGTTGTGTAACATCAAGTGGGCTACGATTAATTCAATATGCGGTTATTAATTACTAGGTGTGGTCTAAGAAATGCAAACAAGCAGAAATGAATGCAAAGTATTTTAATGCCCAAGTCAAAATGTGAAGTTGGAATGAAAACAAGTTGAAAAAGGGTTTGAAGGATATGATTTTTGACTAGTCTAGAAATGCAAGAAAAGAAAATAAAAGTTCTTTTTATTCCTGATTATGATGTCGTTTAGAAGAGAAGAAAGAGGTGAAAAGGGAGAAACCTAATGCACCTATATGAACAAAAGAAAAGGAACCCAAGGGAGACCCTAAGGTCCCACCGGGCGTGCCAGAATGTTTCTACGCTAGATTTTCGCTTTCACATTCAAAGAGAGAAAATGAGAAACTAAGAAGAATGGACAAGGCTTGTATGTACCTAGATATAGTCGTGCGTGCCGTAATCTAGACGAAGTGAGAACTCCTCTTTGACTGTGGAGGAATGACACCTGTAAAAGAAAGAGACTAAGACACAGAAGGCGTTAGATGAGGAGACGGTGGGCTGCCAAGCGAAAGCTTGATCCCAAAAGCAAAAGCTTGAGGGATGTCAACCCACTGATTGATAAAAGGATGTCTGATAAATAATAGAATAATGAAAAACTGTAATGATAAAAGACTGAAAAGGAAATGGAAGCAAAAGCTTACCTGAAAGTTGTTGTCGGGCTAGTCACAGTCACTGGCGTCGGTGGTCCTACCGGCGTCGGTTGTCAAGGATGCCGACGTCGGTTAGTCTACCGACGTTGGTGGGGGAAGTGACTGGCGTCAGTCGGGGTAGTAGTCTATGGACGAGGTCTGGATGAGTTTTGGTCTGTGGACGGGTCTGAGAGAGAGTTTTGGGCTTGGTTGAATGGTCTGGGGGTCTGGGTCTGTGACTCTGGTTTTGGTTAATGGTCTGAGGTTTGTGTAGAGGTCTGGGACAATGGACAGAATGTCAAAAAGTGACAGAAGGGTAGAGGAGGCCAATAGGGAGACAGGGAGATGAGGATTCGAGTCTGGTCTGGTCTGGGGATAAGGAGTGTTGAATCTAGTTCATAATTTAAAAGCAGATAACTAGAAAACACAATGAAAGCACAAACAAAATACTTACCTGTGACTGCCTGAATGAGTGTTGCAGACTGGTGTCCTTGTTTTTGGTGTTGTTGATGAAGGCAGAGTCCCTATTGTTGATATAGAAAACTGATGCAGAGTCCCTGGAGAGTGTTGCTTGATGTGTACCTGCAGCCAAAGAGTTAGCAGTGGAAGAGAGAGGAGCCAAAGATTGATGGATTGATCGATTCAAGAGTCTGATGCGAGAGAGAGGCCAAGGAGGGATAACGGATGCAAAAAACTGTTATGAAGGACACCAACGCCGACAATATCACCGATGTCGGTCGACAGTTGACCGACGTCGGTGGCTGGAAGGCAGGAAAAAGGATAAAAATAGCCTTTCATCCGTTTTCTCAACTGCGGGGTCAGCGAGTCCAAGGAAGAAACGGTCAAAGGTGGTGAAATGGACGCGAGAGGTTAAAGGGGAGAGGTTGGAATGGGAGTCTAAGCATTAAAATTGGCCATGTGGGGAATGAAGGGAATCCAAGAAGGGTATCCAAGGGTGGTGAGGTGGCAAGGGAGAGAGTGAAAAGGGATTTTATTAATTAAAAATAGGATATTTATTTCAAATTAATAAAACATGGGTTAGGAGTGGTTAAGTGGATGAAGGGGACCAAGGGGGGAGAAAGGACCAATGGGTAGACACGATTTCGGTGTCTACAATAGCCTTACCATCTTCTTCCATCTCCATTATATTATTTGGTTTACAAAACCAGAGCCGCTGGGATAGAATGCATAGTTTGAAGCCTTTGGCTTCAAGCTGAAGTAAGACCAGTCCCTTCCCATTTTTATCCTATAATCTGGCAGCTCCACGTTATATAAGAAGCCAAAAATCTCAAGGTGTTGTTGACCCTATTTTTGAGTTGGTGTAGCAGAGAAATTTTGATTTGTTTCCTCCAAAACCTCACCTTCAATGAACTAGGAGTCTCCCTCCCATCTGTACCAAGTCACCAACACAAGGCAAATCTTCCTTTGTACTATTAGCAGAGCTTTGCCCATCCACACACTGCCCAGATTTGTTACGCTCTTTTTCATAATCCCATCATGGTTATTCAAGGCCCTTTGGGTAACTCATTCGGTCCACTAAATCTTACTCCACCTCTGCATGAACTTCCACGCAGGTCAAGAGTTCACCCTAATGAACACATTACAACCTTCAACATAGCCTGTGTTGTGATAGGGATGGAATTTGAAGACGTGGCAGTTAGGCTCTTCATGGAAACCCTACAAGGTGCTGCTACAGACTAGTTTTATCATTTACAAGCTAGGTTAGTGACTGACTGGGACACACTCATAGCTAAATTTGAAGCCAGGTTCAAGCCTACAAAAGATGCACATGCTTTGCTGGCCCAACTCACACAAATGAAGAAAGAGCCTCATGAGCCTATGAGGGATTTCATTGCCAATTTTGACAAGCTCATGAACAAAATTCTTGCAATTACTCAGCCCACACTCGAAAAACTCAAATGCTTCTTCATCAACTCACAACTCCCTGAAGTGAGTTTTTTGCTAAGACATGCTGGCCACATAGACCTTGCTGCTACATAGGACTTGGCTACTGAGGTGGAAGATGATCTCATCTTGGTAGGGAAGATAAGAAGAGATCCTAATAGAGGTAAATCTTCTTCATCTTTTGAGAATTCATCTACAAGCACCACTGATCAAATGGTGCAAAAGCTGGCAAATGAACTGCTACCCTTGAAAAGACAAGTGGCCCAAGGTATGTCTGCTACTCCTTATCAGGATATGCCAAGGAGGACATTTTAGAACCAGTCATATCAAGGTAATGCTGCCAGAAACTAAGAGTAACCAAATCGTCTTCCTCCCCCACAGAGGAACCTTGCCCTTAAAGTGCCTCCAACCAACTCAGCAGTTGGATATTTAGAAACAGAACATGATTTCTCTTTCCAACCTGAGTTTGATCAAGAAAATGATGTTGGTCTCTTCATGGAGGATCAAGAAGAATCATCTGGTGACTCCCACGTTGGTTTCCTGAATTACCAGGATGAACCTAAAAGTAAAGGTGAAGCAGTCGAGGGATCATACGTGCTATTCACTTGGTCCAAGAATTAGTTAGCCCAACAAGCTAATAAAGAAAGAATAGAGGAGCGACCTCAACCAACAATTTCAATTGCTAAGTATGGAACCACTCTGCCTTTTCAGCCAAAAGACTCAGTAGTTGTTAAAAAAGTAAGTACCCCAATCATTTCTACACCTTCAACTTTAAATTTGTAGGCCAGTCCTCCCCCTCCCAAAAACCAAAAGGATGAACTCGCATCCTCTCTTCCTAGTCCATTTCAGTCATTTGACATAGTCGACCATGTCAAGAAAACTAAAATTCAAATGACTGAATTTGAATTCCTACAAGCCAACACTGAGAAGTTGGACAGGTTGGTAGAGTGTGTGAAGAATACAGCCGTCCCTGTAGGATAAGAGATTAGAAAGGTAACTCATGATCCCCCAAGGAACGTGCCCATCTCAGTCACCCAAATGTTGGCCCCTGTAGCTCAAATTCTATTTGATTCTTCAGGTAGGGGTAATTACTTCTTGACCATAGAGGGTGTTCATGTTTCTATAGATGAAAGTCCTATAGGTGGCAATCTAAAAATTGATTCAAATAAGACATCAGAAGAATTGGTAGGGCATAGTATAGATAAAAAAGCATCTTCCACTTCCAATAAAGAGAAATCTGATAGAAGATCAATTTCTAATGATGTTTGGATCCTAGAATCTGATGGCAATAATTCTTATACCAATGCAGGAGCTGGGATGGTGTTGATATCTCCTCAAGGAGATATTCTTCCTCCTTCACATGAGTTGCAGTTTAGCAACACTAACAACACTATCGAGCATGAATATACGTTACTCGAATTAAAAGCTACTTAGAATGAAGATGTCAAACTCCTTCATGCCAAAGGAGATGCTGAACCGATGGTTTGTCAAGAGTCTGAGGGGGACAATCAAAACATGTGCTGGACTGAACCAAGAAAATAGCGAGTTATGGTAGTGGACCATACTGTTGTACTCCAAAGTCAACAAAAATAACTCTTCACCAAGAGATCAAGGAGTTATAGTTTTCAGATTGAAGACCACGCCTTGCCATGGGGCAAGAAGAGAGAACCAAAAGGAGTGCACAGAAAATGTGATTCCTACTGGAGAGTTCCATTTTCCCATCATCGATTCTAGGGACAAAATGGCTTCCTACGAGTTTATCAGGACATAACACCATCTTCATTGTCTCTCGATGGGTAGCGTCTGAATCACTTCAAATCTTGAAGTATCAGATAAGTTCACCTGTACATATGTATATTCGTATAGTCTTTGTTTCTGTTGTGTGTTGTTTGTTTTCATTTTTTTGAGCCTTTCTTTTTAGGTAGCATGACTCCATAACCCAATGGCATACTTCAAGGCACTGGAGATTCTGGTTTCTACTCCCTTCAGCTGTTTCAAGTTTTCATCTGAAGGAAGTTCCCTAACTGGAGCCAGCTGTTGTCCCCCAAAAATAGACTTCTCATTTTTGGGACAACATATGAACTATTTTGGCCCTACAGGACCAAAATTATCTCTCCCATTTTCAAAAATTGCTCTGGGCATTCAAAGTTCTCCATTTTTCAAGGCCTTTGCTTAAATCTACGGACTCTGCAGGCTTAAATCTACGGACTCTACATATATGTTTCTATAGACTCAACATGCTTGAAATTATCAGGTTCAATAGGTTCAAAGGCTTTTGCAAGCGAGTTCAATGAAAAGAACAAGTTTCCAACACTCAGTCAATTTCAAGATTGGTTCAACCAAAAATGTTCCTCGGTAAGCTTCTAGGCAAGGATTGAACCATTGAACCTTGAACCAAAAAGGTTTGAGAGTTCAATGGGTTCAAGGTTTAACATCGTCGGCAAAGAGTTAAGCGCATTTGTCAAGGTTCAAAGTTCAACCGTTCCACGGCTTCAAACACTCAGTGAAAAAACAAAGGCTTGAACCGTTGAACCTTGAACCATTTTGGTTCAATGGTTCAACGGGTTCAACGACCAACTGGTTCAACGCGCTTGGTCAAAAGATCAAAAAGACTTAGCCAAATAATGAAGAATGAACCGATTGAACCATTAAACTGTTGAACCAAAGTTGGTTCAATCATTTGGTTCAATCGATAAGTTCAAGGGGCTGCCCCAAAGCTAAAGGAACAAGTGCCCTTGCAGAGGGCAATGAGCAAAAATGGATAAAGTGAAATCCTTCAAAAAAATGAACAAGGCAAAAAGCAAAGTAGAGTCCTTCAGACAAATTGTCTGAAGGAATTCTTTCAGACGTTTTGTCCGAAGGAATTCACTCAAGAAGAAAGCCCAACTGAAAGTGAAGGAAAAGCCTGACTAAAAAGATAAAGTGCAGCGAAAGCCACCACGTGTCATCTTCTATAGGACTCTCAAAAGGTTTTTAAAGCTTTTATAAGTTAAGCAGAATACGTCACGTGTCTTATTATGACTCATCGAAATGTGACAAGTGTTTACATCTACGTTCCCCTTTTGAAGTTGCTCAGGCAAGACGTGTCGTGGATCCCATTTTCTATAAGTTTTTAATGATTTTCATAATAGCAGAACTTACCACTTGTCAAAGATGCAGAAAGGACCCCCCAAAGACTTAGACAAGAAGGGATAGAAAGGACAAAGAAACAACATGGATGTTTCTAAAGGCAAGTTCAATTAAAGCGATGGTTCAACTAGAGAGCAAAGAAGCGCTTAAGCATAGAAGTGATGAACCAAAAGAGATTGAATGAACTAATGAATAAATGATCTTTCAAATGGTTCATAGGTTTAAAGTTCAACACAGTTCAAGTAGCTAGCGACCATTGACGGTCCCGCAGACGTCAAATTTAAAGTGAGGGAATATCTGTGTGATAGGTGACCCCTTATCCAACGGAAGCACAATTGACTACTTTCTTACAAGCAATTAAACATGAATTATACCAGAATGATAAAGTAACTAAAAACTTGAGACAACAAAGAATTTAAGAGACAATACACACTCTTGTATTAGATATTACTAGAAGAAAATACAATAAGGAAGATGCCACTTCTTCCTCCACCTCAAAGGCTTGCCACACCTCAATACCTTCTTCCCTCTCTCTCTTGCTCAACACAACAACTCTATAGCCTGAGTTATTATCCCTCCTTGAATGCTTCAGCTGATCTCCTTGACCTTACACCTGTAGATCTCCTTGACCTTGCTTGCTTCAATGCTTTTACTTGCCTTCTTGGTAATTACAATACATGCCTCATGGGTCTTTAAATAGAATCCCATGGTTACAAAAATAGAAGTCTAACTACAATAATTAGACACGCATCTCATGACTATAATTAGTCATTTGACATGCAAACACTCGCTTCACTTAACTGACTGTTCATCAACAGCAGTTATGGAACGCACGGGCGACCGATGCCGGTCCCTACTTGCCTGGTGCTGCCGACGTCGGCCGACTAGTTGCCGTCGTCGATTGCCTTCTGCACTGCATCTAATCGACGTCGATCATGCTACCAATGATGATTCTTCTAAAACTCCAGCAACCTTCTTTCTTCGTGTTTGCAAACAGTTGAAGCTTTTAGCTCCACACCCTAACAATCTCCCAGTTGGAGATAAACATTTGCTACTGTACTTGTACCTATACACCATCTATTTTGTTCCTTTGGCTCCGTATCCCTCTTCAAAGTCACTCTTGAAGACCAACCACCACGCAAAATTGTGATGCTATACCTGTCACTTATGCCACAAGAATTTTGCTGCTCCCAAATTCTTCATGACATACTTCTGAACCAACTCTACCCTTAGCTCAGAAAACTCCCTGTATATGAAACCCTGCAACAAGTAACACAATACGGTAACAGGATAATGTAACTAATATTATCCAACCTAGTAAAGATAAAATACAATGGTCAAACCTCCATTGCTCTGCAGCCTAATCAAGACCATATACCATAGCCTTCTGTCTCACGTGTCCATCCACTCTCTTCTCTAATATGGGAGTCCATCCCTCTATCCAGTGCTTTCTTCTAGCTGACAACTCTACCAACAAATACCTGTTTGGTTCTTCTCCAAGGACTCACACTCCTCATCCATGCCAAGCTCCCACTATTTCTGGATTCTACCTTTTCTGACCTCCATATGGGTGTTTGAGACTCCTTGACAGCTAACTGTCCACCCATCATCCGTTTCAGTGACCGATCTTGACCATCTCCCAGTTTACTCTCGATCGATGTCAGTTCCCTGCACTGACCCTGACTATTGACGTCATTTCCCTGGCCGATGCCGGTGTCCCTCTTGCCAATGTCGGTCCTGATGACCGACATCGAACTTCTCCTGCCCGACCTACCGACCCTGCTGGTCTGCACATGATCGATGTCGATTTCTGTCTGGCCGACGTCGGTGCCATGGGAGCACCGGCGTCGGTACCTGTGTTTTTCTGCAAGTGATGAATTTTTCATTCGTGAGCTCATCTTGGATCAAACCTCTATCCATACTGCCCTACTCAGATTTATTCAGCCCCTGTGACTGATCTCTGTCCTTCATCTCCTCCATAAACACCAAGGCTTCTTTGTTCCTGTCAAAAGCATCAAATTTCCTTTTCCTACAATGAACTCTATCTATGCTTTCTGAATCTGAACACATACCTTTTGAATCAAGAACGTCCATTCCCTTCCTATTCATGTGACCAAGCCTATTAAGCCACATCTTCGAATCTACAGCTGAAGTAGATAAACCAGAAGTAGAATTAGCAATACAAGTAGATAGATAAAGAGTATCTACTTTCTTACCTCTTGCTAGAACAAGTGCACCCTTGGTAACCTTCCAAGAATCCGCTGTGAGGGTTATTGTGCATCCCTCGTCACCCAACCTTCCTATAGAAATCAAACTCTGCTTCAGAATTAGAACATGCATGACCTCCTTCAACACCCATGTGTTGTCAATCTGCAATCCCAGCTGCACTTTCCCTTTGCCAACTATCTGACAAGGTGTACCATCCCTTAAATAAAGCACTCTAAAGTCTCCCTGTTCATACTCATGGAACAAATCTCTCTTTGGGGATGCATGAAAAGATGAACCAGAATTAAAATCCATGATCCTACCTGACTATCCAAAGAAAGTATGAGAGCGTCCTGTACCACAATATTTGCATTCTTTGCTTCTTCAATACCTACATTTTGATTCTCTTTATCTCTCAACCAACACTCCTTCTTTGTATGTCCTTTCTTTCCACAAAACCAGCAGGTAACACCTTTGGATTCAGATCTCTTTCCCGACCTTGATTTCCCTTGCTCAACCTTCTCCTTTTGCCTTCCCCTGCTTTCTGCACTTAGAGCATTACCTGATGATTCACCTGTGCTTCTCCTACGTATTTCCTCATTCAAGATCACACTCACAACATCATCAACTTTTAAGATTTTAGAAGCAGATGCAGAATTACTTACTGCCATAACCAAACTGTCCCAACTTTCAGGCAAAGAACATAAAATCAAGAGAGCCTTTACCTCATCATCAAAAACAATATTAACTGAAGCTAATTGGTTTACCAAACCATGGAAATCACTGAGATGAGTATGTACCGATCCACTTTCCTGCATTTGCAAAGTAAATAGCTGCTTCATAAGATATACCTTATTAGAAGCCGAGGGCTTTTCGTATAAATTCGCGAAGGACTTTATCAACTCTTCCATTGTCTTGCACTGTGATAAGCTAGAAATCATAGACGATGCAAGGCTCAACCTTATGGAACCGAGAGCCTTCCAATCAAGAACACTCCATTCTTCATCCTTCATATCTGTGGGCTTGCATGCAACCCCACCCAACGATAAGTACAGATCTTTCTGATACAGATAATCCTCAATCTGCATCCTCCAGTGTTGATAATTCTTGCCGTTAAACTTCTCCATTCGTAGCTTGCTTTCTTCTGCCATTGCTGAACTCCCACTCAATCAGAAAACCATGTGAGTGACCTGTAATCAAAAAACAATAACCTGCTTCCTGCAAACCGTAACTCTGATACCAACTGATAGGTGACCCCTTATCCAACGGAAGCACAATTGACTACTTTCTTACAAGCAATTAAACACGGAATTATACCAGAATGATAAAGTAACTAGAAACTTGAGACAACAAAGAATTTGAGAGACAATACACACTCTTGTATTAGATATTACTAGAAGAGAATACAATAAGGAAGATGCCACTTCTTCCTCCACCTCAAAGGCTTGCCACACCTCAATACCTTCTTCCCTCTCTCTCTTGCTCAACACAACAACTCTATAGCCTGAGTTATTATCCCTCCTTGAATGCTTCAGCTGATCTCCTTGACCTTACACCTATAGATCTCCTTGACCTTGCTTGCTTCAATGCTTTTACTTGCCTTCTTGGTAATTACAATACATGCCTCATGGGTTTTTAAATAGAATCCCATGGTTACAAAAATAGAAGTCTAACTACAATAATTAGACACGCATCTCATGACTATAATTAGTCATTTGACATGCAAACACTCGCTTCACTTAACTGACTGTTTGTCAATAGCAGTTCTGGAACGCACAGGCGACCGACGCCGGTCCCTGCTTGCTTGGTGCTGCCGACGTCGGCCGACTAGCTGCCGTCGCCGATTGCCTTTTGCACTGCATCTAACCGACGTCGATCATGCTACCGACGCCGGTTCTTTTGGAACTCCAGCAACCTTTCTTCTTCGTGTCTACAAACAGTTGAAGCTTTTAGCTCCACACCCTAACACTGTGGAAATTCAAATAGAGCACGAAAATTAAAGGGAGAACCAAGTGACTGGCTGAAAAGAGAGCCTGAAGACTCAAATTGCTATAGGGGAGAGAGGAGTGAGACCAAAGGACCAGAAATATCTTCAAAAGAGTTATTTCTAATAGGTGAAATAGTGGATCAAGTAGACTTTTGAGCACACCAAATCGAGGATGCAAGCCTATTTTTCTTCCATGAAGTAATGGTGAATTGGACAACTGTGAAAACATCAAGAAAAGGAATAGATATTCCATACCAAGGAAGAGACATATTAGATGAATGGACACGCCATAGTTAAGGCAATGTGTTGTTCCCAACATGGTCCCTCCAGACAGAACTGAAGGTGCATTGAAGACGTTGACTACAGCATGGGCCGTCCCATAGAAAAAAGTGCCCAAGTCTTTCTTGGAAGCACTATATATTGTAATTTCTCTCATTATGAAGGGAGACTTTTCATTTTTATAGGAGGGAAACTCTGCCCAGTTGAAAGGAGAATACTGAGACTTTGAGCTCAGATTGTAATTTCATTTTCATTTTATCTGAATGAGAAAGCAAGTTGTTTGCAGACTTTGTGCTGTTTTGGCTTGTATCATTTTAGGAGATTATTCTTATGTCTATCTTTTGAATGTGTTCTCATATATTTAATTTGGCAAGCATAATTAGTGAAAGTAATAAGGAAGGTGTCCTAAAGCCAATTGTGGAAAGACTTTGTGCTTTCATAATTGTTTTCAGTGTGTGTTTTTCTTTTCCTTCTATGTTGAGGATTCTGGGATGACTTTGTGCCCCCATTATCCTTTGTGTTCCACTCTTTGGTCAGTTGAGGTGGAGACTTTGCATTCCATTTCATCCTGCTAGTTCTTATCCTTTGTTACCAATCGCTTATCATACCTGAAAGAAACTCTTGTTGTCCCCTGCAAGAACACTTCTGAAAGAAGAGAAGTGTCTTCAGTGTTTTCATCAAGATTTTCTCCTTTTTTTGTGAACATCATCTCTAAAGGAAGAGAGATGGATGGTTTATCCTACCCCTGAGTGTTATTTTTTGCATATATTTATAGTATATAGCTCCTGTGTATTTATAGGGAACCTCCCCTTGATGAGAGGAGAGATTTGTCCACCTCTGATGTAGTAAACCTACACACAGGATGACCAATCTCCTTTGCTATGGATGATAAAACCTATTTTGCTCAATCAGATAACTGACTGACAAAATATTCACCCAACAAGTCTTTTTGGATGAAACCCTAATTTTTACAAACTACACTAATGCAATAATTTTTTTTCATAGTTTCAATGAGCATTGAAAGCTTTTAATACTTCAAATAAATGCACTTTATTCCCCTTTATTATCTAAATTATGGTTTATTTTAAGGATAAAATTGAGTGGGGATGAAAATTTTAGTGGTGATTCAGTGGGCATGGTTGTAGTTGAAGAGCCTTGTGAATATATTTGATAGGGTTCATCAATAGACCAAATCAATTTGTTTGGGGAGATATCCCGTTAAAATTGGAAAAAGAAGCAAAAAAATTGTTTCTCTTCTAGGATGGATTGGACTAGTTCACAATAGATATGGAGAGAGTGTGTAGTTGGATGGACAACACCTAGAAAGATATCAATCAACCTCTTTTATGAACACTCTATAATGGTTTTTTCCTTTATCAATTTTAGTCAAGAGAAGATCAATTTTTTAGTCTATATGACCTTGGTGTCATGGGAGATTGAGTTTGATTTTGGGTCCATGGAAGCCCTTATTTGACCCTTTTACAAAGAAGTTTAACTGAATCCTCATTTTGATTTGACTTTACCATCTCCATTTATTTATAAGGAACACAACCTGCATCAAAATAATTACTGAGAAAGTGGGTTCTTTTGTAAATATTAATCCAATGATAGATGAAAATCAAACAAATTAAACTAGGGTTTACATTTTTTTAGATTCTTCACACCTAGTTTTTAACTCAATTCAAATTTCATCCAAATATGGGAAGTGGCTACAAAAGGTGGATTTAGAAGGGTTTCCATTCAAGTGTTTTAGGAGTAATAAAATAAGGCATAAGTTTATAGCATGCCCTTCTCATAGAGCCCCTCTATAGTCTTCTATCTAATTTCAAAAATGGATCCCAAAAGTGACATCCATGGATCTAGATGGTGGTGACATCCACAGATCCAGATGGTGGTCATGTTTCAAAAAAAAGCATTTAGATCAATTTCATAGTCTCATAGAGATTGGGAAATAAAAATTAATGGCATCCTTGAGGACATACCAATTCCTCTACATGAGGATGCTAAGAAGCAGAACTTAGTAAAGGAACATAATTTGGAGTCTCGTAAATTGGTAGTTTCAGTGGTTTTAGAGGGTTTGGAGGTAGACATGGATCAACAATCCACTGATCTTGATGAAGAATTGGAAGAAAATGATTCTCAATAAAGTGAAAAACTAGCTTCTACTAATATTCTCACCATTTTATAGAAGAAATATTTGATAACCAAATAAATTATGGAACTTCAAGTCATAGAGGAAGAAAAATGGAAGCAAAAATATTGAAAATGGATACATTAAATACTATATAGAAGAAGTCTCTTAGTGGAATATGGTATCCCTTTTAACCCAAAGATGAAGGAGGGAGTTTGTTGCTCATAGCTCAGCTAGCCCCTATTGAGATGAGTTGTGTATTTTGTTGTTGCTCCTGAAAGTAATTATTTAGGTTAATAGAGAATCTAGTGTGTTTAGGAGGTTAGACCTCTTACATTATTCTGAGCTTTTAAGTTTATCATGGCTCAATGATTGTACTTCAGTTATTTTTAATTTGTTTTTGTTCTCTTTGGATTTTAGTAAAGTGCAAGGGACCCATATAACCCTCATTTATTGATTAAAAAAAGATGCACTTTTTTGTATGTCATGGTTTTTCATGTAATGTAAAATGTAGTTGATTTCTTAATATTTTATTTTTTACTACATTTGAATAGTTTGAAATTAATTTTATATCACTTTGACGAATGGTATGGTTTTTTTTAATTAAGTAAATGCTTTTGTTGTGGCACATCATTAATGATTTTTCATTATGATGATTAAGATCCCATGAAAACTCATATTTCACCACCAGCACCATCACCTCTATCATCCCATCCTCCTACATGCTAGAAATTTTGAAGAATATACATTAGAACATGAGATGAAACTGTTCAGTTATCCACATGCACTCCTCCTAAACATTAATTTGTAGGGCATCCATTGATATAATGTACACCTCCTCTTCATATTGTAGAGTCTATTATTTAGTTTCTCCCTAGACTAGGACAATCAACAGATGGGTTCCTTAGAGAAAAACATGAAGGAATGTAACTGCCTCCACCTCAGTTAGATGAATACATCTATTTTTTATTTTTATGAAACATTTGAATGAAAAATACATGTATTTATAATTTTGTAAAATATTGTTTTATGAATATACTCCTTAACAACTATTTGCTAATAATTTAACTATTTTACATTAAAAAAACCATATTTTATATTTTAGTTTCAAAAAATAATATTATTTACTGTAAATCTTAAAAGTAGATGTAGAACAAGATTACATAGAGGGTTAATACAATGTTATTATAATGAAATCCAAATCGAATTCAATAACTAACACTCTATGTGTGTTCCCTAGGGTGAGCTAGAATTACTAGACAAATAAATCAATACAAGAAGATAAACAATACTTTCACCTTCTTTGAAGACTCCATATAAAAACTATTTTACAAATGTTTGTGATTGGTTTGTGGATATAAGAGTCTTTGTCAATGAGTGTGTTCATTCCAATGACATCTCCCTTGTCCAATAATGGCTTTGATTAAATAAAATGAAGAAATGGTAAACTTTTAACATTATTTTGGCATTAATTATTTGCACAAATAAGCTTGATAAAAAGGGTCATGGCCTTGGTATTTATAGCTTGACTGAAATGATATGGACCATCCATCTCAAGATCAAAATATGTGCTCTAAAATTGATTCAATTTTAGAGACTAGATGTAATTAATGTTATAATTAATATTTTGGAAAAAGGGAGTAATTAATAGGCATGGCTCAATATTTTTGATATTTATTGCATTTATGTTGATATTTTTTATTTTTGACTTTATGATCGATGATTCACCTTTTTAGATATTTTTTGACGTTTTCATTTTACAAAATTAGATATTAATTAATTTTATATGGATTTTTCACTTAAGTATTTAATTGGAATTAATTAATTAAGTGAATCTGATTAGTTTTTTTTATAATTTTTAAAATTTGATTAGTTATCATGTACTATTGGTTGAAAACATCAATTTAATAGGTTGTAATTTGAATGGATAAAAATTAGAAGAAGATAATTATTGTGTACAGGGTAATGCCCCAATTAGGGATATATTGATGCAAATCAAGAATAATACATGATGTGTGTGGATGAATCAAAGTATTTTGATGGTTTTGGTCCAATTTGTGTGTTATTGTAGGAAGTCATTCAGACTTACAATTTTAACACGGTAATGGTGAGAATTGAGTGTCTACATTTTCCTCCTATTTGAGAAGGTGTCGCAAGACACTAGGCACAATAACATCTTCTTAAAGAATGAAAAAGTCATTTAAGAAGAAATTGAAAATTTTGGAGGAAAAAATAATCAGTCACAAATGATGCCCCCTTGAGAGTGTAGGTGGAGATGAAAGACACCTATAGGCTATCAAAAAGAGATAGAAGAAATAGAGATAAATTGGCTCAAAAAAATGGAATTCCTGGTTGATAGATAATGTTGTGCCCTAGTAGGGTAGATTTGATCATTTGATTCTATGAGTTACACCAGTAGGGTAGATTTGATCATTGATAAGTCTAAAAGCTTTTCCCTAGTAGGGAAAATTTTACTTATAAGAAATAATGATTAAGCACATGATGAATTGGTTGGGGAATAGTAGACAAGGTGATCTCTTATTGCAACATTATCGATATAGACTTCCTGCATCTAGATTTTTGATATAACATCAATATGGTATACACCATGATATAAAAAGACCATGAAAACCAACCCTTTACATATATAAGGATTGATCCCTGATCCGCTAAACAAATGACAACATCACACCAATGATAAAAACCATGATGGGAATGTTGACGTATGTTAATGGATAGATTCAATTACAACTCCATAACATGAAGCACCATGATGATGCCCTATCAACACTAGGGACTGAGTCGAGGCAATCACAAATATCATTTAAGCAAACACATTTGATGAAAAATAGGTGTCCAATTGCTTTAATAAATGTATCGAGAAAAATGAAAATGCCCTAAACATTGTTTAGGAGACCCACGATGCCTTCTCGAGAGGAGAGAAAAAAAATTAGTTAATTTAAAGAGGGTTAATACAACAAGATTAACCTTATTAGAACAAGGAATATATGAATATGTTGTTGTGCCTATGTGAAGATGTTAGTGTCTTGAAACACCTTCTCGAATAGGGGTAAAATATAGACACTCAATTTTTACCACTATTGTGTTGAAATTGTAATCTTGAATGAATTCCCATAATAACACACAAATTGAACTAAACCCACCAAAATGCTCAAATTCATCTGAACACATCATGTCAAATTTCTAATTTACATCAACATATCCCTAATTGAGACATTAGCCTATACACAATAGTTATCTTATTATAATTCATGTCAATCAAATTGTAACCTAGAAAATTGATATTTTCGACCATTAGTGCATGACAACCAATCAAATTCTAAGAATTACAAATAGCCTAATCAGATTCACTTAACTAATTAAATATAATTAAATGCTTAAATGAAAAATCGATATCAAATTAGTTAATATCCAATTTTAAAAATAAAAATTTAATAAATATCTAAAAAGGTGACATCATCAGTCACAAAGTAAAAAATGTAAATTATCAACATAAATGCAATAAATATCAAATATGTTAAGCCATGCTTATTAATTACTCCCTTCTTCTAAAATATTAATTGCAACATTACTTGTATTTGGTCTCTAAAATTGAATCAATTTGGACCACACATCTTGATCTTGAGATGGATGGTCCATATCATTTCAATCAAGCTATAAATACCAAGGCCATGACATTTTTTATCAAGCTTATTTGTACAAATAATTAATCCCAAAATATTGCTAAAACTTTCACCATTTATTCATTCTAGTTGATCAAAGGCATTAGTGGACAAATAAATATGTGCATTGATAAAGACTCCTATATCCACAAACCAAGCACAAAGATTTGTAAAGTAGTTGCTATATGGAGTCTTCAAAGAAGGTGAATGAATGCATTATTTGTGTTCTTGTACTGATTTCTTTGTCTAGTAATTCTAGCTCACCCTAGGGAATACACATAGAGTGTTAGTTTTTGAATTCACTTCATATTTCATTCTACTAATGTTGTATTAACCCTCTTTATAATCTTGTTCTATATTTTTCATATATGCATTTGATTTCATAGAGTGTTAGTTTTTGAATTCACTTTGGATTTCATTCTACTAATATTTTATTAACCCTCAATGTAATCTTTTTATATATGCCTTCTTAGAATTTGATTAGTTTTCATGCATTATTGGTCAAAAATGTCAATTTGCTAAATTGTAATTTGACTATAGATGATTATAAGAAGATAATAATTGTCTAAAGAATAATTACCTAATTAGGTATATACTGATGTAAATCAAGAATTACATGTGATGTGTATGAATGAATCAAAGTGTTTTGGTGGTTTTGATCCAAATTATGGGAAGTCATTCAAACTTACAATTTCGACATGGTAGTGGTGAGAATTGAGTCTCTACATTTTACCCCTATTTGAGAAAGCGTTACAAGACACTAGGTACAATAACATCTTCTTAACGTATGAAAAAGTCATTTAAGAAGAATTTGAAAACTTTAGAGGAAGAAATAATCAATGACCCATGATGTCCCCTCGAGAGGGGAGGTAGAGATGAAAGACACACATGGGATCTCAAAAAAAAATGGAAGAAATATAGATAAATTGGCCTTAAAAAGGGCAATCCTAGTTGATAGATAATGATGTGCCCCAATAGGGCAAATTTGATCATTTAATTTAATGAGTTTCCCAAGTAGGGTAGATTAGATCATTGATCGGTCTAAAAGGTTTACCCAACATGACAAATTTGCAATCTAAGAAATAATGATTAGGTACGTAATGACTTAGTTGAGGGATAATAAACAAGGAGATTTATTAATGCAACATTAATGATTTAGACTTTTCACATCCAAATTTTTAATATGGCACCAATACAATATGCACCATGATATAAAAGACCATGATGACCAACCCATAATGTGCATAAGGATTGACACCTGATCTATCAGACAAATGACAACATCACACTAATGATGATAAAAATCATGATGGGAATGTTGGTGTATGCTAATGGATATATTCATGTAAAAATGCATAATAAGAAGCACCATGATGATGCCCTTATAAAATTTAGGGATTTATTTGAGGTGACCAAAAACAACATTCAAGTAAAGAAAGATTGAAATAAAAATAAAAAGTGTCTAATTGTTTCAAGAAACATACTAAGAATAATGAAAATGCCTCAAACATTGTTTGGGAGACCCAAAATGCCTTCTCGAGAGGAGATTGGAAAAATTATATTTGATATACGTGTCCACAAACAAAAGAAAAAACACATGTATCGATAGAAAAGGCAAAAAAATAGAGTAATTAGAAGAAAATGTCTCAAAAAATGGGTAAACGAGGCAAAATTGAGCCTCTTAAGAAGAAAAAAGGATCACAAATAGGTCTAAGGGGGTAAAAATTCAAAATTTTGACTATATATTCACCCCTGGGGGTGAATAATATTCATTTTAACCCTATATTATTACAATTTAGAGCTTTGGTATTTGTGCACAAGAGATAGGAGGAAAATGGTTAATATCCCACACCAAAGACATCATGAAGAGCATGTTCAAGAGTATTAGTGACTATCAAGGAGTGGGGTATTGGTAAATACCTTTTTTGTTTTTAATTTGGTTATTAATTACCTTTAATGCTAGGTAGAAAATCAAACTTTGGTGACTTCACCATTTTTGAAAGAGGTAAAATGACGAAGTTGTCGATGCAAACAATGATTTTACCACAAAATTGGTGAACTTGTAATATAAATGATAAAATCATCAAAATCCATGAATAACACCTATTTGGATGATAATTGCATAAATGACATGATTGTGGATAAAATGGTAAGGTTGTTAGTCAATTAGCAATATCACTATTCAAATGATGAAATCGACTAACAAGCAACATAAGGCATAAAAATGGTGAATTCACTATAAAGAATGAGGTCGTCCTTCCAAATAGTGGGATCAACATACAGAATAGTAAAGTCATGGGCCCAAGAAGGAAAATGGTGGAATCACCCTATGGAACAACAAAGACACTTTGTAGAACAATGAAGTTACCAAGGAAAATGGTTAGGTTGCCAAAAAATGGCAAATGTCAAGGAGAAAGTAAGATAGAAGAATAAAATTATAAGTCTAAAACTAGAAGAAAAATAGACAAGTGAATAACTTGCTTATATTTGGTTTGTGTGATGCAAGAGCATGTAAGAGTTGTGACATTACATAAGCAGTGGTCAAAGGTACTATGCCGATTTGACATTATGATGGATAGGATTCTGTGGATTCTGAAGGCAATATATTTATAACACATAGCCTAAATACTAGTGATTCAAGCAGATCATGCATACTTGTCAGTGCTAATATTCAGAGACATTGACATTCCACTTGCCTATTAGAGAGGCCACCGTGACCTTAGAGGATGTACACAAGATTTTATGAGTGCCTATTCGAGGTTGATGGATTTATTGGATAATGGAGGGTAGGATTATGGTATTCCACATTGATGCTTTAGAGAACCTGGCTTAGCCTCTAATTATTATTTCAAGAGCTGCACCACCTCCACCACAAAATTTAGTGCTCTAGGGGGTATTGATCTTGATGGCTCTTATCAATGACAGTTTGGATTTTAGTAGGATCTGTTAGACATGCCCCTCTTTTTTGCACATGTTACACAGGAGATCAAAGAGTTAGGGTTACCAGTATTGAGATCCCAGGCCATTAAATTTTTTGATATGGTACAAACCATAGTGTGGGCTTATGTAGGCGGGGTTATAGATGCTAATGTGAGAGACACCTATACATCATGGTGGATAGGCTTCTAAAATATCTGATTGACAAAACCTCAACCCCAATAACTAGGGTAGCATAAGAGAGTTAGATAAAGGAGGGATGGGGATCAGGCACAGGTACATGCATAATTATAGAGATATTTTCTTGTTCATCTAGTGATACCATAGGTGATCCCCCTGTAGACTATTTAGGTTTTAGTGGCATAACTTATGCAATAGGTTCTACAGATCCCTGTGCAACATATGGCATAATAACCTATATAGTTCCCATTTGTATAGGGTGGTGATGGAGATGGATATGGAGATAGGGATGGAGATAGGAATGGGGGACAAATTCCTCCAATAAATATAGAGATGGCTAAGGTAGTAAGTGGGGACTTGACACAAGGTACAAGGATATGAGAGGTTAGGGCCTCTTTCACAAGTGTTGATACAGGTATAGGGGAGGTTGGGTCCTCTAGCATAGGCATGGACATTAATACAGGTATAAGGGAGGTTGGGCCCTCTAGCTCGTGTAGATACATAGAGGAT
This sequence comes from Torreya grandis, assembly GCA_037957365.1. Classification (NCBI taxonomy): domain Eukaryota; kingdom Viridiplantae; phylum Streptophyta; class Pinopsida; order Cupressales; family Taxaceae; genus Torreya; species Torreya grandis. The sequence continues at coordinate 1,016,093 of JARHVA010001142.1, read as the reverse complement.
AAAGCACTTATCAATAGGCTACAACATGAGATCTCAACATGTTTGTCAGATATTATAGGCTTAGAGCATGACGTAGCTGAGGTACGAGCTAAGTTAGCCATTTCCTAGGGCAAGACCACCAGGCTACATGGTATTATCACAACTTGAGATTTAGAGATTGCTTTTCTGAGAGGGTAAGTGGATCAACTAACATGGGTACAAGCTTAGTTGACTAGGGTTCAATCACAATTACAGTGTAGGATGTAGAGCTACTAGTAATTGTGGGTGAGTGGGATAGAGCTCAAGGTGATGTTCAGAGTCTCCACTCTTACATCTCAATTTTTTGCTAAACAAATTTACCTGATTATCCATGGATTATTATGGTTGTTTTTATTGTTATTAACTAAGTTGTAAGTCATATGTTGTTATGAGACAATTGAATATTGCTTTGATTACATGATTGTATTACTATGAGTTTAGTTTAATTGTATATTCTTATATTATGATCATGTTAATTTGTTATTTTAGTAGTATTTTATGTTGTATGTCATAATGCTATGGACTAACTACCTTCTTATCATGAGTTTGATGTAGGATAGATTCATCCCTCAAAGTATGATGGAGGGAGAGCATCATCAGAGAGGGTGAAATATATGGAAGTGTTGGTGGATGAAAAAAGTGGCTAGAACCTTGAACACACTATGTTAAATAGCACTCATTACATGCATAGTTTGAATGGTTAGTATTATCATATTTTTGATGATTGGTTGCATTTAGACAATTATTTATGCATACTAGTTGTGTGTTAGCATAGTTTATTACTTATGTAGAATTAATCTTGTGTGCTTACATTATGGATAATGATCAAAGATTTAGTGTATAATGTTATTATGTGGTTATGTTATTGTATCCATGATTATTAATACTTTGTGAGAATGAAAATTTATGTGAATAAGTATTTAAAACTACCGTATGTAGACTGACTTATGAACTAAAACTAGACGTTGTTTGGAATGCCTGGTCAATTGCTTAATAGAAGATCAAATGCATAAACAAAATTAATGGGCCAATTATTACTAAATTATTATAGAATAACTATGCTTTAAAAGCTTTTGGAAGATAAAATTAATTGATTTAATTATTATCATTTTGGAATTAGAAAAATAAAAATAGGAAATAAAATAAATAAAACAAATAATTAGGAAATAAAAAACAAAAGAAGTAAGCTTTTAAAAAAAAACACAAAAAGAAAAAAAAAGAAAGGCAAGATTTAATCGAGAAGGCTGAACTTTAAAAGAAGGAAGCAAGCTTTAAAGAGATATTCATGTAAGGAAGGAAGGAGGAAAAAGAAGAAAGGAGGAAGCACGACACAAAAGAGAAGAAGAAATTGGGGGAAGTGGAGGGGAGAAGGCAACATTGAGAGTAAAGGGAAGAAGTTTCACAGATCATACTAATTCAGCTTGAACACAAATACCATGTAAGTGGCACCTTTATTTTCTTATGTAAATTTAATTAACATTTATTTATGAAAATTCTGTGGCATCTAGATAGAGAATTAATATTTATGGTTATGAAAATAGAGCGATCTGATAAATATATGGATGAATTAGCAATCTATAAATATATAATAATGAATTAGCAATGTTATAAATATAGAACAACGATCTGATAAATATATTAACATTTAGTGATCTATAAATATGATTTCGTAGAATATATGTCATTAGATATTGGCAATCCATGTTTTTTGGGATCCACTATAACTAGCTATTTGTGTATATGAAATTATACAAGAATATAAGCAGAGGTATTTTTACATAATTATAACAATTATATATCTGTATAACGATCTACAAATTGTGATTCAATAAAGAATATATAGTGATATCAAGTAATTACGATAATTTAGAACTATGATTTGGGGCGATCTGTGTATATATACCTCAGTTTGTGTAATAGTATATTATGGTTGGTTTGTAATTTATATATATTATAGATTTATAGTATAAATATCAAACAAAAATCACAAGTTAATTATAGCTTATATGTGACGATTTATGTATATATGCCAAACTAGGTATATATGGCAGTTCTAAAAGAGTTCTAATAACATGTATTTATAACAGCAAGGAGATTACATTAAAAATTGTATTAATTATAACAATGATATAATTATACAATGAACTACATTGAATATATACAATGAATGACATTTAATATATACAATGGACTACATTGAATATATGTAATGAACTAAAAAGGATATATTATGTACAATGAACTTAAATAATATGAAAGGCACACCACTTTTAAGATCTAATCTGAGTATTGCAGAATATAGATTTGCATTTAAAGAATTACCTAGAATTATTATAATTAACGACATACATAATTATATATTACAATATTGAATACATAACTACGTTATACTATTGCATATTTGATAATTAGCAATATATAGAATTCATTAACATTCATTTAACCTATGCATAATATAAATAGGCCATTATATGAACTATGACATACTATATAGTAGTATGTATGTTGATATATATATAAATCTATACTTGAAGTATAACAATGTATAAGTGGAATTCAATAGCTTATATGTTGGTGTGTGTATATATATATATATGTTGGTTTATATGTTATAAATCCATATATCAATTATATGTTCATTGATAATTAATTATATATATATATTTCAAAGTATTTATGCAAACATGTAGGTTATCATTTAATTAATTATCAATGAATATATAATTGATATACGGATTTATATCAATAGTAATTTTCCACATATATAACATGGGCCATAAGATTTACCTTAAGTTTATGGATCTTACTTTATCTGGCCATCTGTAAATATATACTATTACTCCCATTTACTATGAATAATAATAGTAATTTGTTAATTGCTGGAATGTGACTTATTATCAAACCATGAAATTGCATGAGAACTAACATGGATATTAATAGAGTTTATAAAGAATTATAAGTGAATCGATATATATTGAACAATGATGTTATAAATAGTAAACTGGGTGAAAAGGTATCGATTGAGGAAGTAAACTGAAAACCATATCAAGTGAGTACATATTTAGTTATGGATTTATAGGTACTTTCTGTAATTACACTCCAAATTGACTACATATAGGTACGAGTTCATTTGATACAAGGACTATATTAAATATTATATTGAATGTACCCTTTCAGCTTAATACGCTGAATATAAAACTCTTCACTCATAAGTATATTTTTATGACTAGATAAGGTAACTCACAATATATTACTAAATATTGATTTAGTGGTTAGTGGTTGATATACACTATGATTGTTCCATTAATTGTTAGTATATTTATGGACTATGTGTACTATAAATGATTAGTATATCGTAGCATAGACCACAAATACTTATTGAGAATTATTAGTTAGTGTATTGTATATTATTCCATTATAAAGTTGTGTATGATACATACCATGAGTATACTAATATGTATGAGGGCATATACGCATATAGCTTATATATATACATTGGGATGCATGTCTATAAGCATAAATTTTGACCAATATATTGTCACAACTTTAGTGATTTTTATATTTGTATATATTTCTTGAAACTTTTTTGTATCATATAAGAGCAATATGTGTATTACCGAATATTTATATGCAAACCATAATATGAAAAAATAATCTTGTCTTGAGAAATTGTGTACGTAGTTATATACACTTTGAATATATCAGATTAAAAATCTATTTAGTTAGGTATAAAAACCATGAAGGAGAATTACATTGTTGAATCCCTTATCTTATAAAGATCATAGCTATATTTTGTGAACATGAAAGTTGTAATGATTATTAAAATCATATGGAGTTCTTGATTAAGAAATATAAATAACCATTGCTATTCGTGTCCTTATATATGGTACATATTATGTTGTACAAATACTCATATATAAGAAATATATCTATAGATGGACTTTAGTATTCATACGAAAATATAACATATATAAGTGTATTGAGTCATCAGTCTATACCTATAGCTAAATGGATGGTTAAAATAAATCATAAGGATTTCGAGGGACATAAAACTATAAACATATGAATACAGTCTCTTAGAAACGTAATAAATTGTTTAAGTGAAAGATTATGTTCATATGGAGTATAACTTGGTTTATGAGTTATCTGATTCTCTAAAAATATTATGATTCACTATTGAGATTGAGTAGTGTGTACTTGAAAATGATGGACTATGGTGTTATTGCTTGTCATAGAAATTATTGTATTTGTATCTACTTACAGGGAATAGAATATGCAGTCTAATATATATTATAACCTGTTGGTATAAATTGTACTTGTTTACTTAATATTTATGTGATAAATAATACTATGGAGATTCATTCATATGTTTGAAGGACTAAATGTATGCATTTTGATTATTCTTGTGTTTAACATATTTTATGACTGTTAGTAGGAAATAATCTATATGAATCTGTTGGGTATATTTATGTTCACCAAATCTTGCATTGGAGGTACTGAGTAAGTAATAAGATGAACTTCACTAGATTACTAACATCATAAATGCTAGGTGAAGGTGATTCGATCAAGTGGTGTGTTTGAAATTGACTAATCCTAGAGATCAATAACTATTGAAAACTTTAGACAAAGTAATGTTAGTTAGACATTGTCATTTCATATGTATGATTTACATGTTTGTGTGATATCATGTTAGAATGGATTTCTTTATGGTACACTACATGTTCTTAGAAATCATATAGCACATGGGCATTAGGTTACCTCTCTAGATTCCCACACCATCACTATCTACTCATCTATGAAGGGAGGGTTATTTGCTGATGGAGGATTGTGCAGGGGATTGATGGCCTATGATTGGTGTGGAAAAGCACTCAGATGATGCTCTCCCTCTCCACAATAGTACTTTGGAGATGACACTTGAGATTACCATATGTACTAGAGTTCAGGGAACTCATGTTTCATGGAGATTTATATCTTTTACATTACATTATATTTATTATTATTTAAACATTATATTTGATGAGATGTAATTATTTACTTATTATACCATGACAATAGTGGCTACATAGTTGTACCAATCGTCAATGGAAATCTGTAATTATTTTCTATATTCAGTTATGTTGTGTTCATATGATGATAGTGATCTATGGTAGATAGATGTCACATGCTTATTTTAAAGTTATCATTCTTAGAGTATTTTATTTGGATCGCTAATTAGATTCTCATGATGTAATCTAATAAAATAATTCATTGATTAATTTTTTTTTAAATCATGTTATTCTAGGTAAGTCCCAGTGAGAATATTACATGTGGTATCAGATTTACAGATCAAACTCTAGGACCTAATGAGTCCACCAATGTTTTTGTATTCTTTAGTTTATCAAAAAGAAGAATGGTGAAAACTAGAGTATCTTGTGAGGGTCCCTCAAATGTCAATGAAAATAACCCCCTATTTGATTCTAATCTATTTACTATTGAGCAAGTGATAAAGTTAAATCAGATTCTCATAGCCATGAATGAAACCAGGGACTGAATTTCAGCCTTGGAATAAGAAGTTCATGGCCATAAAGAGGAAGAAAACTAGGATGAACCTAGTGACATGTAGTATTATACTGGTTAAGTGAAGTGTATTTTGGACATGTATTGCCTCAGTGCAGAATCATGCTACACCATGATTGGAGTTATGAGATTTAGTAGATCCTCATGTATGGCTTGATGACTATTGTAGGTAATATACATTTATGAAATGTTATGTGGTACATTGAGTTTGTACCCTTAGGAGTAATCATACCCTCTTAAAGTCGTTAAAGGGTTGGTTTATTGAGTGTCTTAATGGTGGTGGTTGTATATGATGTTTGAGTGGGTGAATGCATAACATAGTTCATCAGTCATGAATAAGAAATTCTTACAATAATTTTGATCTCATAGATCAACCAACTCAATAATGATTACATCTTTACTTGGTAATCAAGTCATCCCCACCACTTGTGTTTTGTATTATGAGTGTGCGAAAAGCATGGAATGATTCTCACTTAGAATATGTGCATTTTAGATAGAATTTTGTGTCTTATGTACATTAATCTTAGGGGAGGGAATCCTTAAAGACCATTTATGGATTGGCACCACCTAGTGTAGTGGGAATTTTCCTTATAGTGGAGTGTAGTTATCCTTGTTGAGGATTTCTATGTGTTAGGAGTTTTCTTATGGATTGACACTCCATATGTTTATGTGGATTGGGAAGAGGTGTCATCTCTCATAGTTAGCATGGAGGTGAGTTGTTACTCTCTCACCCTATTTTGACATTATTATAAGCCAACTGAGTGGATTCATATTTTCATGATGTTTTTAAAGTGTTCCTTTAATCGAAAAATTGTTTTTGTAATGTTGTATTGATAATATTCCCTAGAGTTCATAGGATAGTGTCTTATACTTCTTGTTGATATAGAAATTATAGGAATGGAATGGATTGATGCATCTATGTGGCTAATATTTTTCCTTTTGATTATGGAAACAGGTAGTGATACTCCACTTACATGTTTGATAAATGTCTAATATTTTTGGAAACTTGGGTTGCGATGTTTTCTTCATACCATGTGAGGGTATTTAAGAGTTGTTTTATTGAGGTTCTAGTTCACTACTTTCCAATTGTGGCTTTTTAGAGTCACACTTTTCAGTGCTACTTTCATCTAGACTTGTGAACTTTGACCACATCGAGTGGCAAACCTTGAATTTATAATTGATTATAATCATTATGTTATGATTCACCCTTGATTATACTAGTAATTATTCTCATCTAGATTAAAAAATGTTTTGATGAGACATTTATGTATCTTTCACCTAGATCGAGTATGGAATAGGATGCGTGGAACATGTTAGTTTAAGGGGTTGAGATAAGCTTATAACTTATTGTGTAACTAGTCGAGCAAGCAAGGAGGCATTGTCTCATTTGTTCCCTTTATAAGGTTGTAAAGATGATGTGATCCTTGGCCTTTGTTTGTTATGTTAATTTTAACATCATTTTCTCCTAACTATTAATATGACTGATATGGGTTAAGCTATGAAATGTGATACTAGTTATGGTATATCATTACACTCTAAGATCTATTAGTATGGATTGGTGATTCATTGAACCATGTGCACATTTTATAAATCATTCGGTCATGGAGACCTAAGGGATGAGTGGTGAATTAAGAATTTGATTACTAAAAGATGGGAGTGGATCCTAGTTAGTCTCACATTGACTCGATAGTTACTGAGTTTGAATCCGATAAGGGGAGCTTGTCGACTCTAAGATTTGGTAAGGGGGATTTATTGAATTCAATCATATGGTCATACACATGTATAATGAGGAATATTTATTCCTTAATTTTGTATACATTACAAATGTATTATTTACAGTTCGTATTCATCATCATACTTGTTAGTAGTTACATGGAGTAGAGACAATATTGACATGTTGTACTTATTAGGAGTTATGCAGAGTAAAAATGGTATTAACTTATTCACATCATTCTTGCTAGGTTATCAAAACACTTTTCTTAGAAGTGAGAAAAACACTCTTTAGGTTCGAGAGGTGTGTAGAGGGGCTAGCAACATTTGTGGAACTCTCTCTAGCCATTTGTTTTTGGCTTTTATGATGATTTCATGTACATTTGATAGAAGATTATATTCAGAAAGTCAATGAAATTATCACTAAGATATGTGGGACCCTTTGAGGTGTTAGAAGTGGTCAATTTTATAGTGCATAGGCTTGCAATGCCACTATTCTTAGCTCTATTACATAATATCTTCCCTATTTTTTATCTTAAAATTATGTAGTTGATCCTTCACATGTGTTGGATTAGAATGCCTTGTTAGGTTCTGGACCCTGGGGTGGTCATGATAAAACCAATCAGAGTAATTGACACTCACAAATTTTGTTTATGTAATTGAGAGATGTCACAGTGTAAGGTCTTGTGAGACCACTACTATGAAGATAATGCTACTTGGGAGGATTATGATGAGTTCTATAAGCTATTTCTATATTTATTTGCCTGATTTGATGCTTCATACTATGCTATTTTTATATTAAATAATGTTTTAAATTCATAACTTATGTTTAAATAAGTGTCATCGAGGTGATGACTAGCTTAAGGGGGGAAGGATATTACATATCAATTTTTTGCTAAGCAAATTTACCAGATTATCCATGGATTTTTATGGTTGGTTCGATTCTTGTTAACTAAATTTTGAGTAATATGTTGTTATGGGACAATTGAATATTGCTTTGATTACATGAATGCATTGCTATGAGTTTAGCTATATGGTATATTCTTACTTTATGATCATGTTGATTTATTATTTTAGCAGTATTTTATGTTATATGTCACTATGCTATGGACTAACTACCTTATTATCATGATTTTGATGCAAGAGAGATTCATTCCTCAAAGCATGACAGAGGGAGAGCATCATCAGAGAGGGTGATGTAAATGGAGGTGTTAGGGAAGAACAAAGGAATGACTAGAACCCTGTACACACCATATTAAATAACACTCATTATATTCATAGTTTGTATGGTTAGTATTAGTACATTTTTTTATGATTGGTTGTATTTAGATAATTATTTATACATATTAATTATGTGTTAGCACAATTTAATACTTATGTAGAATTAATCTTATGTGATTGCATTATGGATAATGAATGAAGATTTGGTGTAGAATGATATTATGTAGTTATGTCATTGTATTCATGATTATTAATACTTTGTGAGAATGCAAATTTATGTGAATAAGTATTTGGAACTACCATATGTAAATTGACCTTTGAACTAAACCTAAACATTGTTTAGAATGCCTAATCGATTAATTAATAGAAGATCAAATGCATAGACAAAATTAGTGGGCTAATAATTGTTAAATCGTTATAGAAATAGCTACGCTTTAAAATCTTTTAGAAGATAAAATTAATTAATTTAATAATTATTATTTTGGAAATATAAAAATAAAAATAGGAAATAAAGAAAATAAAACAAATAATTAGGGAAAAAAGAAGTACGATTTTAAAAGAAGAGAAAACACACACACAAAAAGGCAAGCTTTATTGGAGAAGGCTGAACTTTAAAAGAAGGAAGCAAGCTTTAAATAGATATTCATGTAAGGAAGGAAGGAGGACAAAAAATAAAGGAGGAAGCACGACACAAAAGAGAAGAAGAAATTGGGGGAAGCGAAGAATAGAAGGCAATGTTGAGAGAAAAGGGAGGAAGTTTCACAAATCATACTACTTTGGCTTGAACCCAAATACCAGGTAGGTGGGACCTTTATTTTCTTATGTAAATTCACTTAAAATCTATATATGAAAATTGTGTGGCATCTAGACTAAGAATTAATATTTATGGTTATGAAAATAACGCAATTTGATAAATATATGAATGAATTAGCAATCGATAAATATATAACAACGAATTAACAATGTTATAAATATAGAACAATAATCTGATAAATATATTAACATGCAATGATCTATAAATATGTTTTCATAGAATATATGTCATTAGACATTGGCAATCTATGTTTTTTGGGATCTACTATAACTAGCTATTTGTGTATATGAAATTATGCAAGAATATAAGCAGAGTTATTTTCACATAATTATAACAATTATATATATGTACAACGATCTAAATATTATGATTCAATAAAGAATATATAGTGATATCAAGTAATTATGGTAATTAAGAACTATGATTTTGGGGTGATTTGTGTATATATACCTCAGTCTGTGTAATAATATATTATGATTGGTTTGTAATTTATATATATTATAGATTTGTATTATATATATCAAACACATATCACAAGTTAATTATAGCTTGTATGCAACGATTTGTGTATATATACCAAACTAGGTATATATGGTAGTTATAATAGAGCTCTAATAACATGTATTTATAACAAGAAAGATATTATATTAATAATCGTATTAATTATAACAATCATATAATTATACAATGAACTACATTGGATATATACAACTAACTACATTAAATATATATAATGAACAATATTGATTATACACAACATACTACATTCAATATATGTAACGAACTAAAAATGATATATTATGTACAACAAAATTGAATACTATGAAAGGTGCACCTCTTTTGAGATCTAACCTGAGTATTGTGAAAGACATATTTGTGTTTAAAGAATTACCTAGAATTATTATAATGAGTGGCATACAAAACTATAGATTATAATATTGAATACATAATTATGTTATACTATTGTGTATTTCATAATTGGTAGTATATAGAATTCATTAATATTCATTTAACCTATGCATAATAGAAATGGGCCATTATTTGAACCTGATAATGCTGACCAATTGTACACTATCAAGTTAGTCGTTCGACCAATTGTACCTGATAATGCTGACCATTGGCAGATATTCAATGGTGATAACCAAATCATTACTTTTATGGAACAAAGAGACAGCTTTGAAAAACTTCAATTTGAAGGTAGTGAGCCTCCACTGTAGGAATCAACTCCCGAAACAAATTCAAAAGTTGAGGAAGAGTTCCTTCAGCTCAAAGGGAATAACATTCCCAAAGGATTAGTTTTTCTTGAGAAACTATTTGACAAACATGATAGGTTTGTCAAAGAATAACAAATAGATTCAAAATCTTCTAAGGATTTTGATCAAATCAATTTGAGTACAGAAGACAATCCAAAAATGGTCAATATTAGAAATTGTTGTACGTCTGATGAAAAACTCAAATTTATCACTCTGCTTCACCATTACATTGATGTTTTGGCATATTCATATGATGATCTAAAATCTCTCAGACCTGAAGAAATCAAGCACGAAATTCCTCTCAAGATTGCGTTATTGCCTCACAAAAAGAAGCAAAGGTAGTACAATCCCAGGATATCAGGCACAATTTTGTCTAAAATATAGAAAATATTGAATGCAAGGATTATTTTTCCAATCCATCATTCCACTTGTGTTGCAAATATAGTCCATGTAAGAAAGAAAAATAGAGAAATTCACCTGTGTGTTGATTTCAAAAATTTGAATCAGTTATCTTTAAAGGACAACTATCCCCTGCCCATCATGGATCAACTACTACAGACAGTGACTGCTGCTGAGATGTTATCAATGTTAGATGGCTTTTTAAGATATAATCAAGTAGAAGTTAGTAAAGCAGACCAATATAAGACTTCCTTCACAACACATTGGGGCACTTTTGCATATCGCAGAATGCCTTTTGGCTTGATCAATGCTGGCACCACCTTCCAAAGAGCAATGCATCTTGATTTCAGAAATGGAATGGCTAAGTTCATTGTGGTATACCTTAATGACTTAACAGTCTTTTCTAATCATCATCCTGATCATGTGCATCATCTACAACAAGTGCTAGAGTGATGTAGGTAGAATGGTATTTCTATTAATCTCAAGAAGTTAATTTTTAGGGTTATCGAAGGTAAACTTCTCAGTCATATTGTGTCTTGAGAAGGCATAAAGATCAACCCATAAAGGGTAAAATCCATCCAAGAGCTTGCTCTCCTTGCTAGTAAGACTACATTTCACTCTTTCTTTAGAAAGGTGAATTTTTTGTGAAGGTTCATTCCTGAATTCGTAGAGAAGACTTGACACATTGTTAATATGATGAAGGGCAAAGCCACTTTCAGCTGGACTGAAGAAGGTAAGTCAACATTTCAAGACATCAAGGAAGCTATCACCCAAGCCCTAATTTTGGTTTGTCCCAATTACACCAAAGACTTCATGATGTATAACTATGCTTCTAAACATACACTTTCAACCATCTTAGTTCAACAAAATAAAGAAGGTGTGGAATCTCCCATATCTTTCATGAGTTGTCCTCTCAAATCTCATAAGCTGAAGTATTCAATCATGGAAAAACATGCTTATGCTATCGTAAAAGTGGTAAACACTTCCATTTTTACATCTTGAACTCACACACTATTGCTCTTGTTCCTGACATAGCAGTCAAGTCCATACTAACTCAGCATGAGTTTGGGACCAAAAAGGGTAATTAGATTGCTAAAATCTAGGATTTTGATCTTGTTATCAAACCTACAAAGCTTGTGTAGGGAAGGGGTCTCTACTAATTAATTAATGATAACATAATAGAAGAAATAGTACATGAAGAAGTAGAAGTTGAAAACACGCTAATAGTTCTTTTTGTCACCACTACGAATGAGTGGTATTTGAATATTGTTCATTTCCTTACCTATGGTGAGTGTCCTACTCACCTGTCTCATAAAGAAAAGAGGACTGTTAAGTTGAAAGATTCTAATTTTGTCCTGTGTGATAATGGTTTGTATAAGAGGAACCTTGATGGGGTGTTCCTTCACTACGTTGATAAAGTGCAACAAAACAAATTTTTGGAGTCCTTCCATAATTTAGCTTGTGGAGGACATTTTTTTGCATCTATAAATGCCCATAAGATTCTATGAGCCATGTATTATTGGCCTAATCTATTTCAAGATTCATACACTTAGGTGCGTAGATGCGAGCTATGTCAACAGTTCATTGGTAAACCCAAGTTGGTTGCATTACCTCTCAAGCCTGTGGTGATAGAAGAGCCATTTCAGCAATGGGGGATTGATTTCATTGGCGCTGTAAATCCTTTCTCAAGTGTTGGACATGATTATGTCCTCACAGCCATAGACTACTTTACCAAGTGGGTGGAAGCCATTCTAATCAAGCGTGCCACTTCAGAAAAGGTATGTAATTTCCTCAAGGAAAACATCATTTCTAGGTTTGGGGTTCCAACCAAGATTATAAAGAAAATGCAACCTATTTCTCTTCTCATGAGATCACCTAATTTTACTAATATTATGGGATTATTCTCTCCCATTCTTCTGACTATTATTCATAAGGAAATAGTAAAGTAGAATCAAGCAACAAGAACCTAGTGACCATTATCAGGAAGCTGGTAGATGATAATCAAAGAACCTAGCATAAAGCATTGCTTGATGCTTTATGGTTAGACAAAATTACACCCAAGAGGGAAATTGGTATGTCCCCATTTCAACTTCTATATGGTCTCAATGCAGAGATACCAATCACCTTAAAATTACCAGCATTAAAGTTAGCAAAGGCAGTGGAAGATTCAACTTTTGAAAGTTCCATCGACAAAAGGATCATTTTCTTGACTAAGCTTAATGAGCAACAAACTATGGTGGTGGACCGAATTGCTACACATCAAAGTCTGGTGAAGAGACTCTTCGACCAGAAGGTAAAGATCCATGACTTTTAGATTGGATATCAAGTCTTGTTGTGAGACAAGAGGATAGAACTAAAAAGAATGCATGGAAAATTTGATTCCTTATGGAGAGGTCCATTTGCCATTCATCGTTTAAATGGTGAAAATAGTTTTTTGTTGAAATATCAAGATGAAACGCCATTTGCTCTGCCTCATAGTGGGCAACATTTGAAGCACTTCAATCCTTGAAGTATCGGATAAGTCTATTTGTATATTTGTATAGTCTTTCTTTGTTTTGTGTTTTTTGTTTGTTTTTGGCGTCATTCATTTTTGGTGCCTTTCTTTTTAGGTAGCATGAATCCATAGCCCAATGCCATAGATGAAGGTAGTGAGATTTTGGATTCTACTCCCTTCGATTGCTTCAGTTTTTAATCAATGAAAGTTCCCCAATTGGAGCCAGTTGTTGTTTGCAAAATCTGTCACTTATTTTTGTGGACAACATACCAACCATTTTGGTCATGCAAACCAAAAGTCTTTCTTTTCTTTCTCAAAAATGTTCTGAGCATTTAAGTTTTTCAAATATTTAAGCCTTTTTAGCTAAAGAAGTCGCAGGTTCAACAGGCAGGCTTTCTTCAAAAGAAGTTCAAAACACTTAAAGCTTTTCCTTAGTGTTTTGAGGATGGTTCAATGCCCAGGTTTAATCAAAAGACTTAACAATGGGCTTTAAATAGTTATAATGAACCACCTTGAACCATTGAACCCCACCTTCAAAAGGTTCAAAGGTTCAATGGGTCTAAAGTTCAACGACTTTGATGGACTTAAAGAAAAGAAGTCTTCAAAGAGTTAACATTGAATCGATGAACCATTGAATTTTGAACCGGGATGGTTCAAAAGGTTCAATGATTTCAATAAGTCTGAAAGACTTAATGAAAATAAGGAATCAAAGAATGAAGATTGAAATGTTGAACCATTGAACCTTGAACCAAAAAGAGTTCAAGATTTAACAAGTTCAAAGGTTCAAATGACTTAGACAGACTTAGAAAATCCAGAGAGTTCAAAGCTTTGAAGAAATCAATGAAATAAGATTGAATCCTTGAAACATTAAATTTTAAACTAATATGGTTCAAAGGTTCAATGAGTTCAATAAGTTTGATGGACTTAGAGAATAAAAGGATTCAAAGAAAGAGAATGAATCGTTGAACCGTTGAACCTTGAACCAAAAAGAGTTCAAAGGTTCAAAGGTTCAACGAGTTCATAAGTTTGAAAGGAAGCTTCAAGCGAATGAAGGAAGCAGAAGATTCTAGAAAGAAGTTCAAACAAATGGTTCAAAAAAATGGTTCAACCGAAGAAGAAAAAAGAAAGTGAATGCGGCCCTTCACAAAACATTGAACCTTTGAACCATTGAACATTGAACCAAAAGAGTTCAAGGTTTAAGGTTCAAAGAGGTTCAAAGTGATCAGTGACGTCCTCACGGACGTCAATTTCATGGTGATGGAATAACTATTGATTTTCAAAAGACTTGAGAACAAGCTCAGCAACCAACCAAGGGAGGAGCTGAAGAGCTAGCTGAAAGCGAGAAGATATCCTTGAGAGTTCAGATCGCCAAGGAAAGATAAAATGTGGCAAGAAAAGAGAGAATAACTATAGAAAATCCAGAAATATCTATAGGAGAGTTATTTCTAGTAGGTGGAATAGTCCACTAAGTGGGCATTTAGGAACACAAACATTCAAGGATGCAGCCTATTTTTCTTCGATGAGTAAAGGTGAATGGACAGCCGTGTAAGCATCATTAAGAAGACCAGACAACCCATGCTGAGGAAGGGACATTTTGAGATAATTTAAAATGCCAAAGTCAAGGCTGATGCCCTATTCTAACATGGCCTTTTCATAGATATTTAATGCATTCAATTCAGCATGGGCTATTTTTATGAAAATAAGCGCTTAATTCTTTCTTGTGATGCTATATATTGTAATCTCTCATTTTGTATAAGGGAGATCTCTCTGTTATCAGAAGTGAAGCTCTGCCCAAATTAAAAGGCAATCCTAAGACTTTGAGCTCAGACTGTTAATCATTTTTTGTTAAATTAATGAGAAAGCAAGCGACCTTTCAAACTTTGTGTTGGAATAAGCTTGTGTCATCTAAGAAATTGTTCTTATGTTTGTTTCCTAAATACAGTCTTGTCCTTTTAATAAAATAAGTAGAACAAGTAGAATTAAGCTGGAAGATGTCTTGAAGCTGATTGTGAGAGACTTTGTGCTGCCATAAGTGTCTTTAGTCTGTGTTTTGTATAAAGGATACTAGAGAGACTTTGAGTTCTCTTTATCCTTCGTAATCCTTTACTCTGTTGTAGTTTTAGGTGCAAACTTTGAGCTGTGCTTAATCCTGTTGTGTTCCTTTGTCCTAGTCAGTAGGAGAGACAATGAAACACTTTGTGCTTTCATTGGTTTCTTGTGGTTTCTGTTACTACCCAAGAAGAATCTTGCTATTTGCTAAATATCACTTTTGAAAGAAGAGAAGTACCTTTTCAGAAATTACACTAGAATTCTCCTCTATTCTGTGAACATCATCTATGAAAAAAGATAGATGGATGGTATGATTTCACCCCTATGTCTTTTTTCAGCTTATATATATATATGCTATAGTATATAACAGTTTATAGGGAACCTCCCCTTGGTAAGAGGAGAGATTTGTCTCAATCTGACTATGGTAACCACATCCATTTTGATGTATAAATCTCCTTATGCTATGGTTGATGTAACCATTTTACCGTTAGTCAGTTGGTGACAAAATATTCACCCAACATACACTATGATTGTTCCATTGATGGTTAGTATAATTACAGACTGTGTCCTATAAATGATTAGTATACCGTTGCATAGACCACAAATACTTATTGAGAATTATTAGTTAGTGTATTGTATATTATTCCATTGTAAAATTGTGTATGATACGTACCATGAGTATATTAATATGTATGAGGGCACACACACACACACACACACACACACACACACACACACACACACACATTGAGATGCATGTCTATAAGCATAGATTTTGACCAGATATTGTCATAACTTTAGTGATATTTATATTTATCTATATTTGATAAATTTTTTGTGTATCATATAAGAGCAATTTGTGTATTACTGAATACTTATATGCAAATCATAATACAAAAAACTTTGTTGTCTTGAGAAATTATGTAAGGAGTTATATACGCTTTGAATATATCAAGATGAAAATCTATTTAGTTAGGGATAAAAACCATGAAGGAGAATTACATTGTTGAATCCCTTATATTATAAAGATCATCAATATATTTTGTGAACAGAAAAGTTGTAATGGTTGTTGAAATCATATAAAGTTTTTGATTAAGAAATATAAATAACCATTGATATAGTATCTACATATCATTTGTGTCCTTATATATGGTACATATTATGTTTTACAAATAATCATATATTGGAAACATATCTATATATAGATTTTAGTATTCATATGAAAATATAACATATATAAGTGTATTAGGTCATAAGTCTATACTTATAGCTAAATGGATGGTTAAAATAAATCATAAGGACTCTGAGGGACATGAAATTATAACCATATGAATACAGTCTCCTATCAACGTAATAAGTTTTTAAGTGAAAGATTATATTTATACGGGGCATAACTTGATTTATGAGTTACCTAATTCTTTGAAAATATTATGACTCACTATTGAGATTGAGTATTGTGTACTTGAAAATGATGGACTATGGTGTTATTGCTTGTCATAGAAAGTACTTTATTTGTATTTACTTACATGACATAGAATATGCAACCTAATATATATTATATCTGATTGGTATAAACTATACTTATTTGTTTTTTATTTATGTGATACATAAGATTGTGGAAATTTATTCATATATTTGATGGATTAAATGTATGCATTTTGATTATTCTTGTGTTTAGCATATTTTATGACTGCTAGTAGGAAGTAATCTATATGAATATGTTGGTTATATTTATGTTAACCAAATCTTGCGTTGGAGGTACTAAGTAGGTAATAAGACAAACTTCACTAGATTATTAACATCATCAATGTTAGGTGAAGGTAATCTGATCAAGTGATGTGTTTAAAATTGATTGATCTTATAGATCAATAACTATTGAAAATTTTGGCCAAAGTAATGATAGTTGGACATTGTCATTTTATATGTATGATTTACATGTTTGTTGATATAATGTTAGAATGGATTTATTTATGGTACACTACATATTCTTAGAAATCATATAACACGTGGGTACTAGCTTGTCTCTCTATATTCCTACACCATCACTATCTACTCATCCATGAAGGGAGGACCATTCATTGATGGGGGATTGTATGAGGGATTGATTATCTGTGGTTGGCATGGAAAAACACTTGGATGATGCTCTCCCTCCCCACAATAGTACTTCTTTGAAGATAACACTTGAGATTGCCATATGTATTTGAGTTTGAGAAACTCATGCTCTGTGAAGCTTTGTATCTTGTACATTATATTATATTTATTATTATTGAAACATTATATCAATGAGATGTAATTATTTACTTATTATACCATGAAAACAATGGCTACATGTTTTTACCAATCATGACTAGAAATCTATAATTATTTTTTATATTCAGTTATGTTGTGTTCATATGATGATCGTGATCTGTGACAGATAGATCTCACATGCTTATTTGACAGTTATCATTCTTAGAGTGTTTAAGTTGCATCACTAATTTGATTCTCATGGTGTAATTCAATAAAAGAATTCGTTGAATAATTTATTTTATAAAAAAGTCAAGTTATTCTAGGTAAATCCTAGTGGGAATATTACATGTGGTATCAGATCTACAACTTAAACTCTAGGACCTAATGATTCCACCATTGTTTTTGTATCCTTTTATTTATCATAAATAAGAATGGTGAAAACTAGAGTATCTGGTGAGGGTCCCTCAAATGTCAATAAAAATAACCCTCCATTTGATCCTAATCTATTTGCCACTGAGCAAGTGGTAAAGTTAGATCAGATTTTCATAGCCATGAATGAAACTAGGGACCAAATTTCATCTCTGGAATAAGAAGTTTATGGCCATAAAGAGGAGGAAAACTAGGATGAACCTAGTGACATGTAGTATTGTACTAGTTAAGTGAAGTGTATTTTGGACTTGTAGTGCCTCAGTGCAAAACCATGCTACACCATGATTGGAGTTGTGAGATTTAGTAGATCCTCATGTATGACTTGATGACTATTATAGTTAATATACATTCATGAAATGCTATGTGGTGGATTGATTTTGTACCCATAGGAGTATTGATACCCTCTTAGAGTTGTTAAAGGGTTAGTTTATTGAGTGTCTCAATGGTGATGGTTGTATATTATGTTTGAGTTGGTGAATGCATAACATAGTTCATGAGTCATGAACAAGAGATTCCTAAAATAATTTTGATCACTTAGATCGAACACCTCAATAATGATTACATCTTTACTTGGTACTCAAGTCACACCCTCTACTTGTGTTTTGTATTATGAGTGTGCAAATAACATGGGATGATTCTCACTTAGAATATGTACATTTTAGATAGAGTTTTGTGTTTTATGTACATTAATCCTAGGGGAGGGAATCCTAAAAAACCATTTATGGATTGGCACCACCTAGTGCAGTGGGAATTCTCCTTATAGTGGAATGTAGTTATCCTTGTTGAGGATTCTTATGTGTTAGGAGATTGCGTATGGAGATACCCCATATGTTTATTTGGATTGGGAAGAGGTGTCATCTCTCATAGTTAAAATGGCAGTGAGTTGTTAATCTCTCACCCTCCTTTGACACTATTATAATCCAACTAAGTGGATTCATATTTTCATGATGTTTATTAAGTGTTCCTTTAATTAGAAACTTGTTTCTGAAATGTTGTTTTGATAATATTCCCTGGAGTTCATGGGATAGTGTCTTATACTTATTTTTGATATAGAAGTTATAGGAATGGAAAGGATTGATGCATCTATGTGGTTAATATTTTTCCTTTAGGTTGTGGAAACAAGTAGTGATACTACACTTACATGTTTGGTAAATATGTAATGATTTTAGCAACTTGGGTTGCAGTGTTTTCTTCATACCATGTGAGGGTATTTAAGGGTATTTTTGTCAAGGTGTTAGTTCACTACTTTCTAGTTGGGAATTTTTAGAGTCATACTTTCCAGTGCTACTTTATCTAAACTTGTGAAATTTGACCACATGAAGTGGCAAACCTTGACTTTATAGTTGATTGTAATCATTATGTTATGATTCACCCTTGATTATATTGATAATTATTCTCATCTAGATTAAAACATGTTGTTTTGATGAGAAATTTATGTATCTTTTGCCTAGTGCGAGTATGAAATAGGATGTGTGAAACATCTTGTTAGTCTAAGGGTTGAGATAAACTTATAACTTATTATGTAACTGGTTGAGCAAGTAGGGAGGCATTATCTCGTTTGTTCCCTTTATAAGGTTGTAAGGACGGTGTGATCCTTAACATTTATTTGTTATGTTAATTTTAACATCATTTCCTCCTAACTATTAATATGACTGTTATGGGTTAAGCTATGAAATGTGATACTAGTTATGGTATATCATTGTACTCTAAGATCTATTAGTATGGATTGGTGATTCATTGAACCATGTGCACATTTTGGAATCATTAGGTCATGGAGACCTAAGGGACGAGTGATGAATTAATAATGTGATTACTAAGAGGTTGGAGTGGATCCTAGTTAGTCTCACATTGACTCGATAGTTATTGAGTTTGAATCTGATAAGGGGAGCTTGTCAAATCTAGGATTTGGTAATGGGGACTTGTCAAATTCAATCATATGGTCATACACATGTATACTCAAGAATATTTATTCCTTAATTTTGTATACATTGAAAATGTATTATTTATAGTTTTTATTCATCGTTATACTTGTTAGGAGCTACATGGAGTAGCGACAATATTGACAAGTCATACTTATTAGGAGCTATGCAGAGTAGCAATGACATTGACTTATTCACATCATTCTTGCTAGGTTCTCTAAACACTTTTCTTAGGAACGAGAGAAACACTCTCTAGGTTAGAGATGTGTGTAAAGGGGATAAGAGGCTTTATTTAACTCTCCTTAGTAATTTTTTTGGCTTTTATGATGATTTCATGTACTTTTAGTTGAAGATTAAATTCAAAAAGTCAACAAAATTATCACTGAGATATGTGGGACCCTTCAAGGTGTTAGAAGTGGTCAATCCTATAGTGCATAGACTTGCAATGCCACCATTCCTAGCTCTATTACATAATGTATTCCATGTTTATTATCTTAAAATTATATAGCCCATCTTTCATATATGTTGGATTAGAATGCCTTGCAGGTTCTAGACCCTGAGGTGGTCATGGTATAACCAATTAGAGTAATTGACACTCACAAATTTTATTTGTGTAATTGAGAGATGTCATAGTGCAAGGTCTTGTGAGATCAATACTATGAGAATAATGCTACTTGGGAGGACTATGATGAGTTCTATAGGTGATTTTCATATTTATTTGCTTGATTTGATGCTTCATATTATGTTATTTTTCTACTGATAATATTTTTAATTCATAACTTATTTTTGAATAAGTTTCATTGGGATGTTGACTAGCTTAAAGGGGAAAGGTAATTACATCTTGATTTCTCGCTAAGAAAATTTACTAGATTATCCATGGATTTTTATGGTTAGGTTAATTATTGTTAACTAAGCTATAAGTCATATGTTGTTATGGGATAATTGAATATTGCTTTGATTACATGATTACATTGCTATGAGTTTTGCTATATGGTATATTCTTACATTATGATCATGTTGATTTATTATTTCATTATTATTTTTTGTTATATGTCACTATGCTATGGACTAACTACCTTCTTATCATGATTTTGATGCAAGAGAGATTCATCTCTCAAAGCATGACGAAGAGAGAGCATCATCAGAGAGGGTGATATAAATGGAGGTGTTAAGGGATAATAGAGGAACAACTAGAACTCTGTACACACCACATAAATAGCACTCATTATATGCATAATTTGAATGGTTAATATTAGTACATTTTTTATGATTGATTGCATTTAGATAATTGTTTATGCATATTAATTGGGTGTTAACACAACTTATTACTTATGTAGAATTAATCTCGAGTGATTGCATTATGGATAATGAACGAAGATTTAGTGTAGAATACTATTATGTGGCTATGTCATTATAGTCATGATTATTAATGATTTGTAAGAACACAAATTTGTGTTAATAAGTATTTGGAACTACCATAGGTAGACTGACCTATGAACTAAACCTAAACATTGTTTGGAATGCCTAGTCGATTGCTTAATACAAGATCGAATGCATAGATAAAATTAGTGGGCTAATAAATGTTAAATCATTATAGAAATAACTATGATTTAAAATATTTTAGAAGATAAAATAACTTAATTTATATATTAACATTTTATAATTTGAAAAATAAAAATAGGAAATAAAATAAATAAAATAAATAATTAGGGAAAAAAAAGAAGTAAGATTTTTAAAAAAGAGAAAAAACACCTGCTTTAATGGAGAATGCTTAACTTTAAAAGAAGGAAGCAAGCTTTAAAGAGATATTCATGTAAGGAAAGAAGGAGGAAAGGTAAGAAAGGAGCAAGTGTGACACAAAAGAGAAGAAGAAATTGGGGGAAGTGAAGAGGAGAAGGCAGTGCTGAGAGCAAGGGGAGGAAGTTTCACAGATCATACTACTTCAACTTAGACGAAAATACTAGGTAGGTGGCACCTTTATTTTCTTATGTAAATTCACTTGACATTTATATATGAAAACTGTGTGGCATATGGACTAAGAATTAATATTTATGGTTTTGAAAATAGAGCGATTTGATAAAGATATCAATGAATTAACAATCTATAAATATATAACAATGAATTAGCAATGTTATAAATATAGAACAATGATCTAACAAATATAATAACATGTAATGATCTATAAATATGATTTCACATAATATATGTCATTAGATATTGGCAAATCTATGGTTTTTAGGATCTATTATAACCAAATATTTGTGTATATGAAATTATACAAGAATATAAGTAGAGGTATTTTCATAGAATTATAACAATCATATATATATATATATATATATATAGCGATCTGCAAATTACAATTCAATAAAGAATATATACTGATATCAATAAATTATGGTAATTTAGAACTATGATATGGGGCAATCTATGTATATATATATACCATGATATGTACAATAGTATATTATGGTTGGTTTGTAATTTATATATATTACAGATTTGTAGTATATATACCAAACACAAATTGCAAGTTCATTATAGATTGTATGTGACAATCTATGTATATATACCAAACTAGGTATATATGGCAATTCCAATAGAGTTCTAATAACATGTATTTATAATAATAAAGAGATTATATTAGAAATTATACTACTTATAACATCAATATAATTATATAGTGAACTACATTGAATATATACAATGAACTACATTGAATATATGTAACAAACTAAAAAGGATACATTATGTACTATGAGCTTGAATAATATGAAAGGTGCACCACTTCTAAGATCTATTTTGAGTATTATAGAATATAGATTTTCATTTAAAGAATTACCTAAATATATTATAATTAATAACATACGTAACTGCATATTACAATATTGGATATAAAACTATGTTATACTATTGTGTATTAGATAATTGGCAGTATATAGAATTTATTGACATCCATTTAACATGTGCATAATAGAAATGCACCATTATTTGAATCATGGTATACTATATAGAAATATATATATATATATATATATATATATATATATATATATCGAAGTGATGCAGGAGTTGTTATAGCTTGGAATTACACCCTTGTGAGAGAGTTCTTCAGGCTCCTTCACTTCCAGCTATAAGCATGGGGACAACCTCAGGATGTGGGTATCCTATGGTGAGGTTGAAAATCTAGGCTTTTTTATGAGGTTAGTTCCTTAGGTGCTTCACTTTAGCTCTTGATCTCACACTAAAATCTACTATCAACTAAGGAAAAAAGGATAAGAGGATTACTTGAAAATAAATCTAAGCTAAGGGGAGGTGATGCACCAAAATAAGTGATCCACTTGGTCTAGGGAATGAAACTCATTCAACATAAGATAAGTTTGCTTACACAACCTCCTAACTAGCTAACTTGCATAAATATTTTGTAAACTAGGCTCACTGAACCATACATGAAGCAAAGAGGGATTTGTAAATCCACATTAAGCATCCATCAATGGAAAAAAATCTCAAGTTCATACCTTTAACTAACTAGAAAACATCTAAAAATAATCAAGAAAGAAGGACAATAAGGTTGGAAGGATTCTTCTTCATAATGTTATTGTGCACAAGCTAACTCAACACAATTTTTAGATAAAGAGATAGGTAAAATAATCTTTATTTCTTCAAAGGTCTGTTACACAATGATTTTCATAGAGTGATTCTATCACCAGTCTGGGGATGATTTTGATGGCTTGAAGGACTCTATTTATATAAAAAAAGGGGGAAGAGAGAAGGGGAAGAAAGAAGAAGTCATCGATGGTGGGAACTCTGATGTTGCACTTTCTTGTCTTCCCTAAATGCACTACTCAAGATCACTCGACAATCCTCTCAGGCCCCTCTTATCTTTAAGTTTTTCTTTTGATGTATCTAAGAAGCCATGTTGTGAGTAGATGGAATGTCTCTTGTTGGTATGATGCATTTAAGCGTCAAATAATGATTTCAAGGAGTGAGCCATGGTGGATGAGAGCCTTCATAACTTCTAGCTACCAACCATTTAGACTCTCCCATGCTCATTAGTTATCCTTGTGCCACTTATCCTATGCTGATTGGTCCTTTTTTATCTAACTTGTGCCATATGGTATCCTTTCATTCAGTGTATCATGATTCTTATGTTGCTGGACCAAGCTTAAGTTAAGCACTTGAAGAATCCTGATTTACTCTATGCAGAGTAATTTGGGTTTTTTGATCTCTCCAACTTTAGACTTTCCCAAATCCTTTACTTATAAAGCTTTTTAAGTAGAGTACTTAGAGAAACCTGATTTACTCTATGTAGAGTAATTCAAGTTCTCTAATCCTACTTACTTCTTACTTGTCCATCTTGAAGTCTTCTCACTTTATTGTTTCCTAAGCCTTAAAACTTTAGGCTTTTCAAACTCAATTACTTCTAATAGCTAGTCACTTATCCTGATTTTGACATCCATTGGCCCATCATTTCCTTTGGACACTTGGTCTTGGGTTTTTCTTCTAAAGGAATTCCTTTGACCTTTTCTTTCAAGAAAAACTCCCAAAGGAATTTCTTCAGACAATTTATTTTAAGGAATTCTTTTGAACTTTGTATATGCGTTTGTCTTCAAAAATTACCCTTTGGGATTTTCACAATGGAATTTTTTGAAGGGTAAGAGACCCTCCAGGCTTTTTACATGTCCCCTCAAACATCCACAAATGATCCTGTCAAAGGGAAAGATACCCTTTAGGAATTTTTAAATGGTCCTTTCGAAGGGTAACATACCCTTTGGGAAACTTGCAACTATCCACTTGAAGAAGAAAAAACCCTTTAGATTTATGAATTGTACCTTTAGGTTCTTGAAAGACCTTTTAGAAAGGTTGAAGAGGAACTTCAAAAAGTTAACTAGTCCCTTTTGTGCTAAAAAGGCCCTTTGACATTTTGAAAAAGACTCATCCATTGAAGAACCCAAGAAGCACTTTTTTTAAAGACCAAATTGGATTTGTCAAGCCCTTTTACTTATTTTGGGCTTTTGACTACTCATAACTTATAAAGTAATCAAGTAGTGCTCCTTAAAGAACCCAAAATACACTATCCATGAGTAATTCAAGTTTGTAAACTTGAACTACTTTTACTTATAAAATGTTTAGAAGTTAAGTACTACTGGAAACCCGATTTACACTATGCCTTCAAAAATCTAAAGTTGTCACTGCTAGAAAACCCAAAGAATTACCATTTCCTTGCTTGAAAGCTCCCTTTTTAATACTTAGGAAATTTTTGATATGTGGGCCAAAAATGGCCAACATTTCTGGTGATTCATAGGGAAGCATACATGCTATGCTTGAGAACCTAGCTCATTTGCTTCATTTGATCCATTGGGCATGGAGTCACTACTTTTGTATAAAGTTAGATTTATCTAGAAATCTCCATTGAAGCAACAAGAATAATCAAAATGAAACAACTATGCCCAAGGCACTTAGGGAAGGGAAAACACACAACTAAAATGGATGTGCACAAGTCACTTAGAAAAAAACATGAAAATCTATACAAAAGGTACAACATATACAATGACTGTAAACTCCTTTAATATCAAGTCTTTAGATGGATCCCATTGTCTGAGATGGGTAATACCTCCCCATCTATTTGGGAAAGCTAAAAAGTGTTATGCTATATACATCCATGGATCAAATAGGGACCACTCCACATGTTGTCAAACTTGGTATGGTTTCTTGGTTTGGCCTTTTTTGAGTCCCATTTGAGAATCAAGTCTCCTTCCTGAAAAGTGCTTGCTATAGCTCTCTTGTCAAAAGCTTTTTTGACCTAACCTTGATGTTCCTCTATCATCTTCATTATAAGGTCCCTTGTCTCCTCAAGCTCTATGATTTCTTCTAATCTCACATTCATGTGTTCATCTTCTAGTAGATCCAATTGATGGGCTAGTTATAATGTAGGCAACTCAAGACAAATGGGTAACTTGGCCTCCCTTCCATATACTAAGACATATGGAGAATTGCCAACATCAGCTTTAGGAGTTACCCATTTATCCCATAAGGTTGTATTCAAATTAGTGTGCCACATCCTCTAATTCTCCTCCATGGTCCTCTTGATAATCCTTAGCACATTTGTATTTGTGGACTCAACCAACCCACTGCCTTGATTCACTTGTTTTCAAACCAAGGAAAGCCAATGCATTATTAGATATGATAGTGGATAGAACACTAAACCTGGTCACAATACTATCATAGAAATCTAAGAATGCAATTTCATTGGCTTCCTTCAATGCAATGGATTCCACCCACCTGGTGAAGTAATCAATTGCAGTAAGCACCCACTTATGCCCTGCACTTAATGGGGGGTTGATTACTCCAATGAATTCCAAAACCCACTATGTGAATAGTTGCTTTAATTGAATTAGGTTGAGAGGGAAAGCTACTAACCTTGGCTTACCTGTGAAGAGAGCACATTCCTAACACCTACTCACCCATACATAAACATTCTTGAAGAGGTTGGGCCAGTAGTAACCATCCCTCATGATCTTTGTTATAGTAGTCCGTAAAGCAAAATGACCTCCTGTAGGCCCATCATAGAAATGCTCCAAAATCTTGGCTACTTGATCATCATCTACACACCTTAGGAGTACTCCATTGAGGTCTCTTATAAACAAAACACCACAAACTAAAGCATAATGTATGGACTAAAGTCTGAAATACATTATTTTTGCTTTGTCTATACCTTGAGGGCACTCACCTGTTAGCTGTAAGTGCATCAAATCATGGAGCCAAACTAATGTGAGGTGGAGGTGCATCTACTTGTAGGTTATCTTGTGTTACGATGATGACCTCTTTGTCTTTATGAAAGTCATCAACCATATTCTCACATAAGCCTTTACCTCTTATTAGCTTAGTGACCTTGATCTCCATGTCATACTCCAGGACTTTAGTAATCCGACCAGCGCTTTTTTCACTCAAATCCTTTTTAAGAAGGAAGTCTCTTACCCTAAGATGAGACACCATAAGGTGGATTTTGTTGTTGGATAACATTGTCTTGAACTTCTTGAGACTCATTATTACTACAAGGACTTGCTTTTCTACAAAGGTATACCTCACCTCATACTCTTTAAGCCCCTAATTGAAAAATGCTAATGATTGCTCAAGTCCTTCACCATTCCTTTGCATCAACATGGTTGATATATTATCAATGTTGGTAAAAGCATATAATATGAAATCCTTTGAGAAATCAATATTCATAAGTGTGGGTGCTTGAGTGATGGCTTGCTTGATAGCTTCAAATGCTAACTTGCCTTCATTTAACCAAGTGAACACTTGGTTCTTTTTCAACATAATAGTGAGGGGTTTGACCAAACTTGCAAAACTAGGGATAAATATTCTCATGAATTTTATCTTTTCAAGTAAAATTTAGAGTCCCTTCTTATGCTTAGGCAAGGATAAGGCCAAGATGGTACTTATTCTCTCAAGATCAATGGACAACCCCTCCTTTGAGATGATGTGGTCCAAAAACTTGCCTTCATGCATGACAAACATGCACTTCTTGGGATTCAAAGAAATCCCATACTCTCTATACCTTTCAAAAATTAGCCTCAGGTGGTCCATATACTTGCTAGTATTTTTGAATAAAACTATGATGTCATCCAAGTAAGCCAACACCATTTGGTTTAGTAACCCTTGGAAAGCCATGTCTATGTCTCTTTGGAAGGTTGCACTAGCATTTGATAGACTAAAGAGCATCTTTTGGTATGCATAATTGCCCTATTTGGTGGTGAAGGTAGTCTTGTAATGATCTTCATGTTTCACCCAAACTTGGTTGTAGCCAAAAAATTCATTCAATAGAGAGAAACATGCTGATCTTGCAACTACTTGGAGAAGTTACTCCATGGACGATATAGGGTAGTGATCTTTCAAGGAGACTTTGTTCAAATCTCTAAAGTCCACAAAAAGCCTAATGTCCCCACTCTTTTTTATTATAGGAACCAAGTTGGCTACCCTTGATGAATATTTGATGGGAAAGATGATCCTGGACTTGATCAACTTGGTTAACTCCTTCCTCATCAACTCTTCAATCTTGGGGTTCATGGGCCTCTACTTTTGCCTGATGTGATTGCCATTGGCATCCAAATCTATGGTATGCTAAGATAACTCAAGATAAAAACCTTCTAGGTTGCTATAATCCCAAGTAAAAATGTCTATATACTCTTGGAAAAGGGCTATGAAAGCATGCCTCTCAGCCTTTCTTCTTACCTTCCCAAGCTTGAGAAGCTTGTCCTTGAGGATGAGGATTCTCTCATAGTTTTCCTCATCAGTTTATATTACTACCTTGTCTTTCCTCATATGGTCTCCTTCATGAAAAAGGCCCTCAAGTGTAACATCCCCTTAGGAAGTTAGTTCAACTTCAGTTGAACAATCTGATCCTCATATTGATGCTATAATTTAGCTTGGTTGGAGGAGGAGAACTCAGCTTCCTGCTATATAAAGCAATTAATTTGCTTGTCACTCTCAAAAAATTTCTAGTGGGCTTCATTATTTGGCATTTATGGCCTTGATACCACCTTGACATGTGGCTGAACCTTGGTTTCTTTTAGCTTACTTGGAATGTCAAATTGAGCTCCCACAGCTGCTAGCCTGTCAACATGCTAGTTTTGATTTCTTGAGATAGCTTGAATGTCAAAGGCCTCAAAATCTTCAGTTAGGTCCCACACTCAATTTTTTTAGGACCTCATCAAGGAATTATTTTTGATGTTTAGGCCTTTGAATTGGTTTACTATGAGCTCGCTATCACCATAAACTTGTAGTATTTTGATTCCTCTTTTATTGGCCCATTAAAGGACACGAATCAAGCCTTCATATTTTGCTACATTTGAAGATCAAATAAAATTGAACCTATAGGAAGAGAAAAGCTTATTACCTGAGGGTGAAATTAACATTTCCCTAGCACCTGCATCATTTTTGCTCCTTGAGCCATCAAACAACAACTTCCATAAACCATTGGGGTCTTCTTTACATTCATTGAGGAAAGGCATGGGTTAATTCTCTTCATGTAGTAAATAAACACCCATGTCTCTTTCCTCAACACCTTAAAAAGGGTTAAAAAATTGGTTATTTCCCCATAACTCATCCAAGAATAAGTCTAAAACCTCTTCAGGATGAGTGTTTAGCTCCTAGCCAATTGTAAACTCATCTTCATCAAGGATAGTATAATTGAGGTTTATGTTATCTGGCTGATGGGGTTCAATATGGAATTGTGTCATGGGTTTAGCTTTGATTGAGACCTTAGTTCCATACCTTATTCTAAATGTCTTGTAAGACCAATCTATTGTAAGGTAACCCCAAATCTTTGCTGTGAACTCTTTGGAAAGACATAATGTAAAGTGAGGAGTGACATCTACAATCAACATGTCTTACACCATGGACATGCTAGGATAAACATGTAAGGTTAGGCTCAAATTTGTGATGATAATTGATGGATTTGTGCAAGAGCCATAAATCTATAGGACTCCCTTCGTGTGCAGCTCATACTTGAGGTTTAGTTGGTTAGCAACAGATTTTGGCATGACTGAGGTGTTAGCCCCACTATTCACCAAGCAATTGTGCACTAAGGAGTTGTCAGTGATTAATGAGATGTAGAATTCTAGGGCTTGGTCACACTACTTGACCTTTCTCCCAAAGGATTCTTGGATGCATTGGTGCAACCTTCAACTTCCTTGCTTGGTTGCTTACTTGTAGCTATAGAAACACTCATCTTGGACAAACTTTCCTGAAGAATGTCTACTTGGCCAGGCATGGAAAACATGTCCCACATTGGTATGCTCACACTATATTTCTTCATTTACTCCATAATGTTGATTGGCATACCCCAACATTTGCCTATGTTTTGGAAGTAACTGCTACTGGCTTTGTCAGTGAAGGAGCGGTGATAAGAGGTTCTTTGAAAGCTTCCTAATTATCATCCATATTCCTTCTCTTGAACCTTGTGTTTGCTGAGACTGAGACGTGAGCCAGACTAGGGGTGGCCTACTAATTGGATGCATAACACTTCTCTTTCTCAATGATGACCATTGAGTCTTCCAGATGGTTTGACCCTTGATCTGAGGCTTATTCTTATGGAGGCTACTCTTGCTTTGTTAGAATGGGCACCTTTATGCTTTGGGCCATAAGAGCATGGTTATATCCATAAGCAATAGCCTGTTGCCATTGATCATTGAACATTTAGTTGGAGCCATTAGTTGGGACTATGGATTTTCTAAAAGAATGATTATAAGGCATTGTCCCTTTATCCTCCTGAGTCACATTGTTCTAAACTGAGACCAAGGAGTTAGAAGGGCTTGTAGCATTTGGATTATAATTATGCTACCTAGTATAGTTAGGCTGCCCCTATCCTTGGAAACCTCCTTTGTAGGGTGGCTTATTAGCTTGATAATGCTATTACTGAGGCTGATATTGAGCTTGATAAGGCTTGATGTAAGCTTGCTACCTCTTGACATTGACCACATCATTCCCCAAGGATTGGATCATGCTTTTCAATTCCAAGTAATTTTTCTGATCTTGGGAGCCATTAGATCCACTAGTAGAGGCCTTCTCTTGCTTAGGTGAAGGCACAACAGTAATTTTTGGTGCTGGAAGTATAACATCAAGTGGAGGAATGACTATAGGAGGTGGTCTAATCTCTAGAAAAAGAGGCATTAGGGGTCTGGGAGTAAGCTTGCCAACCTAAACTAGGCAATTTTTTGCCTTGATTGCCACCTGGTATGAATTTGGTAGTATGTCTCCTCCCATAGATTAAATCATTACAGCTATGTTGTTGTTGAGAGCCTTTAAGTAATATAAGAAAGCAAATTTTGGAGATGGTCTAATAGCTACTAGGATTCTATCCCACACCTTCTGAAATATCGTATTGAAGTCTTTCATGACTTCATGAGGAGCTCTCTTGATTGTGGTCAGCTACTCTACAAGTGACAGATGATCACTCTTATTTGCAAATATTTTACACAAGGATGTTCCCAGCTTGTCCTATGAGTGGATAGAATTAGGATCTAGGACCATATACCAGTCTAATGCCTTTTCCTTGAAGGATACAACCAATATCCTAATAACCACATTCTCCACTGTGATATTGTGAATGTTATAAAAGTTGGATATGTCTGTTATGTGCTCAGTAGGAGTTACAACCTGGTCTCGTATGTAATAAGGGACATGTTTGAGGGATGATACTAGCATAAATCATACTGTGGTAAGTTCAAAGGGATTTGGCCACTGAAGCCCACAAAATCTCTTTAGGGAATCATAATAACAAGAGGGGCTGATAAAGATCTTCTTGTGTAGGTATACCTTATGATTGGTTTAGGATGGTAACTTGTTACATAGGGTGAGTATGGGTAAACCTTAAACTTATACTAAATTTAAAGGTAATTCAACAAACTCAAAAATAATACCTATAGAAGTCGATCTTATAGTCACCTTTGGCATGAAAGATAGCTACTGCTCTACCACCAAATATCTAGATGTTCTTTGGTGTTTCCAGATGCTGAAGGATGAATGCTACCATTACTACAAAATGATCAAAACAAAATCAAATTTGACCAATTTTTCATAAAAAATGAAAAAAAATGGTAGTTATCTTACCAGGTGTGCTAGAACTATTATAGCTTGGAATTGCACCCTTGTGAGAGAGTTCTTTAGACTCCCTCACTTCTAGCTATAAGTATGGGGACAACCTCAGGATGTGGGTATCCTATGGTGAGGTTGAACCTCTAGGATTTTTTATGAGGCTAGTTTCTTGGGTGCTTCACTTCAGCTCTTGATCTCACACTAAAATCTACTGTCAACTAAGGAAAAAGGGATAGGAGGATTACTTGAAAATAAATCTAAGCTAAGGGGAGGTGATGCACCAAAAGTAAGTGATCCACTTGGTTTGGGGAATGACACTAATTTAACATAAGATAAGTTTGCTTACACAGCCTCCTAACTAGCTAACTTGCATAAATATTTCATAAACTAGGCTCACTGAACCATATGTGAAGCAAAGAGGGATTTATAAATCCACATTAAGCATCTATTAATGGTATAAAAAATCAAGTTCAGGCTTGCAAATAAATAGAAAACATATGAAAATAATCAAGAAAGAATGACAATAAGGTTGGAAGGATGCTTCTTCATAATGCTATTGTGCACAAGCTAACTCAACACAATTTTAAGACAAAGACATAGGTAAAATAATCTTTATTGCTTGAAAGGTATGTTACATATCAATTTTTATAAAGTGATTCTATCACCAGTCTAGGGATGATTTTCTTGGCACAAAGTCCTCTATTTATATAGAAAAAGGGAGAACAAAGAAGGGGAAGAAATAAGAAGTCACTGATGGTGGGAACTCTGACATTGCACTTTCTTGTATTCCCTAAATACATTGCTTAAGATCACTCGATAGTCTTCTCAATCCCCTCCTATCTTTAAGTTTTTCTTTTGGTGCATCTGAGAAGCCATGTTGTGAGTAGCTAGAATGTCTCTTCTTGGTATGATGCATTTAAGCATCCAACGATGATTGTAGGGAGTGAGCCATGGTAGATGAGAGCCTTCATAATTTCCAGCTACCATCTACTTGGACTCTCTCTTTCTCATTGGTTATCCTTATGCCACTTATCTTATGATGATTGGTCCTTTTTTCTCTAGCTTACGATGTGGTATCCTTTCATTCATTGCATCATGATTCTTGCGTTACTAGACTAAGCTTAAGTTGAGCACTCAAATAATTTTGATTTACTCTATGCAGGGTAATTTAGGTTCTTTGATCTCTCCAACTTTGAACTTTCCCAGATCCTTTACTTATAAAGCCTTTTAAGTAGAGTACTTAGAGAAACCTGATTTACTCTATGTAAAGTAATTTGGGTTCTCTAAGCCTATTTACTTTGCACTTGTCCATCTTGAAGTTTTCTCACTTTGCTATTTCCCAAGCCTTAAGACTTTGGGTTTTTCAAACTCGATTACTTCTAATGGCTAGTCACTTATCCTAATTTTGACATCTATTAGCCCATCATTTCTTTTAGACACTTGGTCTCAAGTTTTTCTTCTGAAGGAATTCCTTTGACCTTTTCTTTCAGGCAAAACTCCCAAAGGAATTTCTTTAGATAATTTATTCGAAGGAATTCCTTCAGACTTTTTGTCCACGTCTATCTTCAAAAATCACCCTTTGAGATTTTCATAATGGACTTTCTTGAAGTGTAAGAGGCCCTTCGAGCTTTCTGCATGTCCCTTCAGACTTCTGTAAATGATCCTCTTGAAGGGAAAGATACCCTTCAGGAATTTTGAAATGGTCCTTTCGAAGGGTAACATACCCTTTGAGAAACTTGCAACTATCCACTTGGAGAAGAAAAATCCCTTCAAATTTATGAAGTGTACCTTTAGGTTCTTGAAATACCCTTCAAAAAATTTGAAGAGGACCTTCGAAAAATTTAACTAGTCCCTTTTTCCCTAAAAAGGCCCTTCGACATTTTGAAAATGCCCTTCAGATTTTTTGCAAAAGACTCATCCCTTAAAGAACCCAAAAAACACTATTTTTTAAGACCAAATTGGGTTTGTCAAGCCCTTTTACTTATTTCAGGCTTTTGACTACTCACAACTTATGAAGTAATCAAGTAGTGCTCCTTGGAGAACCTAAAATACACTGTCCATGAGTAATTTGGGTTTGTAAACCTGAATTTCTTCTACTTATAAAATATTTAGAAATTAAGCATAGCTGGAAACCTAATTTTCATTGTGCCCTTAGAAACTTGAAGAATTCACTACTGGAAAACTCGAAGTCCTCCCAAAGACTTGCCATTTCCTTGCCTGAAAGCTCCCTTTTTCATACTTAGGCAATTCTTGATATGTGGGCCAAAAATGCCCAATAGGAGCATCACTCTTAGGGAACCATTTTTATAAAATTTTGGCTTGTTTTAATTAAATAAGGTCTGATTATGCTTTGGATAGCTTGAAAAGGCCCCAAGCATGCTTATATTTTAGTTTGGTAGTGTAGGAGTGCATCTAGGTAGTTTAAGTTTCAAATTTTAGATTCTCACCAAAATTAGTGTATTCAAAAATTTGAATTTCTTGTGTTTTTAGGACTTGTAGGTGTATGGAAAGGCTTAAATAAGTTTTTGAACAAGTTTGAAATGTCATTTTTGACCCCTTTGTGCCATTGATGAGGGTCAAAGTGACATGTAACTAGGAAAGAAAATTTGGGGAATTGTTTCCTTTCTAAAAATTGTCATGCAATCATGAAAAGGCTTCCAAAAGTTAGTTACACCAGTTAACTATTATAAAAGAGGTGAGATTTTTGAATAGAGAGTCAATTATTTCATGTTTTTTATGAATCAAGACTAGGAATGAAAAGAAGAAGAAGCCCTTGTTCAAGAAAGTGATACATAGACCTTATTTTGAGCATGTTGATTAGTTTATAGACTATGTCTTCATATTTGGATAATCAAATGAACTTGATAATGGTTCTAAATGTTTATTAAAGGTTATTAAATGTGTTTTGAGCTTATAGAAGCAAGGAATAATAATAAGTCATTTGGTGATCAAATATTTTTTACATAGATACCCTGTTTCCTGAATTATTCATTATGTAATAGACTGTGTACTTATTCTTATGAAGGAATAGTCATTATATCAATTTGAATTATGTTATAAAAGTTTATACATGTAGTTGGATATTGTTTTAAAAGTGCATGCTTGAATGAAAGTCAATAAGACTGGTTAATGCTTGAAAATTAGTGTAGAAACCCTATTTCCTGTAGCAGACAATACTATGAGTGGACTGAGCATGTTTTCCATTGCAAAAAAACATATTTGAAATGATGATTGAATGATTTGGGCTGTCCAGGTAATTTTTTATAATGTCATATAAGGTGATTTGAATCTTTATACATTTGTTATTATGGTTTGTTCCTTTCTATAAGAATATAGTTTTATAAACCACCATTTTCTTCACACAATCAACTACAGATTAGGTTAGAAATCTTTGGTAGAGGATTGAAAGATATCATCAAATGATTGGACAAGTTTCTTAGGGTTAATATAGACCCAATAAACCTAATTTTAATCTTTGAAACCCATCAATATATACACAATGGATTTTTCAATGCTCCTAGGTTGTGATAGAGCAACAAAAGCCCTGATCTAGGGTTTTAGCTATATCTCACATTCAAATTCAACCAAATTTTGTAGTCTAAATATATTTGAGGTCCTTTAACTAATTAAAATATTTGTAGGTTTTTACAGGCTATTCAAGTATAGTTTTGAGAAGTTGAGGTGGATTAGGCCTAGAAGAAGCCTAATTAAATAGGCCTAAAAGTTGAAGAGTGGACCTAGACAAGGAATTTGGTCTCCAAAATTGACACACAGGTGTGTCTTAATAAGGCAAAGGAGAATATACCATTGGTAAGTCTTACCTATTTTTACCTTTTCCATAAAAGCAAGAAAATAGGGCTTAAGGGCTAGTAAGAAGGGTCAAAAGGCCTAATGTGTTTGGGAAAGAATTTCAAGTTGAGACTTTTCTATTGGAATCTCTGCATCACAAAGTATAGGTAAAATTCAATAACTTATATGTTGTTGATATATATATATATATATATATATATATATATATATATATATATATATATATATATATATATATATATAGTTTAGAGTGTTTATGCAAGCATGTAGGTTATCATATAACCAATTATCAATGAACATATAATTAATATACATCTTTATATCAATAGTAATTTGCCATATATGTAACCTGGACCATAAGATCTACCTTAAGTTTACAAATCTTACTTTATCTAGCCATCTATAAATATATACTATTGCTCCCATTTACTATGAATAGCGATAGTAATTTGCTAATCATTGGAATATGACTTATTATGAAACCATGAAATTGCGTGATAACTAACATGGACATTAACAAAGTTTATGAGGAATTATAAGTGAATCAATATATATTAAACAACAATGTTATAAACAATAAACTAAATGAAAAGGTATCAACTGAAGGAGTAAATTGAAAACCATATCAAGTGAGTATATATATATTTAGTTATGAATTTATAGGTACTGTGCGTAATTATACTCCAAATCGACTACATATAGGTATGAGTTAATTTGGTACAAAGACTATATTAAATACTATATTGAATGTACCCTCTCAACTTGATATGTTGAATATAAAACTCTTCACTCATAACTATACATGTATGACTAGATAATGTAACCCATAATATATTATTAAATATTGATCTAGTGGTTAGTGGTTGGTATACACTATGATTATTCCGTTAATGGTTAGTATATTTATGGACTATGTGTACTATAAATGATTAGTATATTATAACATAGACCACTAATACTTATTGAGAATTATTAGTTAGTACATTGTATATTATTTCATAGTAAACTTCTGTACGATACGTATCATGAGTATACTAACATGTACGAGTGCATATACATATATAGCTTATATATACACATTGGTATGCATGCCTATAAGCATAAATTTTGATTAGTTATTGTCTTGGCTTTAGGATTTGTATATTTGTATATATTTGATGAAATTTTTATGTATCATATAAGAACAAATTGTGTATTTCCAAATACTTATATGCGAACCATAATACAAAAGACTATATTATCTTGAGAACTTGTATACGGAGATATATACACTTTGAATATATCAAGATGAAAATCTATTTAGTTAGGGATAAAAACCATGAAGGAGAATTACATTGTTGAATCCCTTATCTTATAAAAATTATCAATATATTTTTTGAATAGGAAAGTTGTAGTGATTATTGAAATCATATGGAGTTATTGATTAAGAGATATAATTGACCATTGATATGGTATTTACATATCAATTGTGTGATTATATATGGTACACATTATGTTGTATAAATACTTGTATATAGGAAACATATCTATATATGGACTTTAGTATTCATAAAAAAATATAATAAATAGGTGTATTGGGTCATAAGTCTATACTTATAACTAAATGGATGGTTAAAATAAATCATAAGGATTCTGAGGGAGAGGAAACTATAACCATATGAATACAGTCTCTTAGAAACATATTAAGTTTTTTAAGTGAAATATTATGTTTATACGGGGTATAACTTGGTTTATTAGTTATTTGTTTCTTTAAAAATATTATGACCGGCTATTGAGATTGAGTAGTGTGTACTTGAAAATGGACTATGGTGTTATTTCTTGTCATAGAAAGTACCATATTTGTATCTACTTACGGGAAATAAAATATACAACCTAATATATATTATACTCTGTTGGTATAAATTATACTTGTTTGCTTATTATTTATGTGATAAATAATATTGTGGAGATTTTTTTTATATGTTTGATGGATTAAATTTATGCATTTTGATTATTTTTATGTTTATCATGTTTTATGACTGCTAGTAGGTAGTAATATGTATGGATCTATTGGTTATATTTATATTAACCAAATCTTGCATTACTGGTATTGAGCAAGTAGCGAGACAGACTTCACTAGCTTATTAGCATCATCAATGCGAGGTGAAGGTAATATGATCAAGTGGTGTATTTGAAATTAACTGATCCTAGAGATAAATAACTATCAATAACTTTGGCCAAAGTAATGTTAGTTAGCCATTGTCATTTCATATGTATAATTTACATTTTTGTGTGATATTATGTTAGAATGGATTTCTTTATGGTACACTGCATGTTCTTAGAAATCATACAATCCATGGTTAATAACTTATCTATCTAGATTCCTACATTGTCACTATCTACTCACCCATTAAGGTAGGTCCATTCCCATATGGGGGATTATGCAGGGGATCGATGGTCCGTGGCTAGTGTGGAAAAGTGCTCGGATGATGCTCTCCCTCCCTACAACAATACTTATTTGGAGATGACACTTGAAATTACCATAGATACTGGAGTTAGAAGAAATCATGCTCTATAAAACTTTGTATCTGGTATATTATATTATATTATATTATATTTATTATTATTAAAACATTATACTTAATGAGATGTAATTAGTTACTTATTGTATTATGATAGCAGTGGCTACATGTTTTTACCAACCATGGCTAGAAATCTATAATTACTTTCTATATGCAGTTATGTTGTGTTCATATGATGATAGTTATCTATGATGGATAAATGTCACATGCTTATTTTACAGTTATCATTCTTAGAGTGTTTTATCTAGATCACTTATTAGATTCTCATGGTGTAATCTAATAAAAAATACAAAGATTAAATTTAAAAAAAAATCATGTTATTCTAGGTAGATCCCAGTGGGGATGTTACATCTGTGGGGGGTTGGATGAGGCTTCACAACTTGTATCAGATGGGGGTATGTGTAGAGCACTATTTGATGTGATCATGATCAAGGATGATGTTTTATATGTGAAGGATGAGATTATGTATTATCATCATTTATATGATACAGTTGTTCCAGTAGGGGTTATGACATCTGCCTACAAAGATTATTCACAATGTGAATGAATTAGCAAGACCTCTAAGTCTTGACACACTACTATGTTAGATACTTTAGTGGCATAAATGAATCCACAATGGGTATTGATGTGTCCACCACCACCATGGACACCATCTTCACTAGCATCAGGCACATGATAGAGCTTCAATCAGAGTCCCCCTAGAGACAAGGCAAGCCAAAGCTAATATCGTATATTGTAGCTTCATATATTTTTTTATGTATATGAGATGTATATATTCTTTCAATTTATAACACTATTATTATGATACATACATACATATGTAAGTATGTATGTGTGTGTGTGTGTGTGTGTGTGTGTGTGTGTGAGAGAGAGAGAGAGAGAGAGAGAGAGAGAGAGAGAGAGAGAGAGAGAGAGAGAGAGAGAGAGAGAGAGAGAGAGAGAGAGAGAGAGAGAGAGAGAGAGAGAGAGAGAGAGAGAGAGAGAGAGATATTAGAATAACAGTTTTATACATTGAGATCATATATACATCTCATAAACATAACAAAAATATGGAGCTATAATATATGATATTAGATTTATATATTCTTCTATGATGCTCTTTGCACAGAATATGGATATTGAAGTATATTTGTTTGCCATGATTTGGTTATCTTTTGTATTACTAGTTCATTTTGCACTTTTGGTTATGTTATGGATGTACATGTAGTATGACTAGATGATATATGCCTACTTTAGGATATTCACGTCATTGGGTAGCACAAACATGTTGTATGTATGGTTTGTTAGTGTAATCATGTATTAGATAGATGAATAATGCTTACCGAAATGTATTGTGGCTTCACATTGTTATGTACGATCTTGAGCACTTAGTTTTTGATTTTACAAATGATATTATGCAGCATAAGTATGCCTAACTTATAATAATATTTGAATATCAATTGCACATGGAATTGCTTAAATATGAATATTTACAACTCAAAGTAATGAGAAAATATCAAAACCTAAGTTAAAAACATAACACATATTGAACATTAAACACAAACCTGAAGGATAAAAGAGTTAAAAATTCAATATGTAAATGAGATTTAAAGACAAGACATGAAATGTCAAGACTTAATTGCAAAACATAATGTAAAACAAACAAGAACAACTTGAATCCAAAATGTAACCAACTCAAAATCAAGATACAAATCATCCAGACCTAAATGGAAAAAAAAATGGACTTCAATGCAAGAAAATAAACAAACAATATAAATAGTTTAAGTATAAAAGCAAACTATTCAAGCCCAAGTAGAGGCAAGAGTCAAGTGTTAATAAATTGTACTCAAACATAACACTCAAAACAAATAAGCAATAAATATTAAAAAACAAGCAACAAATCAACAAACAAAACACACAAAATAAATGTAGTTAAGATAAAGAACTCAATGTAATCAACCAACATTTATGCTTGTGTAATAAATAAGGTGTTATGCTTGGATATTATGCCCTTAGACTAAGGGGGCAATGAATTGGTGATGGCAATAGGGGAATAAAAGAAGAAGAAAGGGGTGGTTAAGCTAACTCCAAATGCCCAAATGCAAGTAGACATTGCCTACATAGTCCTATGAACTTTAGGCCAAATGTAGTTTTCCCAAGGATGTGGGATATAAGAAAAGTGATCGGAAGTAGGTATGTGATAATAGAGAATAAGTAAGAAAGACTTGTAAAATGATGAGAGTATTAGGAAAATGGAAGTAGAAATGAAGAATGGAGTGCACCAATTTCAAATGCATAATGCCCACTAGTATGTTTCACAAAATGGAAAGAGCTTAAGGGAGTAGTAATGGAAATGAGACTAATAATTGAAGAAGGATGAGAGTGGCCAAGCTGACCTGAGATGCCCCATGTATCTAAGTGTTTTGCCTACATAGTCCATATGTACCTCAGGCCAATGTAGTTCTCATAAAAATGGGAGGATAATGGTATGGTAACAGTAATGTGGATCTAAAATGAAGTGGGCTAGATAAAAGGTTCCATCCTATAAACTTTTAGGGCTTTATATCTTACATGGAAATTATAAGCCAATTTTCATGATTTTGTCATTTTTAGGGTTTTATAGGTTTTTCAATGTTTTTGGGTTTTGGAAATAAGAAAAATAAGGTAATGTGTTCAAATGTAAAATTAAGCATCTAGCAAAGGACACACACCTTTGGGTAGAGGATCAAATAATAACTAAACTGGTTACAATGGTATGACACGAACCAATAATAGAACCTGAGGTACTGGGGGGATATCACACAACAAGATTGGAATAAAAATGACACACAATGGGGAAATAAATGTTAGGAGAAGTAATTAAAAGAAGTTTACAAGGAACTATCAAGCAGATAACATCCTTATTGACACACCTTGAAACACTTATCTACAAAGAAACTATTGATGATAATCATTCTGAAGTGCCTTTAGAATAATAGTTGTTGAATCTGCCTATAACACCTATTTGTAATCACGATCATGATTGGTAATTGAAATGGCATGGGGAGTGAATAAATAATGGTCCAGGGAATGATATAGTAAAAAAAGAAGGTAAAAATGGTGCCCCTAAGTGAGGGCTCCTATAGACAATTGTTCATTTTTAATTAAGCATAATATCATTTTAGATGCATTATGTTCATAGGTTCCTTGAGCTCTTGCCCATCTGGTTTAGCTAGTCTATATGCCTAAAAACTATAATTTACAATCATAACAAAGGGACCAAGCTAATTTAATTAGAACTTACCTTTCTTATTGCATTCAATGTTGGTATTCTTTTGATTCTTTTTAGCACCAAATCACCAATTTTGAATTCTCGAGGGAGAATACACTTGTTATAATTGCGATGAAGCCAATTTTGGTATGCTCTCAAATTGTCTAATGTATCTTGCCATTTTTCATCTAAGAGATCTATCTCTTACAATCTAGCCACTTTATATTCTTTTTCATCAATGATATTCTATAGATAAATGCATAATGAGGTCAACTTGATCTCGATAGGAATAATGGCCTCAAAACCAAAAACTAGGGAATAGGGAATAATACTCGTAGGTGTCTGGGTATTGGTATGGTAAACCCATAAGGTAGGAAATAATTGCATATGCCAATCATGATTAACTTCATTGATAATCTTCTTTAGGATTTTAACAATGGTCTTGTTGGATGCCTCAACTTGGCTATTATCTTGAGGTTAAAAGGTTATGTATTTCTTATGTTTGATTTATAATTTGGAATAGAGGGCCTTGACATTTTTTTTTGAATGGGGCACAATTATTAGTGGTAATGGTGGAGGGAATGCCATAGTGGCAAATTAGATGGTAATGAATAAACTTGGAAATTTATTTTTTAGTTATATATGTGAGGTGAATGGATTATATTCATTTGGTAAAGTAGTCTATGGCAATTAGGATATGTTTGTAGCCATGTGAGGAAGTTGGGATTACTTTCCCTATGAGATCAAGTCCCTAAGTAGAAAGAAACTATGGTGTAGTGATTAGTTGGAGAAACAAGGAAGGAGCATGAATAAAACCACTATGTCTTTGAAAAGCATCACACTTTTTAACATGTCAATAAGCATCTGTCTCCATTATGGGCCAGTAATACCCAATTTAAAGGAGTTTATTGATAAGGACTAAACCACTTGTGTGGGCCCCAAAAGTTCCTTCATATACATCCTTCAATGCTGATTGGGATTCTCTCAAAGATAGATAATGAAATAACATTCCATCATAGTCCCTACCATAGAGTGTATTTCTAGTAGCATATATTAGGTGGTTTTATGGATGAAGGATTTATGTTGGTTTCATGATAGGTCTAATGGAAGAATGTGGTCATGAAGGTAGTTATAAAGGTCTTGGTACCAAGGGATATAAGGTCCAACAATATTGCATACCATTTTTGAATCCATTTGTTTATGAGTTGGTTTAAGAAGTTTCTCGATAAGAAATTGATACTCTTTAACACTATTGACCACTGCTAGCATGGATCCAATAGTTTTCATTGTATCGACTGATTGTTTATTGGCCCTTGGTATTTGTTCAAACTAAAGAT
The DNA here is from genome assembly GCA_037957365.1 of Torreya grandis. Classification (NCBI taxonomy): domain Eukaryota; kingdom Viridiplantae; phylum Streptophyta; class Pinopsida; order Cupressales; family Taxaceae; genus Torreya; species Torreya grandis. Next base: position 973,464 of record JARHVA010001142.1, on the reverse strand, counting down.
CTTTAAAATGTGACTTGAGCTTGTCCAACATACTCTTGTAAGGTATGAGTTTCTCATATTTTGTTTAGTATTGGTCTGTATCCTAGTTAATGATTAACTGGGAATCTCCATATACCATCAACTACTAAATGTTTTATTAGAGGCTGAGATAAAGTCCTATAATGAGTGCTTCATACTTAGAAATGTTATTAGTGCAATGGAAGACAATGTGAAATGCTTTGGGAATGAGACCCCTTGTGATGTAATGAATAAGATACTGGCCCCCAACCCCAGATCCATGGGATGTGAATGAGCCATCAAAATATAACATCCTCTTTTTGGACTCAATAGTTATTACTTCAAGATTCAAAATTGACTCGTCTAATAAATCAAAGTCGAATGGTTTCATATCCAATAGAGGAGCTTTAACAAGTTGGTTTGTGAGAACTTATCCCTTAATGGCATTTTGATTATGATATTAAATATCAAATTTGCTTAGAATCATTACCCACTTGGCCATGAAAACTGATAGAGTTTCCTTGGACAATAGGTATTTCAGTAGATCAACCTTGGCAATAACAATAATCTTGTTATTCAACATTTAGTGAAACAACTTTTGGGAAGCGAACACCATAACTAAACAATCCTTCTTAATTGGTGTGTAGTTATTCTCATAAGTAACAAGTGTTTGACTTAGATATTTGATTGCATGTTCTTTGCCCTGACTATCATACTAGGCTAAGAGTTTCCCTAGTGCATGTTTTATCACTAATAAGTAAAGAAGTAAAGGTTGGCTTGGTGTAGGGGGAATCAAAATTGGTGGATTAGCCAAGTAGGTCTTCAATTATTTGAAGGCTTGATGATAACTTGTATCCCACTAAAATGTAACACCTTTCTTCAAAAGATGAGTGAAAGGATAGCACTTATTAACTGACTAAGAAATAAACTACTGAATAGACTGAATCTTGCCTTGTAGGCTACTAAGTTGTTTCATATTTGATGGTGGAGGCATCTCCACAATGGATTTTAATTTAGTAGGATCAACTTTGTTTCCCCTATGTGAAACAATAAAACCTGACCATTTGCCTGAAGTGAAACCAAAGATGCATTTCTTAGGATTGAGGCGTACTTTGTATTCGTGAAGTCTTTCAAATATTCTCCATATAACATTAGGATGTCTTGCTCATGATTTGGATTTTTCCAAGATATCAATGACACAATATTCAACAATATTGTGCATCATGTCATGAAATATGACATCAATTTCATGCATCATGTCATAGAATATGATAGTCATGGCACATTGATAGGTTGCACTTGTATTTTTCAAGCCAAATGGCATGACTTGATAATATAATGTCCCCCAAGGAGTGGTGAATGATGTTTTATGCTAGTATTTAGGCATAATTTTAATTTTATTTTATCTAATAATTTTTCCATGAATGAAAACATATCGTATCTTAGTGTTGAATCTATGATCAACTCAATATTCAACAAAAAAAGTCATCTTTTGGGTATGATTTGTTTATATCTTTAAATTCATTACATAAACAAATGACTTATGGTTTCTTACTAACTGACATAATGTTTGATATCCATTTAGAATAATCCAGTGGTCTGATGAAGCCGACTCCCAATTTTTTTAGCCCTTTTTAACAAGTGTGGCTATGCACAAATGTATTTTCCATAACTTATGATTGATTGGCTTGGCATTTGGATGTACCATAAGTTGATACAACATGAAATAAGGGTCTATACCCAACATGTCGTAATAAGACAATGAAAATATATCGATGAAGCCAATCATTATAGTAATAATGAAATTAAGATCCTCAGTAGTGAGGGATGCATCTAAGTAAACTATATATGGGTCATCATAGGTACTAATATTCACTTCTGTGGTATCCTCTACATGTAGTGTAGATCAATCTTATAGAATAATTGGAAGTAAAGGTAACTTATCTTCTTCATCACTTTGGGAGCTACATGTACCACCCATATAAGAAGAATTTGAATCTACCATTTCTGGCAGTGCCCAATTGATAAATTGTTTTAGGAAATCCTAAACCAATTGTGCAAAGATTCTATGCTCTTTTGAACTTATACTAGAACAAATGATAATTCTTGGACTAGGAGGACTTTGAGCTTCCTTAGGAGATGAGAAAACTTCCCCATCCAAGGACTCTTGAAACAAGTTTTCACCAATGGATTCATCTTTATTTTTAAATTATCCTTGATCTAGAAGTCCCTTGGAAAGGTTTTCACCTGAATATCTCAATGTTTCAATTTGTTCATGACCAAGGAAGTTTTCCTGCTCTCCAAATTAGGAAATAAGATCCAAGTGGAAGTCAAAGCCTTGTTTGTGATCACCAGTTGGTAACCTGTCTCTAAGACCTATTAATTTGATAATAGAATATTCATTCTAAAACTTGTTCAATGGTATAAGTGACCAGTAGTCCTAATCGATTAGGCTAGGATGATGAAGGGAAAGAGGATAATAGGGTATAATGGTAAGAATGACATATGTATCAAATAGATTAGTGTTCACAAGGTCATTATAGGTGCTATAATGGGATGATGTGTCACTATCATGAGTCTCTCAATTAGTTGATCAAGTATTATCACTCTCAAACTCAATGGTGTTACCCCCAAGTGGTGTAAATTCAAGGCCTTGACTTGCTATATGTGTTATCATGAGTACTGACTCAAGAATACCTTGGGTTTTTGCCCCCAATCCCTTTCCTTGATAGTTTAGATTATCCATGATTATGTTCTATCAATGATTATGTTTGGTATGGGGTATTCAACATTTTGAAATGAATTATCAAAATCATCACCATACAACAAACCTCCTTCAGTACTAGTGGCTCGATCTTGATTAGGTGACGTATATGGTATAAATACGAATGGTTGTTGTAGACTATATTTGGAATTCTTTTTCCATATCATGTTGGGCCTTCCAGGGATAGGTTTTGGCCTTCCATATAATTTAGGGGATTTGGGTAGCTTTCCAACATGAAAGGCATCATGAATGCGGTATGTTATAATACCCTAATCCTCAATGGTAAAATGAGTGGAAATATTCTTAGAAGGTGGATTGGAAGAAGTGGAGGCAAGGTTACTAGGGTCATTGTAATTGGTTTTTAGAGATTTGAGAACTTTTGCTTTCTTTTGCTTATCTACAAACTCAGTGCTTGGATAATAATTATAAATCTCGTACTTGGCCTCTATATTTTTGCAATATTGGTATAGTTGAAGATCGCCATGGATAGTAACCTCCAATCCTAAATGAGGGAAATTATAGAAGTTATTTCTCATAATTCATGGATCCAAGGATGATCAAGAAGTAGAGTATAAGGTAGTTCAATGTCAATGACATGGCATACGGTGTCATGAGTGATAGGCCCAATAATGACTAGTAAACAAATGGTACCTATAGATTCTCTCACTACATTATCATAAGCCTTAATTATAATGGTACCTAGATGCATATCAAATGTTGTATAGCCTAGGGTTTTAATCAATTTCAATGATGATATGTTTAACCTTGAACCATTGTCTAAAATAACTCACTTGATTTTATGGTGAGAAATAATGGCCTTAATGTGTAGGGGATTATTGTGAAAGGGACTAAGGGATGACATATCACTTTGGTCAAATGTGATTTATTGAATTAGGGATAAATACCCCATTAGTGCTTGGAACTATGCTAGATGGATGTCATTAGGTACCTTGGATTATTGGAAAAAGTCATTTAATATGGTCTTGTAAACTTCAGATGTACACAAGAGGTCCAAGATGGATATCTATGCATGCATTTTACTTAGTTATTCACTAATATTATATGGATTCTCTGTATAAGGAAAAGGCAACTTTGAATTTGGTGGCGTAACATCTAGCATAGGGTTATGATTAGTATTAGTATTGAAATAAGGCAAAGAGCCTTGGAGATAACTCTTGGTTATCTAGTTGTGATTGCATAATTTTGAGTCAGGAAAGAGCCATGTGAATGAAAGGAAGTTGGTGGATGTCCAAGAATGGTAATTAATAATGGTTAAGATGTAATTATATTGATCTGACCTATGGTAGAATTATCAATGGTCAAATATGGTGGTTCTAAAATAGAAGGGCTAACACTATAATGAGTGTTAGCGTACAAGAAGTGAGTTTGATAATGGAGACATGATTACTGGTAATACATCCCATAATATTTTTGTAATCATAAATAACACTTCTATGGCCAACTTGGTTGGTTTGGGTATCATGATCCTGATTATAGTTGTTTTGGTTCTGGTTCTAACCTTATTCTTGTTTCTAATGTTGGCCCTATCCCTAGTTCTGATTGGTGCACTATTGCTAATTGTTATACTTGCAAAATGGGTTCTTGTAGATTCACATCTCTTGATTGGTGTTGGGTGATCATTTATCTTATTCAATTTCCCCATTTTCAAGTAGAATTCAAATTAGTTATCTTTACTATACACACCTATAGATCGAGTAACCTTATCATGCGATGGTAATTGTAATACTCATTATCATGATACCCTGCTAGCTTAGACTGACCCTTTGTAAAGGGTTTTGGATTAGGCCACATAATCATATTAGTTATTACTAACTTTTAGAACACAGCCTTAATGGGCTCCCTGAGGTCACTAAAAACTATATCTTTATAGTATCCTCATTGTGGGGGAGATCTTTGTAATAAAAGCTAAGGGTTAGGTGGGGAATTATGAACATGTAGTGGTTATACTATTTTTGCATGCCTTGCCTTTATAACCCCATTGATGACCATGTTTTTATTTTTAACAAAGGCCTTTAGCTTTTTAGTCGTATTGGCACTTGATTTGGCATCTGGTTCTAGACTAGTGTTTGGGTTTGAAAATATATCTTTATGAGACCCTTGTTAATAAGTGTTTTTTATCTACACCCCTTTGTTAATGATCTGTTCAAATGTATTAGCACAATTGAGATTGAGATTATGAGTGAGATGAAAATTTAGGTTTTATGCAAAGATATCGGTTAATCATGTATTTGGCAAGTTATGCTATAAATGACTAGCTAAATCTCTCTACCCTTGCAAGTATGTTGAAAATCTCTCTCCTCTTCATTGATTGATGTTGCACAAATCTTTAACCATCAATTCATGTTCTATGTTGTAAGAGAAATGGTTGATTTTTTTTTTCTAACAGGTCATTAAAAGTATTGATCAATCCCTTAGGTAACTTGAGAATCCATTTTAGTGCTTATCCACCCAAGCTCATGAAAATAGGCATAATAAATAGACACTAGTATAAGATACCTCGTAGCATGCCACAAATAATGTTTGTATATGTTCTCACTAGTAGAATTTAGCAAATAAATGACTATGTGACTAAAACTTCTAGTCATGACAACTAAAAATGACTAATTTCTATTAAGGTTTTGTAGCACAACTATAAATGATTAATTTGATCATCAGGTTAAAAACATAACTAAATAATTAGTCACATAAATAAAAGTGAATAAATAATTAGTCACATAAATAAAAATTAGACAATATGATATTAAAGTGGGTAATTAAAAAAAAAATTGAATTGGGAAATTATTGGTGGGAGTGGGTTGTATTGCGCACAAGGTTAATAGCAAACTGGGAAATTATTGATGGGAGTGGGGAGTATAGTAGAATGTAGAATTCAAAAGAGGAAATTTGATGGGGGAGTGGGGAATATAATTTCAATTATTTGTTAAATGCACCTCTACAAACAGAAGGAGGGTTTGTTAATTATTAATGGAGCCAGAGCCAACCAAAGAGGGTTTGTGTGCCAATTTGATGGATGAGGCATTTTGGGTTTTAGCATATAAGTATAGTAACTACTTGTATGGGTGATAAAACTTGTTTGGAGAGGACTTAGAGACTTCTAAAAAGGTGAACAAGGAATTTAGAGTTTGCTATAATGAATTTGAAGTTAGTGAGGCCCTTTGCAGCGAAGTTGAATTTGGGAACACCCTCTATAGCAAATTTAGAGGTAATTTGAAACCCTCATTATATTAAACACAAAATCTATAGATTTTTGATTAGAAATTGTATCTAGCTATGAGAAAAAAATTGGTCTATTATAAGAGATGAGTTACATAAATAGGAGGGTATCTTGTCATAAGACATTGACTACCATGTAACAATCTAGAGTTCTTGAGATTGTGAAAGAATTAGATACTTTTATTCATTGTATAATTAGTACAATGTAGTGACCATATCTTGAAGTTGTCTATTTGTGTTCTGTGTTATCATGCATGGCTATGGTATTAATTTCTAATTTTGTAACCAATTCACCAACCTAATTCTTGAGGCTTATTTTCACTAAGGAGGGTTTTTTAATTATTAATGGAGCTAGAGTCGACTAGAAAGGGTTTGTGTGCCAATTTGGTGGCATGAGGAATTTTGGGTTTTAGCATATAAGTATAGCAACTACTTGCATTGGTGATAAAGCTTGTTTGGAGAGGACCCAGAGACTTATGAAAAGGTGGGCAAAGAATTTGGAGTTTGTTGCAACGAATTTAAAGTTGGTGAGGTCCTCTACAGTGAAGTTGAATTTGGGGATGCCCTCTGTAGTGAATTCAGAGGTAATTCAAAACCCTCATTACATTAAACACAAAATCTATAGCTTCGTGATTGGCAAATGTATCTAGCTAGGAGAACAAAATCAGTATATTATAAGAGATGAGTTACATAAATAGGAGGGTATCTTGTCATAAGACATTGACTACCATGTAATAATTTGGAGTTATTGAAATTTTAAAAAAATTGGATGCTTGTATTCATTATATAATCAATACAATGTAGTGACCATATCTTGAAATTGTCTATTTGTGTTCCATGTTATCATGCATGGGTATGGTATTAATTTCTAATTTTGTAACCAGTTCACCAACCTAATCCCTAAGGCTTCTTTTCACTAAGGAGGGTTTGTTAATTATTAATAGAGCCGAAGCTGACCAAAGAGGGTTTGTGTGCCAATTTGATGACATGAGGCATTTTGGGTTTTAACATATAAGTATAATAGCTACTTTCATGGGTGACAAAGCTTGTTTGGAGAGGACTTGGAGACTTCTGAAAAGGTGAGCAAGTAATTCAGAGTTTGCTGTAATGAAATTGAATTCAACAAGGCCCTCTATAGTGAATTCGAATTTAGGGATGCCATCTTTAATGAATATAGAGGTAATTTGAAACTATCATTACATTAAACACAAAATATGTAGCTTATGATTGGCAACTGTATCTAGCTAGGAGAACAAAATTGGTGTATTATAAGAGATGAGTTACATAAATAGGAGGGTAACTTATCATAAGACATTGACTACCATGTAATAATTTGGAGTTATTGATATTGTGAAAGAATTGGATGCTTTTATTCATTTTATAATCAATACAATGTAGTGACCATATCTTGAAGTTCTCTATTTGTGTTATATTTTATCATGCATGGGTATGGTATTAATTTCTAATTTTGTAACCAATTCACCAACCTAATCCTTGAGGTTCCTTTTCACTAAGGAGGATTTGTTAATTATTAATGAAGCCAAAGCTAACCAGAGAGGGTTTGTGTGTCAATTTGATGGCATGAGGTGTTTTGGGTTTTAGCATATAAGTATAACAGATACTTACATGGGTGATAAAGCTTGTTTGGAGAGAATCTGGAGACTTCTAAAAAGGTAGGCAAGGAATTCAACGTTTACTACAATGAATTTGAAGTTGATGAAGCCCTCTGTAGTAAATTAAAATTTAGGGATGCCCTCTACAATGAATTCAAAGGTAATTGAAAACCCTCATTATATTAAACACAAAATCTATAACTTTCTAATTGGCAACTATATCTAATTAAGAGAATAAAATTGATGTATTATAAGAGATGAGTTACATAAATAGGAGGGTCTCTTGTCATAAGACATTGACTACCATATAATAATTTTGAGTTCTCGATATTGTGAAAGAATTGGATGCTTTTATTCAATGTATAATCAATACAATGTAGTGACCATATCTTGAAGTTGTCTATTTGTGTTCCATGTTATCATGCATGGGTATGGTATTAATTTCTAATTTTGTAACCAATTCACCAACCTAATCCTTGAGGGTCCTTTTCACTAAGGAGGGTTTGTTAATTATTAATGGAGCTAGAGCTGACTAGAGAGGGTTTGTGTGCTAACTTGATGGCATGAGGCATTTTGGGTTTTAACATATAAGTATAACAACTACTTTCATGGGTGATAAAGCTTGTTTAGAGACTTCTTAAAAGGTGGGAAAGGAATTTAGAGTTTATTAAAATGAATTTAAAGTTGGAAATGCCCTCTACAATGAAATTAAATTTGGGGACACCCTCTACAACAAATTTAGAGGTAATTCAAAACCCTCATTACATTAAACATAAAATCTATAGCTTTCTGATTGGCAAATGTATCTAGCTAGGAGAACAAAATTAGTGTATTATAAGAGATGAGTTACATAAATAGGAGGGTATCTTGTCATAAGACATTGACTACATGTAAGAATTTGGAGTTCTTGAGATTGTGAAAGAATTGAATTCTTTTATTCATTGTATAATTAATACAACGTAGTGACCATATATTGAAGTTGTCTATTTGTGTTCTATGTTATCATTAATTTCTAATTTTGTAACCAATTCACCAACCTAATTCTTGAGGATCCTTTTCACTAAGGAAGGTTTATTAATTATTAATTATTATAGAGTGCTCTATATCTTAGAGAGTTCTCTAATTCTAATTTTGTAGAGTGATCTATATCTTAATTCTATGAAGTGCTCTGAATTTTGAGAAAGTGCTGAAGAGAATGAGTCACTATCTTATTTTGCTTCTTTTTCTCCTTTCCATTGTCCTTATCTTATTCATCTTTTGGCAGCACATCCAAGTTTCTATGCATGTGAAGGATCCATATAATTTCTATGGAGGATCCTCTTCACTCATTTACTTTGTTTCTAAGATAGCTAGGTATGTCCTTAAAAACCAATTACTTATTATCACAATAATAGTTGGTTCTGTGTAGTGGCTATATGCATCTGTAGGTGAAAGTCTACAGTTAATATACAAAACCTATAGGTGGAAAGCCTGTATCTTAGCAGTTGCTATGGAAAACCTATAGGTGAAACCCTGTAGTTGCTATGGGCAACCTGTAGGTTGACAACTGTTACGAGCTAGAAGACCCTTTTATTCCAGGCTTCTCTATAAGTGTTGTGACCAAGTAAGATTCTTGCAATCTTATTCTACCCTTCAAACATATATTAAATAAGGTTACACAAGTATAATCTAATTAAAAAAATCATCATTAATCCATCACACAACATGTATATATTAATGCACAAATATAGTCATTAATTCATTCATTCATTCATTTACATGAGTCATGGATAGTTCTAAGGATTCATATAGGAAAAAGATATAAAACTAGGTATGGATGAAGCTATAAATAGAATAATTAGTGGCCTCATCACACCCCCTACTTAATCTCTTACTTGTCCTCGAGTAAGCCTTCTTTGCATTTTGAATCCATAATATTTCCTAAAATCTAAAGGCTCAGAATAACCCATCCCTTCAAAGATGTAAAAACCTTTAACATCATCTATGCTTTTCTACCTATTTGTCAGCTGGCACATTCCCTTATCATAATTAGCCTTGAGCCTAATGACTAAAGCCTTGATTCCTATGCTAAAAGTCTCTCTACCTAACTAAGCCTCCTCATTACAAATAAAGAAATGATCTCTTAGGTCTGACTGACACCAAAAACTAAAACTAAGAGATTGCAAAATTAGAAAATTATTCAATCTTTTCAATAAAATGATATCTAAAATAATAAACTCATAATATACCCCTATATTCCCATCTAAAATACATAAAAAATACAATAACACACTACCATAGTAGTCAATATAGGTATGCACAAAATGACAAATCATATAGGTCAATATATAAATGCTTATCGCAATACGATGGTAACCAAATATGAGTAACACAGGGTGGTGATGAAAACATGCTAACAACTAAAGTAAATTATAGCCCTACAAGGGGTAAATAGTGACACTATGGTATGGTGGTGAATAATAACTCAACTGTTAAAATTATCCCACCATCCCATGTGAGTCTAAAGGGGTATGTGCATGGTGGTGGTATGAGACTATCTAACCTATTGTCCTGCAATAATCAAAGTGAAGGTGTGTGATATAATGAGGAGAGAAAAATGCTAACTCTACCATACCACTACCCTGTAACAGTCTTGATATGATAGTGTGGTATTGTGGTACAAGATATCAAAGCATTTAAATCATCAATGGTAATGATGACACCTCTAAACATGAACTATTCGATTTTTCAAGATTAAAGGCATGTATTCTAACTCAAAATATGGATAGACTATGAAATATTTTGCATAAATTGATATTAATAGTGATGTGATCAAGCTCAACAACAAATAGTTTGTTCTAAAATCAAAAGCCCATTTTATGTCCAAAATCTGAGATTCAAACTCATATTCCACAATACCACATGAGGCAAATTCACCTCTTGATAGTGCCTCTTCTCATGAGAAATATTTACAAGCTTCCCTACATGTGCAATCATTACTTGATCAGCTTACAAAATATGAAAAAATGGGTTGGGGATTCAAGTGACATTAAAGGATGGTTATCTAATGATAGCCTTTTCAGTACTTCTAGACTATTCAACACTATTTTGTATAAACATCGGTGGCTGATTTTAATCTTGGTCTCATTCGAGTCTATTAGCAATTCAAAGAAGATTTCAATCATGGGAGGTGATAAGGTCATAATAGAGTTATTATCCTATGATGATACCAAAGCAAATGCCATATTTTAGAGTATTTGTTATGAAGGAGGCATTTCCCCATTCTTGGAATGCCTCAACAGATATGATGAGAATATCTCTACCTAGTTTGCTTTGAGCTCGGATGGGGACCACAAAGTCTAGGTTTGTAGCATTCAATTTGAAATCAGTGATGAATCTATATCAAAAGCCACAAGATTGCATTGTAAGGGTAGAATATTGAAGAGACTCACCAAAGTTCAAGACCCAGTGGGGATAAAAAGATTCTTCAGAGAAGGGGAGTCTTCGATGAAATTACAGGGAGGTTTTGATAGGGAAAGTGTAATTTATCTTTAGGATAAGGTATGCTTTATTATCATGAAGTATTTCACCCTTGAAGGTCATTTTAAATGTTTTTATCATTACCATTTTGCTCTTCTTAATCACTTTCATCACAAGTTATTGGTTAAGTTTTCTTTCTTCTTATTGTCATCCTTGGAGACTTCTATCAAATTTGTTAAAAATACTATTGTTATCAACCTGGTGCTTCCACCATTTCACTTCACCAAGGTCTTATTTTCAAACTTTATCACTTTCACCTAGTTTTGTGTCCTTCTAAACCTTTAAAGGCCCTTATGATTGATGATTCTCATGAAAGTGACGTGAATGACCATATTCCCCTTAGTGTCATATTTGGCTCTCTAAGTCCCCACAGGTCCCTTCCTAAGTCCAAGGACTTTGTCACTTCAAGCTCCCCCCTCAAAAAAGGTAGCCCTTCCCCTCTTATACTAGGGTTTGGGTGTCTATCCCTGAATTTAGATAAATATAGACCCCCTAATCCATCTCAATCCATGGCTGCGAAAGGGCTATATGAGTTAAAGACCAGTCTTTCTATTTTTGGCAATAAAAAGAGTAAAGTTCTCCCTCAGGAGGACATCATGGATAAAAATATGGGCAAGAAAAAGACTAAAAAAGTGGTGGGAAAAGAGCTCCCAAAACTAGCTACGAACAAATAACACCTGGGGGAAGAAGTGGGTATATCTAAAGCTAAGTCCATCCCAGATCAACTGATTGACATGGAGGGAGCCAGCCATTTTAAGGAGTTGAATGACTCCACTTATGACTTGAATAAGGAGGAATCCAAGGACACTAGTGATGAAAATAATCATATTAAAAGGGAGCTAAAGGAAGTTAAAAATGGATCGCACTCACTCTAAAAAATGAAAGTGTTGACTACTATTTGCCTGAAGGTTATTCATCATGTCGCTTCTTCTCTAATGATTCTGTAAGAGGCCCCAGACGAAGATAAGGACATTGAAGAAAAAATTGATAAGAAGGAAGAGCTTCTCAATTTTGTTAAGGATGACTAGAAAGACTTGTTCAACAAATAGAGCTTCCATCATGGTAGTCTTCTAGTCTATCTCTAATTTTTGGTTGACTTTTGTCTATTTGTTGTTAGTCTACTATTTATGGCCTTTGCCCTGTCTTGATACCCTTTGGGCTTTTTGTTATGGGCTTTGCACCCTTTTTATAGATTTATCTTACAAAAAACATCTTACAGTTCATCAAAATTATATTATATTTTTTTATTGCAGATTACCTTTTTTTTATCATGATGTTGAATCAATCTTTTAACTTCTAGCATGTTGTAGCTTGTTTGTATATGTAATATTTTTATTTGCTTTTATGTTTTAATTTAAGTTTAATAATATGATTATTTTTGTATTATATAATTTATGGTATTTAATAAATTATTCATATCATATAAATGAAAATTTACTACTAAACTAGTAGTAAATATAATGATTATGCAATTAATAAACAATGTATCAATATACTACCAGTTGATAGAAATCAGTAAACAAAAAAAATTAAATAAAATAAAAAATAACGGTAATTAAAAATTAAAATAAATAAATTTAATTACTACTAATTAATGGAAATCAGTAAATTAAAATGACTAAATATACTACTAACTGATGTCAATTAATAATTAAATTAACTAAATAGACTACTAATTGATAGAAATCAATGAATAAATATGATTAGTTGATGACAAAATAATGATTAAAATGACTAAATATACTACCAATGGATGGAAATTAGTTAATATAAATGACTAAATATACTACCAATAGATAGAAATCAGTGAATAAAAATGACTAAATATACTACAAATTGACAGTAATTAATGATTATAATGACTAAATAAATGACTACCATGATTAAATAAATGACCAATTAACAACAATCAATGACTAAATTAACAACTAAATATACTACCAAATTGATCAATAAAAACAACCAATAAATGACTAAAAATGGTTTAGTCATAAATTTGGTCATGTTATAAATGACCGGCAATAAATACTAATGGTCACATGACCAAGCTTAGTCATTTATATACAAATTTTAGTAGTTTTTAAAGTCATTTATTGATGTTTTTCTACTAGTGTCTCTTAGATCTCCTTTCCCCTTATACTTATAAATTTTAGCATTTCAAATTGAGGAGGGAAAGGTACCTGAAGAAAGCTGACATCAAATGGATAAGGGCATATGTCATCAAACTTTTACTTTTTGGGTGCTTGCTTACCTACTTGAAGTTTTGAAACTATCCCCTTTATTGCATTCCAGTCTTGAATGTTGAGAGCGGTTTACGATGATATGAAGGTATTTTATTGGGTATCAGTGAATTATTGGCCCTAGTTGGCATTAGCACAAGTGGGAATGGCTCCCTCTTGCGTAATCCTATTTGGAATATACACCTTATTCCCTAGATTATGTGTTTTATGCAGGATATATTGTTGTTTTAGATTGGAATTGGAATAGATGAAATGTTATTATTCTCGATGAACCTATTGTTACAAACGGTAGGGTATTTGTTATTGGTCTGGAGGAATCTATTATTAGTTTTGGGTAATTTTTTATTAATTTTGAATAAGTCATTATTGTTGCTAGTTTGTAAAAATAACTTGTTTCAATGTTATGAATTGGAAAAAGTTGGTAATGCATTTTGCAAATTATCCACTACCTATTATGGTGGTGGATTATTTACAACTTATTATGAATGATCTGGTATTTTTTGTGAATCATTAGGTGGTTGTGTTGCATTGGAAAGGATATCTCGATGGTTTAAAAACATATGTTGTGTATCAAGCAAAACTTGTTGTGAAGCATTAGTTGATCCAGTTTTTTTAAGAAGAGCCAAAGGATTTATGTCAAATGTAAGATTAACTAGGTCTTGTTGCATTTTTTAATGTGATTGGTTTTATTCTATAGATGTAGTGTTATAGAATGAGGTTATAGCTAAAGAAGCCATTAAGTGAGTGATAATATGATCTATGTAACATTGACTAATTTGTTATAGTGTGGATGCTATAATGTGACCACTTTGAGAAGGATTAAAAAATGAATCCTTACATTTACTAGATGAAGTGATGGTTGGTTTTGGAATTTGATTATGAGGTTGATCTTGTGGTTGCTTCTCTACTCAGATAAGGGTACGTAATTACTCATTTGGAAAATTGGGTGGGAGTCTAGATCCTAATTCTATTAGCCTTAAGAGAGCTTCGTCTTGATCTTCTATGAGTTAATTATTGAACTAACCTTGATTGGATCCCACAATTGGAAGGCTATCTTTAAAGACAACCAGGTATTCTTCTCCATCCTTACTATATCCATAATTTATAAGGTGTTCTAAGGGATCATAAAAAATAATTCTTCAAAATTAGGACAGTAAGAGGCCCCACAATGAGTGTATCTAGGCATGATTGGTATGCTTTTTAGCTTTTGAAGAGCATTGCAAATGTGATCTTGGTTCAGATTTGGATTTGGAATTGATTTAAAAAGTGTTTGATGCAAGAAATATAAATTTATAATAAGAATGAGTACTCTTGGTCTTCAGAAATAGTTTGGATCAATAAAATCAACATCTAAAGTGAAACCTATAATAAAGATAAATAGTCTTGGTTTTTCAAAATTAGAATTACTCAGATAAGATCTTGGCCTTGGTTGGTCTTTGGTTCTAATTCATAATGAGACCAAAATAGATTAAAATGGTTTGAAATTTTATAAATTAGTTTGGTACAAAAATATGTAAGTCTAGATCAGAAATGTGGCCAATGTAACAATATCAAATGGAAATGAAAGGAGGCCACATGGTTCCTTGGAACTTAGGGTGTAGGTTAACATAAGAAAACTTAAGTCAACATTTATAATAAAAATGGGCAGTGTAACACCTCAATGTGTAAATAGGTGATAATTTGTTTGAAATTATTTTGTCTAAGAACTTGGTGTATTTACTTTCAAATGAGGTTGTGAATACAACATGAGTTATAACAAAAAACACTCCAAGTAATCACGTGAAAACTGACAAGGGTTACGAGATAGCCACTAAATATTTTTGATATACTTGATTTTGAGAGGATAAAATTTAAGGTTCATTAAATAAATTATTTCATGTTATTGGTAGGGTTTTTAAGCCCCTCTTATCTTAAAATTTCATACATAAAAGGCAATCTTTAGCGACTGTTAGCCTTTGCACCCCTATATCAGTGAGATATCTATGGAAAATGTGGATTTCTATCTTAAGTTTTTTATGTAAAACTAAATGGTCCCTATATACCTTGTGGTACATGGGCACTTTAGAATAATCCATCAATTGGATGTGAGCTCTTATAAGCCACTCACCAAATGGTTTAGTCCCTTCGTGACCATTTGAGCCATTGTAGTCTTTGTGAAGTGCTACTGTTGAAACCAAGCTTTAAAGTGCTACTGGTGAAACCAAGCTTTGAAGTGCATACTAGTTAAGATATCATTGGCATTACTCCAATTTATATACCCCATTGGATAATGGGGTTGGTATGATGTTAAACTGTCACTTCTTAGGTCAATGTACCCTAAAGATTGGTGAGAAGGTGATGAGATCCACCCCATAAAGTTAAAATAAATTTCAAGAAAAAAATGCATTTTTTTATGATTCTCAGGACTTCATGAATGGGCAAGAGAAGAGCATACAACAAAAATGTATTTTTTAGGTAGACACATAAACAATTAAAACAATATGTTTTTTATCACCTTAACCCCCTAAAAGGGGCAAGGCAAGAGCATAGATGTAATGATCTACAAAAAAAATGGAAATACAAACAACCCAAGCAAATATAAAAAGTAAATGCTTTTAAGAGCACAAAGACAACGATGATTTGTTCCTTTTGAGTACTAAATACCAAATATGGATGAAGTCTGTCTTTGTGGGTTAGTTGCAAAAGAAAAAATAACTTAAATAGATAACAAAAACTACAAATTAGAGGATTAGATTTTCAAATAAAGGTTTTAACTATCCAAATAAAAAACACTCTAACACTTTTAAGCTCTTGGGAAATTTACCACAGGGTGACTTTGCCATTCAGTAGAGTGACTTCGTCGATTCTGAAGCAACTTCATTATTCTGCAGTGAACTAGAAATGTGATTTTGGCAAATTCATTTATTAGTAAGGTGACCTCACTGATTACCATATGAGTTCACCATTTTTTTATAAAAACATAGTAAAAATCACAATTTACCATTGAATGATTTCACCATTTAAATTGTGATTTTGCTGATGTTCATATTGAGTTCATTGCTTTCACTAAAAATTCACTTTTTTCACTTTTAAGTTCATGATTTTACGTAAAAATCTATAGGAAACAAAGAGGCAAATTTGTTGTTTTCTCTTCAACATTGTCAATGTTCAGTTTGACTTTGTTATTTTCTTGACAAGTTCACCATTTCCTATAAAAAAATAGAGAACGCATAGTAATATAGAATGATATTTCCAATACGTAGGGTGACCTCACCAATTACGTAAGCAATTTCACTAGTCCATAAGATGTCTTTGTTGTTTCATAGTGAGATCTCACTGATTCACATGGAAGCTTCACCATTTCACAGGTTAACCTTACTAACTAGCAAAAAACATAAATATGATATTTTTAGAAGAAAAATAAGGAAATCAACAACAAAAGATGCTTTGATTGTTTAACAAGAAGATTTAAAAGGATCCAAAAGAGGTTTGTGAGTTGCGTGGTCCTACCGAGTGTGCCATTATGTAGAACAAGATTATAAAGAGGGTTAATACAATGTTATTAGAATGAAATCGAAATTGAATTCAAGAACTAACACTCTATGCTTGTTCCCTAGGGTGAGCTAGAATTACTAGACAAAGAAATCGATACAAAAAGTTAAATAATACATTCACCTTCCTTGAATACTCCATATATCAACTGTTTTGCAAATGCTCGTGTTTGATTTATGGATATAAAAATCTTTGTCAATGTGCATGTTCATTCCAATGGCATCTCCCCTTGTTCACCAATGACTTTAATCAAATATGATGAAGAAATGGTGAAGAATTTCATAATATTTTGGTATTAATTCTTTACAAAAATAAGCTTGATAAAAAAAAGTCATGGCCTTGGTATTTATAACTTGGCTGAAATGATATGGACCATCCATCTCAAGATCAAGATATGTCATTCAAATTGATTCAACTTTGGAGACCAAATGCAATTAATGTTATAATTAATATTTTGGAAGAAGGGAGTAATTAATAGGCATGGCTCAACATTTTTGATATTTGTTACATTTATGTTGATATTTTGTATTAATAACTTTGTGATCGATGATGTCATGATGAAGTCACCTTTTTAGATATTTGTTGAATTTTCATTTTTGAAAATTAGATATTAAATAATTTGATATGGATTTTTCACTTAAGAATTTAATTAGTTAAGTGAATTTGATTTGGCTTTTTGCAATTCTTAGAATTTAATTAGTTGTCATGCACTATTGGTCAAAAATGTCAATTTGTGAGGTTAAAATTTGACTGGAAATGAATTAGAAGATAAAGATTGTATAAAAGATAATGCCCCAATTAGGGATATATTGATGCAAATCAAGAATTACACGTGATGTGTGTGGATGAATCAGATCATTTCAAAGGTTTTGGTCCAATTTATGTGTTATTATGAGAAGTCGTTTAGACTTACAATTTTGACATGGTAGTGGTGAGAATTGAGTGTCTATAGTAGCTATTTTCTAAAAAACATATAAACTATTAACTTAAGTTAAATATTTACTAATAACCCCCCTCCTCGTACTTTTATTCTAGTTTCAAAATAAACTAAAATATAAAGTTTGATATTTGTTGCTAATATTTTTTTTAAAAAAATATGAAAACAAAATCAATTCATTTACTTTGACTTGTGAATTATTTGTCATCTCAAGAAAGAAAATAAATTTCAATCTTTGTAAACTCATGTTAAATTATTTTTATGTCATTATGTCTTAATTGAATCAATAAATTAAATTAAACATTCACATGTCTTGATTTACTTCACTATGCACCCTCAAAATTAAAATAAAAGGAGAGGGCCCATATGCCATCCCCCTTTTCATTTTTTTATTTTTTTGGGACAGACATACAATGAAAAGATAGTGTGATAGAGAAAGAATACGATGATAAAATAAGATGGCCCATATCATATAAAACTTTTTAGTGGTCAAATGTAAAGGAGGGAAATCAACAAGAAGGAAAACAAATATTTTATTTGAAGAAGATGGAAGAGGAAGAAGGGTATGGTGAAAACAACTATTTATAATTGATGAAGAGGAAGAGGAACACTCCAAATAAAGAAGGATAGAGTTATGTAGATGGTTTTCATATATATATTTTTTGAGAACAAACATATTAATTTAATTTCAAAAATAATAAGTGTAAATCAGAGTAAAATCTACTAAAAGTTTTACACAAAATAATTTATTTTCATACCAAAAAATAAAAAGCATAAATGCTAGAAAAAGAAATAGGTATAAACCCGAGCAAAAATAAGAAGAAAAAACCCTAACAAAAATAACAAACACAAACCTTAGAAAAACCTACCAAAACTCTTACATAAAGCTAGTTTTTTCATACAAAAAACAAGAAGTATAAACCCTAAGAAAAAAAATAGATAGAAAACCTAAACTCTAAAACCCTAACAAAAACACCATCATGTAGAAACTCTAGAAAAACCATATAAAAAATAACAAGCATAAACCCTACCATAATTCTAGAATACATGGAAATTAGAAAAATCATAGCAACATAATTTATTTTCCATATTTATTAAATTATCCTTATTCATGTTTTTTATTTACGAAAGATATATAATTAAAAATATCAGGGATGTAAAAATAAGCAAACTTGTGACCATACCTCAATTTTTTTCAAAGTTATTATGTAGTGTATGGTTTGGAAGAACTAGTGTTTGTGAAGTGACCACACAAGATATGGAAGAGTACTACATTTCTCAATACCACACCTATCACATGCCTTGATAATCACATATACCTCAAGATTCAAATGTGTACCATATCTCATAGGTGCTTGGATGGTCTATATCTTGTGAGATTTATGAGACAACCCGTTGTATTTCACTTACTTCTAGGGAGTTAAATAGGTAAACATTTTATTTTATTTTATCATGTTGTAATCATGTTCTTAAATTTATTTTCTATTTCTTTTGGGTTTTTAACCTCATTGTATAATTATAGATCGTCATCTTCCATGCCTTCCTCACAACCTGATCAATCTTGTGCCTTCCAATTGAAATGATATGATGCTACCTCCATAAGCATTGAAGAGGTGTTGCTTCGATTTTTGAGGGGGATATATATTCTCCACCTAATTTTGATGAATATTGATCATCTTGTCTGACACTATACAAATACATGTATTGAATGTTGACACATATGTCAATGATGAAATGTAAATATTATAAGATGCTCGAGGCAAGTGAGTCTTTGTTTAATTTTATTTTTTAATTTGATAAATTATTTGAATTTATTAACTTATTCATGTTATCAAAATTTTGAATTACTTTGATTTCATTATTTTATTTTGGGTACTTTAAAAAAGAATTATTTTCTGAGACAAAAAAAGTTCTTCAAAAAATTGCTACCTAGAATTCAAATATAATCTTATTGAGCATAGAAAATAGTTGTTTGATACTATTAAAAATGAGTTTGGTTGTGCCTAGTATAATGTGAAGATTATTAAAAAATTTACGACAAAGGCACTTAGGAAGATGTGACGACATATAAGAGATTCAAAACATAATTAATTTGGGTAATGTTTTATTTATTTATCTATGTTTATATTAATTTATAAAATATTTAATGGGTAGGAGAACTACATGGTTAATATACATAAAATAAAGTAGTTTTCCAACTTCCATGCATGAATGTATATGCATGGAAATAATTATGCAAAAAGTAGCACAAAAGGGATACACAATGGGCTTCTGGTAATTAATAAATAAAATCATAACATAAATGTTTTATTTATTTATATACATTAATTACAAGTTTTTTTTAATGTTTTCATATTAATACAAGGATAAAAATTATCTATGACAAAGCCCACCAAGCCATAACGAATGAGGGGAAGATGGCGATTCATTGTTTGGGACAAATGAGTGTAGAACATGCTACTTTCAACTTTGTAAATTTATTTAAATAATGTAGCTTATAAATTTTAATTTATACCTCAATATTTTTAATATTTATTTTTTTGCAAGAGAAGATGTATGACTACAAGGCTATTGAGAAAGTGCAAAATTAGCTAAAAGTGCTTGAATGAAATGCCAACGAATTTAATGAGTGGGTACATTCTAAGGGGTTTGTGTTGATAAGACACTATTTGCTATATGGTGAAATTTTGTTTTATAATTGAAATTATTTATTTAACATAAATGTAATTTACAATATCTTAATAATTATTGAAAAATGTCATTATAGGTAAATAAGTTTTCAATGATAGTTTATGGTCCTGATTTGGGAGAGGGTGATGATGATGATGATGATCTAAACTATGGCTACAACAACCAGCGACTGCATGGAGTAGAGTACAAGTCATATGTTATATAAAATGAGCTAATAGATTATGATGATGAACATGAGCTCATAGATGATGATAATGACACACATTAGATGATGCTATCTTGTATTCATAGTTTTTATATAATTTATACTTAAAACTCATGTTATTATATTGTAGATGGGAAAGAATTTATTTTCTGATATTTGACATTATATTCTCATCAATGTTATAAACTTATGACATTTTTTATGAAATTTTTATATGTTATTTTAGCATGCATATATATATATATATATATATATATTTCAAATAGTAATATTTTGTATATCGTGAATGTAATAGTAAATTTTTTTTTGGAGTTTTAGTATTGTATTGTAGAATGTTTATTTATATTAGAAATATATTATTTATTTTAAACTTTGATATTTTTTAATATTTTAAATTAATTTTTTTATAAAATCACAATATATATTCATAAGTATAAATAATTTGAATATATAAATTTGGATATTTATATAATTATATGCAATAAAAAAAGGTAATATAATTATTTCAAATTTCAAATAATTATATTAAATTTATTTATTTATTTTTGTTTTCTTCTTGGTGCAAAGATGGAGATAAGGTGGCATAAAATTAGAAAAAATGTGGTGCAAATGTCATAAAAATAAATATACGTAGTTCTATCATTTTTATGCCACATTTATGTCATAGAAATTGATGCAAATTCCTTGGAGTTTTACCACTTCAAACATTTAAAAATGCCAATTTTCAATGCAAAAATGACCCATTTAACGACGTAAATTACACTTCACGTAATATTGATACAACCATTTTTTTGAGAAAAAGGTGGTGGGTGTATTTGAAGCTTTATAAAATGTTGTAAACAATCCATATATGTGTATACAATCCATTTTATAATGTCATGATTATACATTTTAAAACTAAAGTCACAAGATCATCGAGAGGTAAAATTTGGTTGTCAAAAGAATTGGTGATACTTTTGAATGCAAAAACCCTAGATATAGACACAAATATAATTAATAAAAAGAATAACATTATGCAAGATATATATCAAAGAGTAAGCTGCCAATCATGAAAAAGGTCAAGAAGATATATAATTTTAAGAGATCTTCACAAGGAGTCCCAATGAACTTTATTTGAAATAATATGGTTCAAAAGTTGGCTGGCCATATTAAACATTGATTTTGGCACATAGGGATGGATTAGAAATTATTTACCCTAAATATTTATTTAATCAAAATAAGGAAAAAACTAGTTGTAATTAAATAGATCTAAGCATGCATCATTAAAAATATAGAATTTAGATCTATATATCAGGCTATGATGAGAAATAAGTCCAAATGCAATAATTGAAACTAGATTAACCAATGTAAATGATAAAGGGGCATGAAATGATCACACTTGTTTATTTTTATAAATATATGAGTTTGTATATGAAATGTGTAGATTATGTGCAACCTAATCCTAAAATTTATAAACAATGTTATGCGTTGGGACATACCCATTCACTGTGATAGATCCATACCTATGCTAGACAAAATTGTATAGTTGTGGCTATCTAACTGTGACCATTCTATCCTAATGTGGTTGGATTTATCTTGATATGGTTTTATAGTCTATTTTTCTATTAGTTATGGGGTGTTTTCTTCTTGTTACACATGTACCTTTACTTTGTGGATATGATGGTGATCCAGAATATGGATCTAGTATACTAGATATGTTATTTAGTTCATTTCCATAATGCTCAATTATAAAATTCATGTATCTAAAATAATATGTAAGACACTTATTCAAGGTTATATATGTAAAATTAATTATTCAATTAAGTTATATTGAAAAAATTAGTGTTGGGATGGTCTGAACATTCTTGTAATGATGAGTTTAGTAGCTTAAAACCTTTGAAACTAAGTGTTTTTTCAAAGATGATGAAACCACCAGTATTTATAGGTGGCAATTTTGTAATCACTGGTCTACCTAAAATGGTAGTTTCCCCACCATTCAAGATGTGAGTAGAGGATCGATTGTAAATGCTTCCTCTTCTTGGTGATAATTCATTGGAACCTTTGGCGGGTTTCAAGGTGAAAAGGCATAAGTATAGTCTTTGTTTATGGTAAAGACATCAACAAAAAAATCAGTGAGAAGTATTGAAGCTGTAATTTAAATTTTTGGGTATTTTTATATGTTGTCTCATTGTTTCTTAGTTGTGAATGGTTATTTTAGTCTGTTTTAGAGCATTGTGAAGTGTATAAGATGTGAAAAACACTCATATATGCATGCTTTGAATAATATAGTAAAGAAATCCATGTCCATAAAGGCCATGTTTGGTAGTAATTTGTATCATTGTTGAATAACATGACGGAAGGGGAGAGTAATTACCTCACCCACTAGATTTTGCCCACGTGAAGTTTCTCCAGGCCATATAGTGTGTTCATCTCATTTTTTATGTTATCTTATGTTTCTTTCTTATATTTCAGTATGTTGGACATTGAATTTCCAACACTTGTTGATATTTATTTTAACATTATTTAGAACAATCATCTATCAATCATAGGTTGAACTAGGAATATAAGATCTATGTTGGTGAAGCTTAGTGTGGTATATCCACCTATTTTACAGATTAGAGGGGATAAATATGCATAATATGCGAATCTTCTCCTTGACCTAGCTTTCACTCCAAAACAAAATAGGAAACCATTAAGGCAACATTGAAAACTAAATATCTTGCATGCATGGAATCATACCTCCACATATTCTTAAGAGTGTGTGGATGGAATAGATAGAGCAAAGATTTGTGAACATTCTCTTCTCTATAAGTGATGATGCATATACATGTAGTCCAATACCATCCTTTAGCATAAGGGAAATGTATAGAGAGAAAGATATAATTATAATAGCGTAAATGTATGAGATTTAATGAGGCTTGACTTGAGTGATGCTTGGATATTGATATTTTAGGCGCCTTATGCATGTTTTTTATCCTTCTTGATCCTAGCTTATAGATAATGAATGGAAATTATTAGACCTTATATATATAGGTTAACTGAGGATAACCTAAGCATGTTTGTTGACTATGGTAATGGATAAAACCAAGAATAAAGGTGCATGTATCATGAAAAAAAAATAATAAACCCAAAAAATAAAAGGGACAAAATCACATTTTTATGGGTTTGTCTAGGATAAAGCCATAAAATGAACATGTTTATCCAAGAGATGATTTCAAATCTATTTTTGAGGCAACCTGGGTAGTATATGAGAAAAAGTCTAGATGTATTAATAGATACAATTTGATAAGTGATTTTAGAATCAATGGAATGTTGGGGATTAGTATTTACATTGGGTAAATTATTATTTACTATGTAAGTTTTAGATTAAGGTAAAAGCAGGTTTTGAAGGGGCCCCGAAACCCTATTACAGAAGCAATAAAGATAAAACGGTAATATGGTAAGTTACCATATGATTAATACGGTAATATGGTTAGGTTATTATTGATTAGTTGAATATATTATTATAGTAACAATATATTCCATATTGTTTATAGTTTAGATAGTTAGTCGGTGAGATATTGTAGGGATATGATTCTCCTTATTTACAAGGAATCTATTATATATATATATATATATAGTTAGTCGGTGAGATATTGTAGGGATATGATTCTCCTTATTTACAAGGAATCTATTATATATATATATATATATATATATATATATATATATATATATATATGGTTGCATATGATTCAAATAAAGAAGTATTATTATTGAAACTCTCTATGTTCATCTCTTTCAATTTATAACATTAGTATCAGAGTAGGGATGGGGTTCTAAGAATTTGTGAGGGCTAGTTGCACTGAGCTTTGTCCTTGTAGATGATAATCATTTTTAGATAAAATTTCTAGAGACTAGTCTTTGCTTGCAATAGTATTTTAATGAGAGATGTTTTCTGGAGTTCCATTATGATTTCAAATAAAAAGGATGGAAACTAGTTTACAAGTGAAATAAGTTGCATACTATTCTATGCTTAATTCATTTAATACATAGATTAAATTACGTTTGTCCCATTGGACTGACTATATTAAATTTTTCCCAACCCTCACTAATATCAAAGATTTTAATTTATTTTTGTATAGGCCTATGTTTTGCATCTATATTTTTCATTATATCAACATTAATCCACGCATCTGTATTTTCACCTGGTAAAATCACTGCATCAACATTGACACACTAGTTTGGCC
This sequence comes from Torreya grandis, assembly GCA_037957365.1. Taxonomy (NCBI): domain Eukaryota; kingdom Viridiplantae; phylum Streptophyta; class Pinopsida; order Cupressales; family Taxaceae; genus Torreya; species Torreya grandis. The sequence continues at coordinate 948,525 of JARHVA010001142.1, read as the reverse complement.
CTACCTGCTCATTGTTTTGAGTATTGTTTGCATTGACATTCATCTCAACCACCAGTCTCACACTTATTCCTCCATTCCTTGGCATCTCGACTTAGATCTTTCATGTTGAAGATGTATCTGAGAGAACTTCACATGTTTCTCAATGTATTTATTCAAAATATAACATTTTGAGCTTGAAAATTACTCGTAGTTTATGTGTATGTTTGTATATCATATCTGGTCAGTTATGCATTGATCTAACATTAAATACCTGGATTATTTACTATGTATCCTACTCTTCAACTCGACATCCTATGCCTGTTATGAGTCACACACTTATATATGCTACTTGTCTCGATGGTCTTCCTACGCTAGTCTTGTAAGTTTTTTTGTTATAGTGATTAATTGATATATGTCATTTGAATTTCATATGGTTAGCCTTGAGTTGTTATGTGTCATTATAATAGTAGTTTTATATTTAAAAGATCGAGTCATTAATTTTTTTAATGTCTATATTAAGTTTTTTAGTTATGTTTTACTATTATGGTTTGGTAATGTGTCTTTATGCATGATTAAATCCAATAGTCAATTGGATTTTACATAGTTTTCAATTGTCAAAATAAAAAATGAGTCAAGATTTTAGAGTCATTTTTTCCAAAAGAGTCAAAATTATAAAAAATAAAAATAAATTTTCTTACAGATGCATTTTTGGGTGACCCTAATATCCTATGTATTATTTAACATTGAGGGGGGATGTACACCCAATGTGGAAAAAAATGTTATTCATCGAATAAGTAAGCAATGACATGAAAGAGAATGGAGGAAATAGAGGAAGGAGGCTTTCTAAGCCTCTTTTCAGTCACTAATGATAGGGCCCATATGATTTGGTGGCATTTTATTTCAGTTATATGTGAATAAGAACATAGACAATATTCCTATTCAAAATTGTAATAAGTGAGCATGATTTATTTATATTTCCTTTCGAATTAAGATAGTGATGAGAGTTGATAGAGAATGGTAGCATCATGATATTCATGGTTGTTGGTTAACCATTTCAAAAACCATCCTATTGTGGTTTGGTTATCCACTTGTAAAAACACCATGTCGTAGTTATTGGTAAACCACTTGTAAACCATATTCTAGAGGTGGCATGTTGTAGTACAAGATAATGTATTCCCCATGTAAAAACTAAGGGGGGGAATGTTGGAGATTTGTATTCACATTATGTAAATTACTATTTACTTGTGTAATTTATCGTATGATTAATAGGTAATATGGTTAGGTTATTATTGATTAATTGAATATATTGTAATAGAAATAATATATTCCATGTTTATAGTCTAGATAGTTAGTCAGTGAGATATTGTATGGATATGATTCTCCCTATTTATAGGGAAGTCATTATGGATATGATTTATAGGGAAGTCATTATATATATATATATATATATATATATATATATATATATATATATATATATATATATAATGACTTCCCTATAAACAGGGAGAATCATATCCCTACAATATCTCACTGACTAACTATCTAGACTATAAACAACATGGAATATATTATTTCTATAACAATATATTAAAATAATCAATAATAACCTAACCATATTACCTATTAATCATACGGTAACTTACACATAGTAAACAGTAATTTACATAATGTAAATACTAATCCCCAACATTTCCCCCCTTAGTTTTTACATGGGGAATACATTATCTTGTACTACAACATTATGTATTTATGTATGTATGCATGCATATGATTCAAATAATGAAGTATTATTATTGAAACTCTTTGTGTGTGGCTCTTTCAATTTATAACATGGAACAAGTATATACCTATTTTGGGGTTTAAATATTCTTAAAAATATGCTAAATGTACAAGTTTTCTAAATAATTTAAATTGGGAATAAGGATCTTGTGCCAAATTTAGGTGTCTACATAATGGCCCAATTTTGATGTGGGTATGTGAGTGAAATGAATGTGTGTGTGTGTCAAAGTATAAATGTAAATAATTGAAACATGCACAATCACTTACCTAAGGAAGGGTGAAGGTTTTTATTTTCACACACTCAAGTTTAGCTTCCATCCACATTGTATAGTTGATATACCTAAAACAAATGCTAAAAGTAGTCAAATGCTTGTGATATGTTTTTATTTTTTTGTTTAAAATTAACAACTTGATTTTGAATTTTAAAAGAGGGCATAGGCATGAATACACATGATGTTTGGTATTGATCCAAATTTTGCACCAACAAGACTTTCAATAAGGGTTGAAACATAACTAACACTTTTATGGGAGTCTTCAAAAATCCAATCCACTTATAGATCAAGGAAGTAGATAAAATGTTTCACTTTACCTATTTTTTTGAATATTTTGGATTTGGAAGCGCCTTGATAAATGCCTTCTTTTTAAGGTGAGGGAGAACAACTTATGTTGCAATCATTCAAATGAAAAGAAAAGGTTAAAAACATCACATGTTAAGAAGAATAAATTAGTCGTAACATGTTATAACCCTTGAAACATATGGAATTTGAATCTTGCCATCATTGTAAAAAAAATCATATATCATATATTAGGAACAATAAATTATCCAAAGTGTGTTATAATCTTAAAAAAAATGCCAATTGATTTTTACCACAATCGTAATGTTTTGATTTTTTTTCGCATATTTTGAAGTTGAATTTTGCATCTAGTTATGAAACATAAAATCATGTAAAGTGCAATATAGCATAGGAAATGTATCATATCAAACACAATACACTAGAATATGATGACCATTTTGTGAAAGAAAATTGGGAAATAAGTATGATGCCTACAAATGCCATAAACAAGCCCCTTGTTGGGCTAGACAAAGTAACATAAGTATCATGCCCCCAAAGATGCATGGTGGAAACACCATGGTAATGTAGGAATCGCACAAGAATACCGAAATACGCATGATAGTCATCATGATCATAATCATAGTATAGTAATAGAGTGCACTAAAGTTAGGATCACCTAATGTTATTGACCACACCTAAGTTAGTGACAAGACATGACATGGGTTGACCCACATAAGACATGATAACAAGAGGATCCTCTCTGGATGAGGATGAAAAAAAAAGAAAATGCATTTACATTCAAGAAATAATTCACACACAAACAATCAATGTAATAATGTAATAATCTCTATGTACAATATCCATGTGATAATATTTGTATAATTTACTAGCATAAGATGTAGTAAGTTAGCTCAAAAATGATAAAGTACAAGAAAGGATAAATATGATTGTGGAAGAATCTATTGAAATGGAAATGTCCCCAAGATAGGATGTACTACCTCCAAAATTAGCCCCTCTAAGATGTAGGCACATAGTGTGAAATCCAACAATATATAACTTGTGAATTTGCATGACAATCATACAAGACAATACCATGAAAATAAATTTTAACCCATGGATAGCTAAAAACTATAGCATAGGTAAGCATATAACTATTAAAGTATTATAATTTATTAGTTATAATATCTAATTATGAAGTATTTATTATTTAATATTGTGTGCAAAAAATAAATAAGTGCAATAATTACTAGTGTGATACTTGTCACAAACCAAACTTTGATTGTACTAAGTGATAGTGCTTATCACAAGCATGTTCTAGATAAGGAATGGTATAGGTGTGACACTTATCACAAGATATTTCTAGGCACATATGCTTATAGTTTCTTGTCTCTCACCTATTTAATAAGGCTGATGTACACATGTGACACAATATCATATATATAGAGAGAGCTTGTATGCATTTGTGCACTTTGTAAATAAAAATATTAATTAGTCCCTTATCTTATTTGAGTGTTGTTTTTGGAATTTGAGCTATTGTTTCCGAGTTTAAGTTTCTAACTAGATCTTGCCCATCCTCATATCCATTGATTGCTCGTTTATGGTATCATAACATAAGAGCATGTCCAAGAACCAATTCTTGTAGTTTTACACCCACGCTCAGAGGTATTTTTTCAAAGAGTAGTTTGGAGTTTTTTTAACATCACCATTGCCTCAATTGATAGGACCTAAGTTCCCCAAAGCTCTGACACAACTTGTCAGAATTAAGAGTACACATGATTACCTTTGTATAAGCAACTTAAACATGTGGAAATAACCATAAGAACAAATAACTATCAATGAGAAAACACACAGAATATGAGAGGCAACACACAATTGTATTCAAATCATTACAAAGGAAATTACAATAAAGATATCACACTCTTCTTCCACCTCTGTGAGGCTTCCTCCTCAAGGGCTTCAAGTAATCTTCTCACCTGAGTAATCTTCTCTCATAGGTCACAACTAACAACTTACACAAGCTGTTGTTCACCTCATTGTACATCCAATACAACTGAGTATGAACTGGTACTCCAAGTAGATCTCACCATGATCCTGCTCCTGATGTATTGCTGTCACCTTGATCTTGCTCCCCCACCGATCCTATTCTGACCCTCGCATACACACATCCCTACAGACCAACCTGATCTTACTTATCACATGTAGATCTCCACCATGATCCTGCAACACCCTGCATATCAAACTTGATCTTACATACATGGGGAATCCTACTTGATTCCACCATGGGAAGAACTCTCCAAGCTCCACACTTGGGTTCTACAAGTTCAACATTTAACAATACAGCCCATGAGTCTATTATATAGATCTCATGCATACACTAATTAGACTTGTGGCTCAAGACTCTAACTGGTCTTCATCATGCAAACAACGCGTTCACTTAACTGACTGTTCATCAACAGTAGTTCTGACTGCCACAGGCGACCGACATCGGTCCTTGCCTGACTGGAGGTGATTGATGCCGGCCGATCTCCTGCTGATGCCGATTTCCCTTGCACTATCCCCTGACTGACGTCGATTGTGGCCTGCCGACACCGGTGACTGTCAAGCTCTGAAAAACCTCCCTGTTTGCCTTAGGTGAAGCTTTTAGCTCCACACCCTAACAATCTCCCACTTGGAGATAAATAGCTGCACCTGTACCTAAACCAGTACTTTGTCTAATCTGCATCCTAGCTTGTATTCCTCTTCAAGCTCCCACTTGAAGACAACCCACCACACTCCTTGTGGTGTTAATCCTGTGCTTGAATTTCTTCATCCTCATCTTACCTTCTTTTACCATTGCTATACTCCCACTCAATCAAAAACCCTGTGAATGACCTGTAATCAACAAACCACTAACCAGATCTGGGCATATGTTAGTCAAACTCACTCTGAGAACATCCAACCTCACTCTGATACCATTTGATAGGACCTAAGTTCCCCAAAGCTCTGACACAACTTGTCAAAATTAAGAGTACACATGATTACCTTTGTATAAGCAACTTAAACATGCGGAAATAACCAGAAGAACAAATAACTATCAATGAGAAAACACACAGAATATGAGAGGCAACACACAATTGTATTCAACTCATTACAAAGGAAATTACAATAAAGAGATCACACTCTTCTTCCACCTCTGTGAGGCTTCCTCCTCAAGGGCTCCAAGTAATCTTCCCACCTGAGTAATCTTCTCTCATAGGTCACAACTAATAACTTACACAAGCTGTTGTTCACCTCATTGTACATCCAGTACAACTGAGTATGAATTGGTACTCCAAGTAGATCTCACCATGTTCTTGCTCCTGATGTATTGCTGTCACCTTGATCTTGCTCCCCCACCGATCCTATTCTGACCCTCGCATACACACATCCCTGCATACCAACTTGATCTTACTTATCACATGTAGATCTCCACCATGATCCTACAACACCCTGCATATCAAACCTGATCTTACATACATGGGGAATCCTTCTTGATTCCACCATGGGAAGAACTCTCCAAGCTCCACACTTGGGTTCTACAAGTTCAACATTTAACAATACAGCCCATGAGTCTATTATATAGATCTCATGCATACACTAATTAGACTTGTGGCTCAAGACTCTAACTGTTGGGAGGATGGGTGGATAAACCGGAAGCACACAATTTGATTACCAAACCAAGCAACTTAATATGTGGAAATTAACCAGATTCACCAAGTAACTAGAATTCAGAATAACACAGCATATGAGAGACAATACACAAATTGTATTAACACTTTATACAGAAAAGAATACAATAAAGAAGATGCCACTTCTTCTCCACCACCTTACAGAGGTTTCCCACACCTCAAGTGAACAGTAATTCTTCTCCCCAAAGCTCTCCCTCTCACAGGTCCCAACACCCAACTCAAATACAGAGTTGGTGTTCACCTCCCGTGCTCCACGCACACCACAAGTGCTCCACGCACTCCACAAGCACTCCACGTGCTCCACAAGTACTCAAGGCACTTCAAGTAGATCTCCCATGAATCTGCAACAACCTGCAATTCAACAGACCATACTTATGGAAGGAACTCCCTTGCCTTCCTCTTGCTCTATCCGAGTACACACCTGTACTCCAAGTAGATCCTGCCTGATACTGCTCCCTGTTGTGTTGCTGTCTGTATGACCTTGCACACCTGCAAATCAAACAATGGTTCTATTCACCTGTGAACCTCGACCTTGCACACACATACACCTGCAGATCAACGATCTTACTTACCATGTAGATCTCCTATATAGGCCATGCAACTGTGACCAAGATCCTACACTCTTGAAGAACCCAGCTGGCTCTCCAATCCAGCACCAACACACCTGGTACTGTGGCACTAGGAGGAACGCACCATAGCTCTACCTCACACACAGAAGGAGCTTATAATTATGCTCTCTTACTCCCTAGCACACTTTTCCAATACAACCATGAGTCTATTATATAGATCTCATCCAAACAGTGATTAGACATCTAATTACCATAATTAGATCCGCAGCTATGAGTCTAAAATTAGCGCTCATCATGCAAACTCTTGGTTCGTTAGCTCACTGCCCGTAATTAACTCGCAGTCGAACTACACAGGCGACCGACGTCGGTCCCTGTCCGCCTGGGGTCGCCGACGCCGGCCGATATATGACCGACGTCGGTTGCCTTCCTGTCTTACCCTGCCGACGCCGGTTGGCCAGACCAACACCAAACACTTCTGACACTTAGCAACTCATTCTGCAACCTCCTCCATGTCTGCATCAGTGAAGCTTTTAGCTCCACAATCCTAACAATCTCCCACTTGGAGATAAACAGCTGCACTATACCTGTACCTGTACTCCGTCTAATCTGTTTCCTGGTTTGTATCCCTCTTCAAGCTCCCACCTGAAGACAACCCACCACACATCCCGTGGTGTACCACCTGTCATCCGAGTACCCTGCCACATCCGAACCTACAAATACATGTAGTGAAGTCTTGACCCTTCATAGCAACACCTGCTACCGGTCCCTCTCAGAAAACCTGAGAATCCACTTCCCCGAATTGGCTCCTAACTCTCTGACAGCTCCCACTGCATGGGAATACTCAGGTCTATACCAGACCTCATGTGATTTCAGACACTGTACCTGTCCAGCCCTTAGTGTGCTCCGGCTCTGCATCCTGAACCTCGCCAACACCTGATTCACATCAGCTCCCACTCGAGACAAAATCACCCTGTGATCTCCATGCCTCCCATGTCAAAGAATTCCGCTGCTCCAAACTCCTCATGACATGCCACTGAACTAATCTTACCCTTAGCTCAGCAAAACCCTGTATGTACACCCCTGCTAGCTAGCATACTATCCACATACAACAACAGAATGATGTCATGACTCATCATCCCCCTGGTAAGGCAAATCACAGTAGTTCCCTGACACTGATTGAAGCCATGCTCCGTCTTCCACCTGTCAAAACCTGTACCACTGTCCTGCAGCTCCACAAGACCATATACCTGGTCTTCCGTCTCACGTATCCGTTCTCTCTATTCTTCTACTAAGGTATCCGTTCGTCTCTGTGCTTTCATACCTGCTGGCATCTCTACCAAAACACACCTGTCTGGTTCTCCTCCAAGGAATCACATCCTCATCCATGCCAAGCTCACACCTGTTTCCTGGATCCTTCCTGCTCTACAATCAGCAACATGTATAAAGAAGAGGAACAACGAATTTGAGGGCCTACTTACACCTTCAGTCCTCCGTATGGGTGTTTGAGACTCCTTGACAGCTTGCTGTCCACCCAAAATTTGTTACAGTGACCGACCTCGGTCACTCCACAGTCTGCATCCGACCGACGTCGGTTCCATGCATCTGTACCTGACTACCAACCTGCCTGCGCTGGTGTCGCTTCTACCGATGTCGGTCCTTTTGACCGACATCGGTCTTACATACTGCCGACATTGGTCTCCTGACCGACATCGGTCTTACCCTGCCCGACATCGCCGGCTTCGGTCTGCACATGACCGACATCGGCATCTATCTGTTCGACGCCGGTTCCTCCTGACCGACATCGGTACCTGTGTTCACCTGTGAGTGATGACTTTTTGCCCGCTAGCTTCTTTGAATCAAAATCCATGTCCAAACTGCCCTGCTCAGAAGTATCCAGCCACATCCACTGGGTTCTGTCCGCCATCTCCTCCATAAACACCAAGGCTTTCCAGTTCTTAAGCCTGTCAAATATATCTGTCTTCCGCTTAAGAACATGCATCTCCTTCCTGCTCATGTGACCAAGCCTACGAAGCCACGTCTCCACAATAAAAGAAGAATCAGTAATATAAACAAGTAGATAAAGGATACCTATTTTCTTACCACCAGCTAATTCAAGTGCATCCACTGTGAGAGTTCTTGTGCATCTCTCATCACCCAATCTTTCTGAAGAAATTAGCCATATCTCCAAACCTGGGACCTGCATGACCTTCATCAACACCTGTGTGTTGGCCGCCTGCAATTTCAGCTTCACTTCCCCTTTGCCAATTCTTTGGCAAGGCTTACCAGCTCCTCTACCTGGAACTGCATGGAAAGAGGCAACCGAATCTTTTATCCAAGATTCAACTTTATCCAAGAAACCTGCAAACACATCCTGTGCAACAACACCTGCTACATCTGTATCTTCAGTTTCTTCATGCTGATCTGCTGCCAACCAACAATAATCTTTTACCTGCTCTTTCTTTCCATAGGACCGTGAGTGACCATCTGTGCTTTTCAACTCCTCCATTCTTAGCTTACTTTGATCTGCAGTTGCTCTACTCCCACTCGATCAGAAACCCCTGAGAGTGACCTGTAACCAAAAACAAAACCTGCTTCCTCCAACCTTAGCTCAGATACCACTTGTTGGTATCAAGCTCAAGAACCTACAACCAAGGCTCTGATACCACTTGTTGGGAGGATGGGTGGATAAACCGGAAGCACACAATTTGATTACCAAACCAAGCAACTTAATATGCGGAAATTAACCAGATTCACCAAGTAACTAGAATTCAGAATAACACAGCATATGAGAGACAATACACAAATTGTATTAACACTTTATACAGAAAAGAATACAATAAAGAAGATGCCACTTCTTCTCCACCACCTTACAGAGGTTTCCCACACCTCAAGTGAACAGTAATTCTTCTCCCCAAAGCTCTCCCTCTCACAGGTCCCAACACCCAACTCAAATACAGAGTTGGTGTTCACCTCCCGTGCTCCACTCACACCACAAGTGCTCCACGCACTCCACAAGCACTCCACGTGCTCCACAAGTACTCAAGGTACTTCAAGTAGATCTCCCATGAATCTGCAACAACCTGCAATTCAACAGACCATACTTATGGAAGGAACTCCCTTGCCTTCCTCTTGCTCTATCCGAGTACACACCTGTACTCCAAGTAGATCCTGCCTGATACTGCTCCCTGTTGTGTTGCTGTCTGTATGACCTTGCACACCTGCAAATCAAACAATGGTTCTATTCACCTGTGAACCTCGACCTTGCACACACATACACCTGCAGATCAACGATCTTACTTACCATGTAGATCTCCTATATAGGCCATGCAACTGTGACCAAGATCCTACACTCTTGAAGAACCCAGCTGGCTCTCCAATCCAGCACCAACACACCTGGTACTGTGGCACTAGGAGGAACGCACCATAGCTCTACCTCACACACAGAAGGAGCTTATAATTATGCTCTCTTACTCCCTAGCACACTTTTCCAATACAACCATGAGTCTATTATATAGATCTCATCCAAACAGTGATTAGACATCTAATTACCATAATTAGATCCGCAGCTATGAGTCTAAAATTAGCGCTCATCATGCAAACTCTTGGTTCGTTAGCTCACTGCCCGTAATTAACTCGCAGTCGAACTACACAGGCGACCGACGTCGGTCCCTGTCCGCCTGGGGTTGCCGACGCCGGCCGATATATGACCGACGTCGGTTGCCTTCCTATCTTACCCTGCCGACGCCGGTTGGCCAGACTAATGCCAAACACTTCTGACACTTAGCAACTCATTCTGCAACCTCCTCCATGTCTGCATCAGTGAAGCTTTTAGCTCCACAATCCTAACACTAACTAGTCTTCATCATGCAAACAATGCGTTCACTTAACTGACTGTTCGTCAATAGCAGTTTTGAGTACCACAAGTGACTGATGTCGGTCCTTGCCTGACTGGAGGTGACCGACGCCGGCTGATCTCTTGCCGATGCCGGTTTCCCTTGCACTGTCTCCTGACCGACGTCAGTTGTGGCCTGCTGACGCTGGCGACTGTCAAGCTCTGAAAAACTTCCCTGTTTGCCTTAGGTGAAGATTTTAGCTCCACACCCTAACATCAATAGTGTCTAAAACACACATTTTTCACTATCTTTATGACATCATTTTATATGAATTTACACATTTGTTTTTTATCTATTTTATTAAGCTACTTTCATTCTCCATTTGTAGTGGTGTGTTTTTTGGCTTGATCTTTAGATATTTTATTTTCAACATCTTTAACAATAGTTTATTGAGAAGATTAGAAGCACACTTCAATGTTTTGTAACTTCCTATTATTATTTTCTTTGTAAATTTTATGACATGGTCATATTAACATCCTTACCTACCATCTTCTGCTTAACATGCTTGGAAAAATAAATGTGTTTGATCTCTCACTATTTCCTAATGTGTAAGAACTGATACCACTAATGTTGCTATTGGTTTTTGAAGCTGTAATGTCTTCCAAATATTTATAGCCCTTTTTTTGAGACTTATCTTATCACCCAAACTCAATGAAATGCCTAGTGTTTTACATTGTATCTTGATATAGCCATTCAACTTGCCATCAGATTATTTTTCAACACTAACATTCAGGAGTGCATCCTCACCAAAAACATTCTTTGTATATAAATTTGTAGCTATAAATATACAATCACCATCCAATGAAAATAAAGGTGTGATACACTTCATGTTTGTTGATCCCACTTTATATCAAAAAATAATATGTAGTATTTTATACTTGACTCATACTCACCTTGACATCACCTTTATCATTAAAATTGTCTCCCAATCCTCACAATAACATCATGAGAATCACTACAAAGCAGTTAAACATATTTTTCACTACATTCATCGCACTACACACTTTGGAATAAAATACACACCATAGGGAACTTCAATGATTATGGGTTACATTGACTTAGATTGGGCAATAGATGTTGATACCTGTAAATCCACTTTCAGTTTTGTCTATAATATTAGTTTAGGTTTAATTGCATGGAGATCTAAGAAGCAAGAATCCATTGCATTATCATATACTGAGTCTAAATACTGAGGAGTTGTCAAATCCAATTAGGAGGCCCTATGGATTTGGTAGTTATTGGATGAGTTTGGTTTTTTATTGCACAACCCTACTACACTTTGGTGCGACAACCAAAGTGTTATTACTATTTCTCAAAATCCCATTGAGGATCAACATAAGAAAAACATTGAGATAAATATGCACTTCATTCAAAAACTTATTCAAGATGGAGTCATTATTTAGAGTTCATGCCTATCGTTGGACAATTTACCTTCATATTCACCAAATCCTTGATTACATCTTATTATCTTCAGTTGCGAGCTTTGCTTTGGGTGAAAGAATTTGTCCTTAGGGTGAATTCCTTCCTTCCTTATTCTTTCTTGTATTTCTTTGGATTATACATGAGTAAATAACATGTTCTAGTAGCCAAGATCCATCTTTTATTCCTTCTTGATTATTTACTTATGGGAGAGTATTATTATATTAGACTTTAGTAGTTCTAAGCTCTAATTAGGAAGTATTTATTATTTAGTAATTAATATTGCGTGCAAAAAATAAATAATTGCATTAATTAATAGTGTGATACTTGTCACAAAGTAAACTTATAATGTTCCAAGTGACAATGCTTATCACAAGCATGTTTTAGATAGGGAATGTTCTAGGTGTGACACTTATTACAAGATCTTTATAGGCATAAATCCTTCTAGTTTTCTCTTTTTCACCTATTTAATGAGGCTGATGTACATGTGTGACATAAGATCAAAGAGATAGAGAGCTTGTATGTACTTGTGCTCTTCTAAAGCAATAATAATTAACCCCTTATCTTATTTGAGCGTCATTCTTGGAATTTGAGATATTATTTATTGCTTTTGGTCTCTAGCTAGATCTAGTTGGTTTTTGTGTTCATTGCTTACTCTTTTATGTATAACACAATGTTTTTGAATTTTTCAATATTTGTAAATGTTTTTGAATTTCAGATTTTTATAATGCTTTTGAATTTTGAAAATTTCCCATGTTTTCAAATTTTGAATTTTACCAATGTTTTTTTATTTTTATTTTTTTTGCAATATTTTTGAGATTTTTGATTTTTCTAATGTTTTTTAAATTTAATGTTACCAATGGTGATATGTTTTGGCCCCTAGATGGGTAAAAGATAAGTTATGTAGGCATCAATCATGATAAGCATAACATAATAAAGTAAATGTATATTGTATTGAGTATCATGATCCATGTAATGGTGCAAGCCAATTATGTAATTTATGTCCCAAAATCTATGATAAAATTGAGTTTCATGATAATCAAGAAATTCCAAAATGCAAAGAGTGTTAGAGACATGAATTCCTAAACTAATTTAAGAAGGCAAGGCTTGCAAGTAATATGGCTTGCTAAAGTGATACATATATAATTAGTATAATGTGTAGAATGAACTGCGAGTGTTGTGACCCCATGATAAGATTACGCTAAAGTCTTACTCAAAGGAAACTCATAATATGTCAATGAGAAACATGTGAGGGAAAAGTTCCCCCAAATTCAAAAGTGAGTATATAGATGTAGTCAATAAATGTCATCTTTATGTATGATGCCCCCATCAATAAATGGATATGATTGTGCATGGAACCATGGTTTTTATTTTTTTCTATATATGTAAAATAAAATAGAACTAGCATAAGAAAACATAGGTTTCCATAAGAACAAAAATAAGCAAGATTCATAAACAAGAATAAATGAGATCAACTAGAATAAATGAAATGAGAAGGATTATAAGCACCAATGGCTTCACTTAGAACTCAATGCATGCTATGATAAAATGTCCTGATAAGTATGTTATCATCATTATAAATAATAGGGTTAATTTAAGATTAGGTTTAATAGTCAAATGATGAAGGCCATAAAAACAAAACAAACAACATGAAACATTTGGCTAGAAGAATGTAAAATGGAAATATAAGGGAAGTTCCAAGCAAAATCTATAAAATAGAAGAATCCAATCAAGCTCAAGAAATAGGCCTCAATCATAATCATAGATTGAAGGATGGTGATGATATCATGAATAAATCCATGTAAACATGTAAGGTTTGTTTATCTTATGTAAGTAATCAATAATAAAGAGGATGCAATAAATGTAGCTATATATAACAAATGTGATTTCTATTACCAATGATTTGGTAGAGTGGCCTCACGGAGAAAGGTTTACACTCATTAAATAGAAATGTTCTAGAGTACGTGAAGCGGATTCTGAACGTGCCTAAAAAAAGGTGAGTTTTGTTCTAAATTGGTAATAGCTGGGTTCATTGGTTAGTTTACAGTGTTTGGGCATTAAAGGATATTTGTATGGCTCACAAAAGGGAAGGAGAACCAAGGAAGCAAGAACCCAAAAATTGTGAAGAATGGAAAGCAAAACAAGATGTTTGGAAGATCCTTCAGAGAGGGAAGGTTGTAAGCTACATGGAACGGCTTCATGGTTCAAAACCCCATATTACTACGGCTTTTTTCAAAAATTGGATTGATGATAGGGTCACCCTCCATGGCATCACGGTGAATCTTACTGACGAATTCATAGTGGAGGTCACGGGGCTTCCAATGGAGGGAATAAAATTCTCTAAGCAGACCAGCATTTCAAATGAGGCTTTTTGTAAATTCCCAAAGACGGATGTTGAGGAGCAGCAGTTGGAAAAGAGTGGGGACTTTTTTGACTTGGAGCAGATTAAGGGTATCTGGAGAGACGTCTTAAGCTGTATCCAAGAGTATTTCATATTTGATGGAAGAATAAAAAGAATCCACAAATTTCATTTTGTATTTCTCAATCACTTCAGACACAAAGTAAGAATCTCCTTTCCTTTCTATTTGCGTTTTTCTTTGCTCCAAAGTCTATTTGCTCATAGGAAAAAGGAGTCTCGGCCTATATTGCATGAGGGATTAATTATAATAATTGAAGGTCATTGCAAAAACAAGGCCATTGTTATGAATCCTTATCCAAAAAAAAATAAGGACTTACAGAGTAACAAGAATGAAATAGTAAAAGGGAAAGAAAAAGCTAAATTCAAATTCCCTAGTTTTAAAAATCAGACTGCTGATGAGGAAACAGAGTGGGAAAGCACTGAAAATTCTAAGGAGGAGAGCATGGAGGAAGAGGGAGGAACAGAAAGCAGGCAATCAAGTTCCACTGAGGAAGATGAAGTTCAAGACAAGAATGAGAAAGGAGTCACTATAGAGGAAAAAGCTGAAAATAGTAACCATGATCCTGAGGAAAAACAACAAGTGTTTGAGGAAACTGATAAAGATTTGGATGATCCTTTTGAGGACCCTGTTTCGATAAATGAGAAGGAAAATCTAGTTCAGGTTGCCAACCAAGTAACGGAAAAGGGAGCTCAAGTTAAGGATGTTAGTAACAAAAATGAAAGCCCTGTTGAAACTAAGGAACATAAATGAATGGAAAGGGAGGATCACATGGAAGAAGTTGGAAACAGTCCAAAAAAGAATACAGAGGATTGGAGTGATATAAGGCAGAATGATGGGAGGCACCCACCTATAAGCTTGGCCAATT
The DNA here is from genome assembly GCA_037957365.1 of Torreya grandis. NCBI lineage: Eukaryota > Viridiplantae > Streptophyta > Pinopsida > Cupressales > Taxaceae > Torreya > Torreya grandis. Next base: position 933,337 of record JARHVA010001142.1, on the reverse strand, counting down.
GCAAAGCAGATGCTATCCTTCAATTTGATTCATGGATGTATAAGGAGATAATGGAACTCAAGAAGAAAATGGAAATAATGGAAGGTAACCAGGAGGCAGTTCGAAATAAAATCAATAACATGGAAAAGTAGATGAGGGATATTCCTATCAAACTCAAAGACTATGAGAACAACCTAAGGGAACTCATTAAGGAAAGTAGAATGAAGATGGAGGAGGTTACATCTAGTATATGTGCTGCTGCTGTAAACATTGGAAAATGAGCAAATGAGGAAATCAAATCCTTGGAGGGGCCTAACAAGAGAACTAGACAGAGCTCAAGAAAGAAAGCAATGCAAGAGGGAGCCAAGTCAACATCTATTGCCATTCAGGACACTGCTATGAAAGGTAAGGAAGCAGTGAAGATGATATTGGAACTAGAAGAATAGATTCTGGTTCTTTTAGTTGGATGTAATATCTGGTCTCGTTACCTAGTTTTTTGTTTTCTTTTTACAATGGAGTTTCTAGGTCTCTATAAAAGCTGGGGTTTGTCTTTTGATTTTCCTTTTTGGTGGTTTCAGGTCCATGTAAAACCTGATTTTGATATTTCTTTGAAGTAGGTTTTAGGCTTCGCCTATGGACGTTACTGTTTCATCCTTATACCTTTATTTTAGGGTTTTGGGATCCCTTCAAAACCTATTTTTACCTTAATCTAAAAAAATGTGATTTCTTACAATGATGTTACTATTTAATCATAAAAAATAAGCACTGTCTTACCTAAATGAAGGTATACTGTAAAAATCAAGTGTGAAAATTTATATGCATAAAATTCTCTAGTGTGTGAAAATAGGTATGATGAATATCATATAACCATTATAAAGGCTAAGTGTTTTTTTGTAATTTTATCCTATACGATTGTTTGTAATTTTGACAAAGTGTCAGGAGGAAGGCTCATGCAAGGCACAACATATAAAAGGAAAAGAGTTATGTAAAATATTATAGTATAACAAATATGTCCAAATATGTATATGTTGAATCCCACATGCCTTATTAGGCATTGGAATTTTTTATGGGGATGGTTAGTGTAGACATCCAATTCCTAACACCATTTGTGTTGAAATTCTCAATCTTACTCAAATTATAAACAAATGCCCAGTTTAGGTCAAAATCACTAAAAACATGTTAAATGGTTCAAAATTGTCATATACATATGTTGATTTAGGCCAATGCACCTCTAAATGGGGCAATGCATTTTATGTGATACCTAACTTTGTTCAATCCATTTCGAGTCAAAATGATGATTTTACCTTTTTGTGATCTGGGATACTCTTCTCTTCTAATTTGTTAGTACACATCATGTATCCTCATTATTTTGTGTTGGCAACATCCTAAATGGAAATATAGTCACAATGCATCTAAAATTGCCTTTCAATTCTTTGTAAATCAAATTACAACCCAGTAATATGAATATCTATCCATTTTGATTAATTGAGGGTCAATTGCCAAAGAATTACACAAATATTTATTAAGGATAATTAATTCAAATCAAGAGCTTAAATGGATTTTATATGGAGGTTATTGATTATTTCAATATTAGAAATTGATTCTCAATAACTGCATCACCTAATGACATCATTTATGGGGTGGCATCCACAAGCCATAAATGCATAAAATATTTGAATTATAGGCACCTGTGCCTAATCAATGACCCTTCCCCCAACTCATTATGAGGTTATTTATGGATTTAATTCCAAATATTAAGATTATCCATGGCTATACATCTCAATATTGAGATGGATGGTCATGGTTGATCCTAGACCATTTGGAAAATTTAAAAATAGATGGGCATAGAACATCATTTTTAAACTAAAATTATGTAGACTTATAATGCTTAAATCTCTCCATAAGTCATTTGTGTTTTGATTTTTGTGTTATTTGAATTTGGGTAAGCTTTATTTGATAGGTTAGATTAGATATTTCTTCTAGTTTGATGCTAAGTTATGCATAGTGTTCTTGAGGCAATGGAGGAGCAAAGAAGCCATTGTTGACAAAGATAAGAGCTCTAGATCAAGGGGAGAACATGCTTGGAGCCACTCTTGGATGGTGGTATCACTTGGGAAGGTAATGGTTATTTAATTTCTCTCATTTGTACTTCATTGTCATTTGTAAACCTTGCATGAATAGGTTGGCTTAGTTTATTAAGTTCTTTATGAAAATTTTATAGACTTTTTGACTAATGCTTGACTAACAACCTTTGTAATCCATCCTACATTTTGGCATGCCCAGTGGGACTCATGGAGTCCATTTCAACAAGGGAGAGACTATGGTGATTCTAAATTTCCATTTTGGTCATTAAATAGTCCTTTAACAACATTTTTATGCTTGTTTTCCCATGTTTTTTATGCAATCCTAGGTGACACAGTGACTGTCGATGGTTGTTATTGACCGTCAATGGTTAGGCCCAACTGTGTATGGGAGATATGTTTAAAAATATTCATTTTTGAGCTTTTATTCAACTTATTTCTAACATTTTGGATGTCTTAAGTCTTTGTTCTAAGCCAAATCATGATCCAAGAGCTTGCTTTTAGAGTTTTAATTCTATCTTAGAATAAGTAAAGTTTTTGATAAAAAATCATTCTTTCTTAAATGTTTTGAGCTTGTTTTCAAGTTTATATTTACTAATCTGAAACTTTAAGTTGATGTTCTAGTTTTATATCATGATCTATAAGGTTTCCTTTTTCAGATTTTTATTTTAATAGTTAACAAGTGCCTTTTAAAAAGAATGTTGATGCCTTTAGGTCAACATATAACCATCAATGGTCAGGTTTCAACTGATGACAGTTAGTAAAACATCGAACACCAATAGTTAGGAAGTAATAAATAGTCAAATGTGGCCACTAACAGTCACTGTGTTTTCCAAAAACACAAACTTGAGATCACTTAAACCAAAGTTGCTTGTCTCATTTGAAAAAGTGATTCAAAGTTAAACTCACAATTTTTATGCAGGACCATTAAGGAAAAAGATCATTTAAATCTTAATTAGTCTTTTTAAACCTCTTTTGGATGCTTAAAAGGAATTAGGAACATTTCCCTTTGGTGATTAAGAGTAAACTTTGCATGTTTTATGATTAAATGTTTTCTTAGTTATTCTTTAAAAGTTTTTGCAACTTAAGGCCAAGGGGCAAAAGAACATCACCAAACACTTCAATTTGGTGCTTTAAAACTAAACTCACCTCAAAGTTTTATTTTAAGTAAGTCATTTATCATTTCTTATTTTATTATAATTGTTTATGCAAAAAGAAACTTGTGCGTGTATGCTCTCCCCCCATCCCCTATAGGGAACTTGTGGGGATAAAAAGTGCCATATTCATTGAAAAATTATGCCTTACTCAAAAAGCATAAAAATGATGTTGTCAAGGCTCTCCCCAAGACCCGCATGACTTGGGTGTTCTAGAAATAACCATAAATCTTTTTTACTTGGTTTTTTATTTCATGTATTTTGGCTTATGAGGGAGACTTTATTACCTCCCATAATTTTTATAGGGAAGCTTTGACCCAAGGCTTTGTATCTTGGCATCATCTTCATCCCCCCTATGGGAGGTATATAAACTGGGATCCCCTCACTAGGATGATGGTTTGAGTGATTAAACCATATCCATTAGTAGAGGCTAAGCCTTAGATGTATGATAATTTTAGACATCACACTACACTAAGTAAGTGATGGATGTAGTGGTTGTGAAAAGGGCTAGACCTTTTCACAACAAGCCCTTTTATCCAAACCCAATTGATGTGTTGCTTCTCTTGTGTACATAAGATGAAAGTTGGTATACATGGGATCCATCTAGAAAAATAAGAAAATTGTTAGTTTTAGTCAACCCCACTTTGCCACACCTTATCAATTTAGGCCTTAGGATGATTACTTAGTTGGATTTGTCTAATTTGGTATTACATTGTTTGGTGTTGATTTGAGTCAAAACTTGATTATTAACAAAACATAAAAACCAAACACATTATCCATAAATTTATTGAACAAGGAGGAATTACACTATCCAAGTATAAATCAACTTTTTTCTTGTTCAAAGTTGTCATCTAAAAACATTGTGTCATATCATCCATTTTGGTGCAGTTATGCTACCCATTTGAGTCTAGACCATTTTCCAAATTTTCTTTAAGTCCTTCATTGATTGTGTAAATCTAAAATTATACTCTTCTAAGTTCATAAGGTTGATGTGTTAAATAGGGTTCACCATTTGCACTTAACTTAAGGGAACTTGGGTTCAATTTCTAATTTGGATTGAAGGCCATTGTATAGACTCATTATCACATTCTCATCTTTTGGTGGACTCAAGTCACCTTTCATATCACTCACACTTTGAGTCCTATAACACATTTTATACTACCATTCCTATTACCATGTGGCAGCATTGTGCTACCCATTTGGTTTTATCTTTATACTTAGGAATTATTGCATTTTTCCACATCTTGAGTTTCTTAGTTTGCATTGTCTCCTTCCTAATCTAAAGGGATTTATTCTAGTTTTATAGTAGCAACTCATTGAAGTTGAACTAGATTTATGATATTGATGTATCTCAAAAGTCCAAGTTTTAGTGTACTAATGACACTCTAGGATTTTTTGAGTTATCATACCCTCTTCCAATTCATATGATTTCAACCCTACCCAAAGTTGAGTAATATTATAAACACATTATTCTAATTGTGTGTGGTTCTATGCCACTCTCCTTTTATAGTCTCTTTGGTGCCTTAGTCATTTTTTTGGAAGAAATATCAAAATCCATACCTTATTAAAATGTTTGCAAAATATTGTCCAAATCTTGTCAAACGTGTAGACATGACTCTAAGGTACACTTGTAATAGGGTCTCTTGTGGCCCTAGTTTCGAGGAAGAGCATTGTTATGGTGGACATGAGCATTCCATAGTATTTGAGGATGTCACCATCTTTGGGCCTATTTGTTGAAAACCGTTCAATCTTTACTGATTGTTGTGCATCATCCTCATTCTTCCCCTTTGATTTTTGATCTATGCTTGAAGTTTACCATTTTAGGATATCCTCCTTCGATTTGCATTACATGATCAAAAGTTACCATCTTAGGTTATCCCCCTTCACCTTGTGTGAGTGATCAAGCTCCATCATGGGTGAAGGCTACCATTTTAGGATATTCTCTTTTAGCTTGTGTGAGCAATTAGGTTCTGCATCATGTGAAGGTTACCATTTTAAGACCTCCTCCTTTGGTTTGCACAAGCAACCAAACTATACAAAATCCTATCATTACCATTATAGGCCCATCGCCTATATTTATTAAGCCTATTATTTAAGAACATATATTTGATGAACCTAATTTTTTTGATCCCTTCTTCAATAGTCTAATTTTTAGAGATCCCATTTTTAATCCACAAACCATTATTCCCACTAAACCAAATATTCCCCACTTTATAAATTTTGTGCCAATCTTTGATCCAAAACGTGAACCATTACCTCTTCAAGAGCCATCTTATGAGGATTAAAATGTGTTCAATATTGATTTTTTGAAACAAATTATTAAACAAAACCATGATGTTATTGTTACAACACTTATTTTTGATGAGTCAATCTGTGATGAATCACCTATTCATGTTTTACCCATTTTTAAAGAGTCTCATCTCCTTGACAAGCCAGTCTCTATAGAGATTTCTCTTGATCTTTTTCCACTCGTTAAGGAGTCTCATTTTAAAATATAAGATTATATCGAGTCATCCCTCAAGTGGTACTCTCTCTTTGAGGGGCTTCACTTAGATCAGCTAGTCTATGCTGAACCCTTCTTAGATGAATCACTTTTTATTGAACCCATTATGCCATCATAGGCCATTAATTGTTCGATACCAAACATTCAATAGAAAATTATAGAAGCAACCATATCAAATGAAGAAACTGAGGTTCTATTTTTGAACCAACATCAAATTTAACATCAAAACCAAAATCAACATCAGTTACAACATCAGATTCAGATTCCCTTGCATTATAATCAAATTTAGAAACAAAATATAGTATTGGTTACTAAAACATTGGTTATAATTACCTCACAAATCAATTTGAATATATTTGTGATCTTTCTATAGTTTTTGAGGATGATTAATTTAGCATCGACATAAGTTATCCTAGTATATTTTATAATTATTGTGCTGCCATTCATCATTCCATTACCCCCATACAACATAGCCATTATATTGCCATTCCACCTCCCATAAGCATTGATTGGGACTGATAGAAACACACTTTATTGAAATGCATCCATGGCAACATACCATTTGTAGAATATTAGAGGGTTCAAGACCAAATTTTTGTAGAAGAAAAATAATATCCTAGTGGAACCTTTTTGGAGGCACTAGGGGATGAACAAAGATAAAATGCAACATCTTTTAGTGAAACCTTTTTATAGGCGCTAGAAAATAATCAAAGTCAAATATTAATATCTCTTTGTGAAACCTTTTTGGAGGAATTATGGGATAATGAATACAAATTCATTAGTGAAAACCTCAATGAGGTAGTAAAAACTGAGCACAAAAGTTATTCACTACTTATTGAAGACATTATTCAAGATTAAATCAATATAGCTTGTAATCTATAACATAATTAGATGGTAGCTACTCTTAGGATCAAACAATAGAACAATATGGTGGTCCTATCGAGAGTATCTTTAGGAGTCTTAGACCCTGTCACAACCAAAATTAGGTTGAATCCAACATCAAAAACATTACATGTGACTGAAAGTCATGATATTCATTTATTTCCCTTTCATTATACATTCCATTATCATCCACCTATTCATTACCCACTTATATCATTGATCCTAACATTCATTACCATATTTGGCCACACTTTCCTTAACAGAGGCTATGAAGATATCTAGTCTTGATGTTTGAAGGAAATAGAATCAATGACTAACAAAGATCATGAACACATTATTGAGATCCAAATTGGTAACAAGTTTTTGATAAAATAACTCCACTGAAAGGGTATTTGTTAGAAATATTTATAATTGATCATTTCTATTGTCTCACATGTTGACTAGGATGTGTATATCCATGTTCATAAGAGCAATATAACCATTTTTCATTTTTCCAATTACCATTTACCATTTTACATTACCATGCCTTGTCTCTTAGGGCTAACCCTATAGACCATTTCATTATAGGAATTATTATACCATTGTGTTACATTTTCCACACTATTTGAACTACTTTGACTTGAGGTCCTTCGAGACTATGTAGGTAACACTCAATTTCTATTAAGGTTAGCTCGATCACCCCTTTCTTCATGCTCTTATCATTTTGCAAGTATCTTATCCCATGTTCTCACTGTTTTGAGAGAAACCTAAGCTTACGCTTTCATCATTTTGTGAGTAATCTAAGCCAATCATTATTTGGGCACAACTTTGTTTCCATTATAGCCAATTATTTTCTAATCATCTCTCTTATACCATTCTAATTATACCATGTCTTTACTAGTGACCAAGGCTTGTTTTTAGCCATTCTGTTTATCCTATTTTGATCTTGGTTCCTTTGGTTCTTCCCTCACTTTTCACAAGGGGATTTTGATCTAGCCTCAATAGTTTTAGAATGTTTTGTTGAATGAGTCTATGGAAGTAGTGTGGCATTTGATCTGGCAAGTTAACTTTCATTAATTATCCTATTTGGTATCACTAATTATTACTGCCTATGGGCAAATCAGTAGTATCCTTGATTATATCTACCTTTGGGTAAATCAAAATTATGACATTGTTTCCTAATTATAATTACCTATGGGAAAATTATGTACAATATATTTTTATCAGATATTTTTGCATCATCTGGTCATTTCTATTATCATTTGACTTGTCAGTTGCCTTTATTCATGAACTTCTTGTGGTCTAGTCGATTATTCATCACTTTTTGTGTAGGCAAAATTACTATGACTTGAGGTCCTAATGGGACTACGTAGGTTGTGCTCAATTCATGTTGAGGTCAAATCAATCCCGCTTTTAATTACACTCTCATCATCTTGCAAACATTTTAAATTGATGCGCTCTTGTCATTTTATGATCTGAACTGTTTTGTATCTCATAATCATCAATCAATTTAAGATACTTAGAAAATTCCAAAAACATTTGTTTATTTGATTGTTGTTTGTGTTTCTTGGTCTTTTGAGTTACTATTTGGTCTTGATTTGTTTGTTTTCTAAGTACATCTTGATGGTCCACATGGATCTTGATTATTCATATCTTGATCTCATGTTATCAATTTATTCTTACTTGTTTTTATACATTATTGTACCTACTTGAATCATGATTGTTCATATCTTGATTAAGTTTGGTTTATTTATGTTTTGTTTTTATCTTTGTCTTTACTTCTTTGTTTAAATGTAAATAGTTGTAACTCTAGTTTTAGTCATTGTTTACTATTATCCTTAGTTATAGGTATTCACATTTGAACAGACTCTGTACACTAAAAATTCCATGTCTTCATGAGTTTTTCATACTTATGATGCCTAATTTCTTTTGCAATAGCAATTACTTTGTGCTCTAGACTCAAGTCTTAACATCAACATAGATCTGATGAATAGATCTCAAGAACACTATGCACAAATTAGGCTCAATAGGTTTAACACCTGAATCTATGCTTAGACATGCATGCCTTCACATACATCATGAGTCTAATCAATCTTTGGTTAGTTTTCATCATCCCTCATTCCATTCTCTCCCAATTCTTGATGAACTATATTGGATTGAGGTCCATTTGGACTATGTAGGCAATACTTGGATACATGACGTATCTTGGGTCAGCTCAACCATCTTCATTATTCTTTTCATTTATTTCATCTCTTTGTGCATCCTTGTATGCTTTTTGGATTTTAAAACCATTCCACCATCACATCTATGTTTATGTCCACTCGTTTTAATCTATGTAATAGGTTATATCCTTGAGATATTGATTGCTAATTTTCCCATGCTGGGACACAACATTTGAATTTTTTAACAAATCTAAATCATCACTACAAGGGCAAGCCATTATTTATTCTTTATTAATGATAAAAATTATCCCTATTGGGGCACAATTATTTTATAATGATCAAATATGCCCTACTGGGGCAAAATTATTTTATCATGATCAAATATGCCCTACTGGGGAACTTATTATTATCATCTTTTTGGAGATCACATTCTTATTTTCCTCTAATTCCAAGCTCTCCACACTTTTACCCATGATGGCAATGTTTTAGTGTACACCTTGTCTCATGATTGATCAATACCATAAGTGCATAGTTTACACCCTCAAATTAGGTGCATTTAAAGTGCATCTATTACATGTTTAGATTGAATCCTTTCCTTCCCCCCATCTTTGGAGCCTATTGACCATTTTTTGCCCAACAGGCCAAAAAATTCGTTCCCCTTCTTTTTTAAGTTGTTCTGAGCCAGTACTTTTGATTTTGCATGAGTCTTGCAATTTTTACGAACTCTACAGATTTTCTACGGAGTCTATAGGTCCATTTCTACAGACTCTACAGAGCTTGGATTTCTACGGACTCAGTAGTAAAGCTTCTTCAGACTCTTGTCTAAAAATTCACAAGGAAGGTTAGCATTTTTGAACCATTGAATCAGTTCAATGCCTTGGTTCAACGCCTAAGTTCATCAACTCAATTCAAAGGCTTGGTTCATTTTAGTTGGTTCAACGCTTCGGCAAGGTTTATCGCTTTTGGTTCAGTGGTAGAGTTTAATGTTTTAGTTCAAAGCTCAAGTTCATTAGCTTTGGTTGTCACTTGGTTCATCACTTTGGTTTAACATCTGAGTTTAACAACCTAAGTTCAAATGGCATGGTTCAGCGACTTTTAGTTCAATCGAAGGGATCAACAGTCGGTTCACTGAGCTCAGTTCAATGCTCGATTCAAAAAATGATTGAATCGTTGAACCGGTTCAATGGATTGGTTCAATGGTTGGTTCAAAGGAGTGGTTCAATGGGCAAAGTTCAAAGGCTTGTTTTAAAGCAGCACAATTCAAAAAAATGGCACGTAGTATTGAACAGTTGAACCATTTTTGGTTCAATCAGTCGGTTTAACGGCTTGGTTCAAGGGAGCATCCTAAAGCCAGAGGACAAGTGCCCTTGTGAAGGGTAGTTCCAGGTTCAAGAGCCCTTGTGAAGGGTAGTTAACACTTCAAGGAGAAAGCCACAAAGGATGATTTCTTTCAAAAAAATTTCTAAGGCAATTAACAGAGGCAAGGAAGAAATCCTTCAAACTTTTTGTTTGAAGGAATTCAAAAAAGTTGTAAACAAAAAACCCATAGAAAAAGCCCGCAGAGAAAAGGGCCGAAGCAAAAAAGTCAAAGCAGGAAGAGGCCCAAAGGAATTTGCCAAGGATGGTGATGTCTTGGAAGCTGTCAACTTTAAGAAGATAGACTAGCCATTGGTTTTCAAACTGTGATGGGCCTACGAATGTCAAATTTTACACCAGGAAAGCCAAAGCGTGAAAGGCACCAAGTGGCAACCACAGAAGGCTTTGACATGATTTTTTAGGAGTAGCAGAATGTGCCACATGTCCCCTACAAGGCTCGGTGGAAGCCGACAAGTGTCAGCCTCCACAGTCTCTCTCTTTTATCCCATGAGAACTGTGGTGGGCCCTAGATGAATTGCTAAAGAAAGTGGAAGCTGAAACATGTCTTCTTCTATAGGACTTTCAAAGGGTGCCTAAAGCTTCCATGAGTCAAGTAGATGTTGCCATGTGTCCTGCCCATTTTATAGCAGAATGTGCCACGTGTCACTCACTAGAATCGGTGGAAAATGGCCAAGGCAAGCAGTGAGAGCCCAAGGAACACATCGACCTACCAAAAGATAGCCCTTGAGGACTGAAGGAGCCAAGAAGAGACAAGGCATGGAGGAAGACAAAGTGCAAGAAAAGACAAAGTAGTCCAAGGGGTGAGGAGAGGTGAGTTATTGCTAGATGGTCATCAAATGGTGCAAACAGTGAGTGACGTGGCCTGCTTTCTCCATTTGGCATTTATGAGGGGACAAACTACAGTCTGTTTATAGGAAGAGAGTATTCTATTTGCAAAAAAGAGGCGTGGCCATATTTATCACATTAATGTGGAACACCTAAGTCAAAGTAGGAACTGACAATCAAACGGATCCCTCTTCCCAAGGCTTAGAGCACACATGCGCCAACTTGCAAAAAGAGAGCCAAAGTCTTTCCTAGAAATCACCAAGTTATCTTCTTCTCTCTATATATTGTAAAGCTTCTCATTTGAGAAAAGGATCCACTTTCTTAGCCTTAAGGCAAAACTCTGCCCAAAAATCTCTCAGGATTGTAAGGCAGAGCTACCAAATTTTACCTTGAATCAGGACTTAGCATTTTTACTTCTATCTAGACTTGCACTGGTTTCCAAAAAAGTCTTTGGGAGCTTCAAGCTCCACAACATCTATTAATGGCTGCCAATAAGCTAAAAGAAGAAATTAATTTTTATTTTTATTTTAAAGCTTATATTTTTGGTAAACATGTGGTAGAGGAGAGAAATTAAATGGGGTTCTTCTTTTAAGTTAAGTCATTGTCTTTCATGATTTTCACAGATCGATTACAGCATGTCTAGTGCATTGTGAAGTCTCTTTTATGTAGGTCTGCCAAAAGTATCTACAGCAGGAATATAGGCGCATGTGAATAGGTTGCCTAAGTGTGTTGTAGAGCACCTTTGGTAGTTCCTTCCTCCCTGTATCTCTATGGACCCCTGACTCACTGAAATAGAAGACTTTCACATGTTAGATGAAGTGTATGGGCATTTCTTCTTGGTGAAAAGTGTATGTTCAAGCCTGAGTGGATCAAACTTTTCTAGTGTATCACCTTTTCATTTTTAGGCTTAGGTTCTATTTTTAACATCTCTCTCTCCCTTTTCACCCCCCCTTTTTTACATTTGTTTGTTAGTAGTAGGAGAAACTAGTGCCTAAAAGATACATCAGAGGGAGCTAGCCCTTATCTAGAGACTCTCCCCTCTAGCTTCGTCGATCCCACATGTGAGAGGGGAGTTTCCATTGTTGCGTGTGGAAGGGCGGGAGCTAGGTGTCCTACCCTAGGTGCAATCCACTGCGTCAACAATTTTTGGCATGCCTAGTTTGACCAACTAAGACAAGTTTTATCCAAAGAGTTGAATAATTTTTGGTGTGTTCTTCAACCAACCAGCCTTTGGAGGCTTTTGCATCAACACCAATGGCGACTCTGAGTTGAATCAGCTGGTTAAGCAGCTTGGTGCCATCAAAAATCACATTTTTTATGTATAATTCCTTCGCATAGAATCATGGGCCTTGTATTCCTTCATATTACCATGATCAAGCTCAAAACATTCATGCAATCCCCTCAAGCAGCCCTCCTATTTGCCCTTCAACCAAAAGGGAAAATTCCAATTCTGAGATCTTTCGCCCTGATGGCAACCTCTTGACCTGGGGGAAATAGTGGAATCATGGGGTAGGAAAGAGGAGAAGAAAGGTTTTGCTCAAAACCTTAAAAAATATTAAGCTACTCCTACCCATGATTCCTATGATCTCCAAGAAAGGATCTTCCAATAAAACATGGCCAGGAGAATTACAGAGTTGGAATCTAGAGAGAGATTCCTCAACCAATGTGTGATGGATGATTCAGACCTAACGACACATTCCATGTCTGAACACACCCCATCTACACATGTCCAAGAGAGCTATCAGGCTACACTTGATATTGATGAAGTACTAACCAAATAGAAGGAGGAGAATCATTCGATTCTAGCTCAAGGACTGCCTCCTCTTCCACATGGTTTTTCCACTTCACCCCTTCTCAAGGAGGAACCTGTTCTGCAGGAGGTGAGTGAGGAGCAGAAGATCCAATCTACAATTCTCCAAGAGGCTATCATGAGCGATAATGAAGAAGAAATCATCATCGATGCTCCTTGTGAAGACCTCATCAGCAATGGAGAAGACACGGGGCGTGCATACATGCAAATGTTCCAGCAATACGAGAAGGAACATAAACATGGTGAGCTCTCTTCCCTTTGTTTGATGAACTTCCTTGTTGTTTCAATGAGGAGGACTACTATGCTAAGGAGCCTGAGTTGGAGGAGGATGAGGAGAATATCTTTGAACATATAGAGATCCTGATCTTTGAGGAGGAAAAGGAGAGGTCTGTCTTCCTTGAGGAAAGCCTTGAAGAAGAAAGTTTTGAACAGAGAGGTGATGTTCTGTGGGATAAGCAATCAGTTTGTGATTCTATTTCAGACATCACCATAGTCACCCTTCTTTAAGAAGGCCAAGAGGAAGTAGAGGATGAGTTTGACAGGATCTTCAATGAAGCAGAAGGAAATGGGTCAGATCATGATGCATTGCAAGGGAGATATACATATCAAAGGGCTTATGGTGATGAGCTAGCAACCATTAATTTCTTAGTGAAATACACTAGCATGAAGGACCAACATTCATCAAGCTTCTAAGAAAAAATAGAGTACGTATATGTTGGAAGCATGTTCGAATCTAATCCACTCAGATACCAGCCAATCCAGGTGGCAGGAAAGAGGAGTAGGTCACCAAATCTCCTTTTCATTCAGCCACTTGTCTAGTACCATAAGTCTTCTTTCCAGGAAGGGGACTTAAGAAGTTTTCCCTTTGATCCAAGAGGGAGGTAAATATTCCTGGTTAGCTATATATAGTAGTTTATTTTCAGTTTCCTTTCCTGATTTCCCTAAGTGCAATTTGCACAAGTAATGTTTTTAGTCTTGTGTGTGTTTTCCCTTTTGTTTGAGGTAAAAGGCTTCATGTTTGATTCTTGGATCTATCAAGGTGGTTGCTAACTCTTTCAAATCTGCATCTGACTATGTGCCCAATGGACTACAAGGCAACTGGTCTCTAAGCATAACAGGCATGCTTCCCTTGGGAGTCACCAATTTGTTGACCATTTTTTGCCCAACAGGCCAAAAAATTGGTCCCCCTTCTTTTTTATGCTATTCTGAGCCAGTACTTTTGATTTTGCATAAGTCTTGCAATTTCTACGGACTCTACAGATTTTCTACAGAGTCCATAGGTCCATTTCTACGGACTCTGTAGAGCTTGGATTTCTATGGACTCAACAGTAAAGCTTCTACGGACTCTTGTCTAGAAATTCATAAGGAAGGTTAGCATTTATGAACCATTAAATTGGTTCAATGCCTTGGTTTAATGCCTAAGTTCATCAGCTCAGTTTAAAGGCTTGGTTCATTTTAGTTGGTTCAACGCTTTGACAAGGTTCAATGCTTTTGGTTCAATGGTAGAGTTCAACGTTTTGGTTTAGAGCTCAAGTTCATCGGCTCTGGTTCATTGCTTTGGTTCAACATCCGAGTTCAACAGGCTAAGTTCAAATGATGTGGTTCAGTGGCTTTTAGTTCAATCTAAGGGTTCAATAGTTGGTTCAATGAGCTCGGTTCAATGCTCGGTTCAAAGCCTCGGTTCAACAAATGCTTAAACCGTTGAACCAATTTAATGGATTGGTTCAATGGTTGGTTTAAAGGAGAGGTTCAATGGGAAAAGTTCAAAGGCTTGTTTTAAAGCGGCACAGTTCAAACAAATGGCACACAATGTTGAACTATTTGAACCATTTTTGGTTCGATCAGTCGGTTCAACGGCTTAGTTCAAGGGAGCGTCCTAAAGCCGAAGGACAAGTGCCCTTGCGGAGGGTAGTTCCAAGTTTAAGAGCCCTTGCAGAGGGTAGAGAACACTTTAAGGAGAAAGCTGCAAAGGATGATTTCTTTCAAAAAAAATTCTAAGGCAGTCGGCAGAGGCAAGGAAGAAATCCTTCAAACTTTTTGTCCGAAGGAATTCCTTTAGACAAAAATTCTAAAGGAATTTAGAAAAGCTATAAACGAAAAACCCATAGAAAAAGCCCGCAGAGAAAAGGGCCGAAGCAGAAAAACTAAAGCAAGAAGAGGCCTGAAGGAATTTGCCAAGGATGGTGACGTCCCAAAAGCCATCAACTTTAAGAAGATAGATTAGCTATTGGTTTTCAAATTGTGATGGGCCCATGAACATCAAATTTTACACCAAGAAAGCCAGAGCATGGAAGGTGCCAAGTGGCAATTGCGAAAGGCTTTGACATGTTTTTTTAGGAGCAGTGGAACGTGCCACATGTCCCCTACAAGGCTCAGTGAAAGCTGACAAGTGTCAGCCTCTGTGGTCTCTCTCTTTTATCCTACAAGAACTATGGTGGGATCCAGATGAATTGCTAAAGAAAGTAGAAGCTGACACATGTCCTATTCCACATGACTTTCAAAGGGTGCCTAAAGCTTCCATGAGTCAAGCAGATGCTGCCACGTGTCTTGTCCATTTTACAATGGAATGTGCCACATGTCACTCACTAGAATTAGTGGAAAATGGCCAAGGCAAGCAGTGAGAGCCCAAGGAACACAGTGACCCACCAGAAGATAGCCCTCGAGGGATGAAGGAGCTAGGAAGAGACAAGGCAAGGAGGAAGACGAAGTGCATGAAAGGATAAAGTAGTCCAAGTGGCGAGGAGAGGTGAGTTATTGCTAGATGGTCATCAAATAATGCAAATAGTGAGCAGTGTGGCCTACTTTCTCCATTTGGCATTTACGAGGGGATAAACTGTAGTCTATTTGTAGGAAGAGAGCAATCTATTTATAAAAAAGAGGCATGGCCATGTTTTTCACATTAATGTGGAACACCTAAGTCAAAGCAGGAACCGACAATCAAATAACTCCCTCTTCCCAAGGCTCAGAGCGCACATGGGCCAGCTTGAAAAAAGAGCACCAAAGTCTTTCCCAAAAATCACCAAGTTCTCTTCCTCTCTCTATATATTGTAAAGCTTCTCATTTGAGAAAAGGATCCACTCTCTTAGCCTTAAGGCAAAACTCTGCCCAAAAATCTCTTAAGCTTGTAAGGCAGAGCTGCCAGATTTTACCTTGAATCAGGACTTAACATTTTTACCTCTATCTGGACTTGCACTTTAAATATATGTCTGTGTTCTTCTTTTGTGTTAAGTCATTGTCTTTCATGCTTTTCATAGATCGATTACAGCATGTCTAGTGCATTGTGAAGTCTCTTTTCTACAGGTTTGCCAGAAGTGTCTACAACAGGAATATAGGCACATGTGAATAGGTTGCCTAAGTGTGTCACATATCACCTTTGGTAGTTCCTTCCTCCCTATATCTCTATAGACCCCTGACTCACTGAAATAGAAGAGTTTCCCACGTCAGATGAAGTGTATGGGCATTTCTTCCTAGTAAAAAGTGTATTTTCTGGCCTGAGTGGATCAAACTTTTCTGGTGTATCACCTTTTCATTTTTAGGCTTAGGTTCTATTTTCAGCATCTCTCTCTCCCTTTTCACCCCCCCTTTTTTACATTTGTTTGTTAGCAGTAGGAGAAATTAGGGCCTAAAAGATACATCAGAGGGAGCTAGCCCTTATCTAGAGACTCTCACCTCCAGCTTTGCCGGTCCCACAGGTGAGAGGGGAGTTTCCATTGTTGCATGAGGAAGGGCAGGAGTTAGGCGTCCTGCCCTAGGTGTAATCCACTATGTCAATAGGTCCCATTATACTTCTAATTATATTTTTATCATTGATGGCAACCATGTGTGAAAGCATTAGCTCATCTGGATGTGATCTATTCCATGGGTTAATCTCTTAATTTCTTTCTCTTTTCAAGAGTCCATTCTTCTCTTTCATCCTCATATGTCCTCTCGAGGGGGCATCATGGGTCATTTCTAATTTCTTCTTAATAACTCTTTTATTTGAAAATATGTTGCTTCACTTGAATGTGTCGCCACACCTTCTGAAATAGGGGAAAAATGTAGACATCTAATTCTTAACACCATTTGTGTTGAAAGTGTCAATCTTACTCGAATTACACTCAAATACCCAATTTAGGTCAAAATCACTAAAAATGTGCTAAATGGTTCAAAATTGTCATATACAAGTGTTGATTTAGGCCAATGCATCCCTAAATGGGGTAATGTATTTTATGTGATACCTAACTTTGATCAATTCATTTCGAGTCAAAATGATGATTTTGCCTTTTTGTGCTCTAGGACATCATTTCTTCTAATTTGTTAGTACATGTCACATACCTTCATTATTTTATGTCAGAAACATCCTAAATGGGAATACGGTCCCAATGCATCTAACATTGCCTTCCAATTATTCTCGAGTCAAATTATGACCCAATAATATGACTTTCTTTCCATTTTGATTAATTAAGGGCCAATTTCCAAAGAATTGCACAAAATTGATTAATCTTGTTTAAGTCTATTTAATTCAAATCAAGAGCTTAAGTGGATATTCCATGGAGGTTATTGATTATTTCAATATTAGAAATTGATTCCCAATATCTACATCACCTAGTGACATCATCTATGGGGTGGCATCCACAAGCCATAAAGGCATAAAATATCTAAATTATGGGCACCCATGCCTAATTAATGCCACTTCCCCCCAAATCATTATTAGGATATTTATGGATTTAATTACAAATATTAAGATTATCTATGGCCACACATCTCAATCTTGATATGGATGGTCATGGTTGATCCTAGACCATTTGGAAAATCTATAAATATAAGGGCATAAAATATTGTTTTTAAGCTAAAATTGTGTAGACTTATAATGCTAAAACATCTCAAGTCATTTATGTTTTGATTTTTATGTTATTTGCATTTAGGTAAGCTTAATTTGATAGGCTAGATTAGACATTTCTTCTAGTTTGAGCCTAGGTTGTGCATAGTGTTCTTGAGGCAATGGAGGAACAAAGAAGCCATTATCGACAAAGACAAGAGCTCTAGATCAAGGGGAGAACATGCTTGGAGCCACTCTTGGATGGTGGAATCATTTAGGAAGGTAATGGTTATTTATTTTATTTTATTTGTCCTTCATTATAATTTTCAAACCCTGTATAGATAGGTTGGCTTAGTTTGTTAAGTTCTTTATGCATTTTTTAATGGATTTCTTGACTAATGTTTGACTAACAACCTTTGTAATCCATCCTACAGTTAGTTTCCCCCTAATATGTCTTATCATAGAATAACTGATAATCTTGGTTAAAGCTATGGTCATTCTAAAATCGATCATTGATTTTTAATTTTTCTAAAATCTTGAAATTGATTTTATTTGTTAGTAATGTCATTTTATAAATAGTTTTGAGGAAGTTTTTTTTGGGATCAATTAGTTCTTAAATTTTGTCTCTTAAAGTAATGTTTCTATCTATTGAATGTCCTTTTATTGCATGAAATGAAAAAAAGTATTTGTATTTATGATATGACGATTTATAATTTTAAAATATTTTTCTCATAGGTTGAAACTTGATCATGATTTTTCTCAATAATACATTCAATAAGTTACACTGATTCTTTAATAAATATGTAGATTTAGTTGAAATATGTTCAATGTCTAGTATTGTTGTTTCTTCACCCCTAACAATAGATGAAGGTATAATTAGTTCATGAGTGTTAGCTTATCTTAAATGCTTAATAGATTTTGTTAGTTTCTTTTTAATCCAAGAATTAGGAATTTTTATAATTAGTATATCAATATGAATGGTGGTTGTTCTATTAAAATGAGATGTTCTAGCGCTAGGTTATAGTTCTTCCTTTATATCAATGGCCCTATGTGTATTATGAGAAAATGATTTGTATTCCAAATAAATTTATTTTGATAGAATATATGAGACCACATTTTATCTTTATATATCACATGGTTGGTAAATCAATGAATGTATATGGCAATGAATCCTAAAGATGAAATCGCACATAGTTTAATTTTTATCTTGTTTTAGATGTTGAATGCTTTCGATTGTAATTATTAGTCTATTATTATCAATGTATTTATACAATTTTTTTTTTGAAAACATCTCATTGAGTCTAAGGAATCATAAACCAAAGTCTTAGGAAATAACTTAATCATCACTAAAGGGCGATCCTCACAATCACCTAGGGAAGTCAATGTGTTGTAAAAGTGAATTTGAGGATCTCCATGGCCATCAAATTATTGGTATTTGGGAATGATCAAGTCATGTGAAAGAGACATGACTAATATGTATTTATGGATATGATGATTATGTTATAAATTATTTTTAATTTGAGCCTTGAAGTTTTCTTGTTCTAATGTTAAAATATTGATTTGCCTTTGTATGTCTCATAGTGTCTAACTTAGGTTTAGTAAATTTGATATTATCAATAAGGTCATTAAAATTTGAGTCATATTATTGAAATTAGGGATAGGTACACAATTTTTCATAGGTGTAAAATGTTTCCTAACAATTAGACACTTGTTACAAAGAACATAGGATGTATAAGCACAAGTAAAAACATTAAGGGAAGCAATAACCTCCTTTACCTCATTATTATTTTTGATATTGTATATTAAAGAGAGGGGATTGAATTAACACTTGTGATAGGGTCTTTCCAAATATTATGATTAATTATTTAATCAATTATCATATCTTTATGTTGCAATCTATGTAACAAATGTTGACCAAATTTGACCCTACAGGTCAAATTGGGACCCCTATAGGTAAAATATTGATATTAAGAGGTTTATAGGGGGTTTATTATTATGTAATATGGTGTATTATATTTTATTTGATGTAATTTAATGATACATTAGCCTTGGTCATGAGTCTTATTAGTCAATATGTCTTTTTGAGTCATTTTAGGGGTCTAAAAAGAGCATTTAATGACTTGTATGGCTAGCATCCTTGGGAAATGTGAGGGTTAAAAAAGGTTATGTCATTTTAAATGTGTCCCATTATGCCTTATTCAAATTTTATTATTTTAAAAGTGGCAAGTTCATCAGAAAAAGGGTAGTTTTCTTTAAAAAAGAGGAGTTTTCTTAAGTTGTACAGACTTGTACAAAATCCTATAGTTGGGAAATTTTTAGGAGTGTCCCTTGGTATTAAATACACTTAATTTAGTGATAAATTTGATCATAAACTTCAAGAAATGAATAAAACCACTTTTCTCTCCTTCCACTAGGCTTGGCAAGTAAGAGTGGCTGTCAAGTTTGTACTTGGTACGGTCAGCAAGAGAGATTTCAAGAAAAATGATCCTGGGGGTGTATTATAAATTCAGTAATATTAAATTTGAATTTTTGTTATAGAGAATGGTATCCTATTCTTTATGAACCATTCCTAAGAAGTAAGACTATCTAGTTTGCTTGCTAATCTATGCACCCTATAGGTTTTACCTTGGTTTGGACTAGTTTGTACATTTCACTTAAAGATGTTGTTTCTAAATAATTTTGAATCCCAATTAAAATTATTCCCATGCTTTTTTTAGATTTTTAAGGTGTTTGGATATGCAAATCATCTCATGTTGCAGGAGAACGTACCATTCTATGTTGTAGGTAGGTTTCCACCATTTTTCATGTCTTCTTGATTTGATAGTAGTTTTAGAGGGTGGATATAGGTTCATTATCATGTTTAATTTTCCTTATTATTCCTCTCAACTTGAAATCTAATTTTACAAGCAATGTTTTATGGATTTGTAGCCACATACAACATACACAGTCTGCCATGGACATATTTATCATAGGTGCCATAAGGGGGAAATATCACATTGAAATAGAGGTTATAAGTATTGTTTCAACACATTTATATTTATAAAATCCATTTTAATAATTGGTGAAAATCTTAGGCCTGTTCATGAGACCATTCACTATATACATGATTCCAATTCTATTCACTACCTACCTGTAACTCACATACACCTATAGGGGCCTTCATAGGATTAATCATGTTGAAAAGGATAATTTAAGATAATCAAGGAAATAATAATGGAAAGATTCTATTTGAAATGTTTGAGATAAACCTAAAATCTCATAAAATGTCAAAGACAATGCATATTCTACCAACTCATTCTCCCCACTGCCTGTACAGGAAAATATGCACTTACAAGTGGTTTGACAAAAGTATTAGGTGTCATTTAAAGTGTTGAGGCACATAATGGAACTCATATTAAAGTTATAACATGTTTAAAGGATCCTAACATACATACCAAGAAGGCTAGACTGCTAGACAAAGTTGAAAATCACCTTCACATTAAAAATGTAAAATAGAGGTCTAGGTTTTTTTGTCAAGACTAGGTAATAGGGTTATCAAAGGTTTTGATGCATCTCAGGGATAAAAAATTTTTGTCTTCACATTTTATAATGATTTTACAAAGTTTGGGGTTAAGAGGACTAAGGGAAGACAGTTGTTAAGAGGGCTAAAGTGTCTAATTTATGCACTAAACTCCTTCATTAACATCTATAGGTTTCAAACCTTTTAAGTGATCATTGATGCCTTAAGGAGAAAAAAAAACATATTCTCATGTTTGAATGAATTTATAGAGTAAAATTCACAAAAAGAACATGAAAATCATTAGGACAACTTTGATATGCAGGGTTTTGTCCTTAAAATACACCTAAAAGCTCCCTTTTTCATCATAAATACAACCTATATGTTGGCTATAAAGTTAACATGAAGGTTGAGTTAGATACCTTAAGGATAGACCCTAATCCAAGCATATAAGGAATACGTATAGCTATGGTATGGTGTGGAGAGCTAAAAAGAGGACATAAAACATGTAATAAGGCCTGTATTATATAAAAGATACCTATAGGACCCCACACAGTCAACTGTAGTTAACTATGAGGGGTAGGGAGCAGAAGGTTTGAGTTTCTTGATGTATATAGCTCAAATATGGAATGAAAAGGTCCAAACATTTCTAAATGGTATTGAAAATATTTAGAGAGACTCAGGCAAGGTTTCCAAGCCTAATACATGCATAGACATCTACAGGTGTTTCCTCTAAGGCAAGAAGTACAGTCAAGGTTATATTCAGACTTATGCTATCAAGGTGTAAATGTGGATGAAAAAGGTTTATAAGAATAATGAGAACCTATATATGATAGTGACCACCATTTGACACTCTCATGGTGTGGAAATAAGATAAGAGAATGCTTAAATGTTGCAATATATCATCCATTCCTTAAATCATGCACACAGTCTGACATAACAAAGGTCTATCTTGGGTCTTTAAGGATTTGAGTGGTCAAATGACCTTATAAAGGGCAAATATTTTGTAAAAAAACATCTTTGACACTAGGAAGAGCTCATACAAATTTTATTTTTAATGATGAAATAGGGGAGATACCCTCTATTTTGTCTCAGACAGAGGGTACTCTCCTTTGTGCATAAACCTGTAGTCTTATGAAGATGGGTGAGAAGGATGGAATAGGAAATATTTTAAACTTGAAAGGAGGTATAGGAAGTTGGAACATACCTAATACAATATTTGAAACATATAATAGAGGGGATAATCCTTACAAGATGGCTTATACCCTCACAGTTGTAGCCAAGCCTACTTGGGTAGGGTTAGGCCTAGAAACCAAAAGGAGAGTCATTATCACTTCCACCTTGAGATGATAATTATAACATATTTAAAAATGTTTATGGGGTCAATAAATATGTGTAAAATATAGTGGAATGTAGATAAACCCAATAAGATGTCCTAGACCATAGGGGTTATAACAGGCCTAGTAGGCAAGTTTTAAGCCTAGTGCCCTCTAGATGTAGATGAGAATTCTAACCTATTATATCATGTGTATAAGGTAATTTTAGATGTGTATAAGTCTCAAAATTGTGGATAAAGCACAAATAAGTCATTTTTATACTCAAAACCAACTCAAGCCTGTGCAAATTGGAGAAAAGAACTTGATAGGCCAAGTTTCTAATGTTCATATCTCTCTTGGTGCTTTGCATGGGGAAATAATAAGATTTTAAAAGTTTAAAAGGGTTCTATACATTTATTTTTTGGAATTAGTTTGAAAATCCAATTCCCAATCTTCATGAACAAAGTTTACGAGGTCAAAACAGGCTAAAATTCTTGCTAGTCACCAGTTTGAAGAAATGAGGTTTGAGAGCTACTCTAATGGAATATTTTTCCCAAGATGATGATTTAACCTTGTAGGATACTCTCTCAAGCTACTCCCCATGCTTTTGGACTATACAAAATTGTAGGGATAGGGTACAAAATAGGGTACTTTTGACTATTTTGTGTGTTATGTAGGTTCTCAAAGGTTCTAAGAAATTAAAATCACTTGGAATAGAAGATTAGGGATTAAAATAACTACCAATATAAATTGATTGCCTTGGAACAAATATTAAGTGCCTTAACTAGCTGCTTCATCTTAGCCAGTCAGAATTAACATAGTGACCAAGTTATTGAGAAGGGTAAAAAACTTCAAGTGAGCTAATTTTAAGGTGTGCGTAATACCTATAATAAAATGGAGGGTCTTGACACATGTAATAAACTCTATTTTATAGATTTTCATGGGAAACTAAAGCTAAATTTTGAGGCCAAGTGTGCAGGGTGCATGAAAGAAGAGTTATTTGGACTACATATGGTGATAACTCATTTTGGGAAGGTTCCAAATGAACAAGACCATAAAAAATGCATGAAGAGACATGTATAAAATCCTTCCCTCTCAATCCAATCATCAGACCTATACCTAATTAATTTTGGGATGTTCAAACAGGTGTGGATGATGAAGGCAATTTTCTGAGCCAACACAAGGAGTTTCATGCCACTTTTCATAAGTTTCATGCCTTGTATGGCCACTTGTATCCTCCAAACTTGCATGGTTCATCCCACATACTCTTATCATGCACAATTAAATTCTTTTCTCAGCTTGACAAGTGCCTTTTGACCATTGGACTTCTCTTTTCTCATCTCTCTCTCAAGTTCTATAAGAATTGGCCATTTTGGCCTTTGTAACTTATGCTCCTCCCGAGTATGGTGAAGCCTTGATCATTTGCATACCATTTGATCAATAAGAATACCAATTTTTACCTCTTCATGACTATTCATAGTGTGTTTTACTTGGATGATTGATCTTGGTTAGTGATAACTATGATTTCCTTAACATATTGTCTCATTCTTTCATCTTATTTGAAGTTGGAAAGCTTCTTCTTATAGGGCATGTGAAGTGTTCTAGGAATTTTCAAGGTTGAGTGAGTTAGTATATTCAATATTTCCCTTCAAGGCCTCTTTTCTAGTCCTCCTAGCCTAAACATTCATCCATAACCTCATAATGTAATATTGATGTGAGAAGATGCAGATTGAAGAAGCATATGTTTGGTTAGTCTCTTGATTTCATGTGTAACATGCAGTTGGTTGGAAGTCATCAAATTATTTGGTGTATCACCTCCCTTATGATAGTTTTATTTCATTTTTCTCTCTCCCTCCCCTTGCCAAAGTTTAGGTATAGTAGTGATATAAAGTGGTACATCAAGGGAGCTAGCCCTATCTATAGATTCACCTCATTCTTAGATTCACCCATAGTCTAGAGGTGTTTCAATTGTACCACTTGGATGAGGAGAGCTTAGGCATCTCCTCAAAAGGTGAAAATATAAGTGACAACAATTTTTGGCATGCCCAGTGGGAATTTGAGTCTAAGAAGTGGGAAGATTGTTGGTGTGTCTTTCCCCTATCAACTTTTGGAAGAAAGTAAGCCAACACCAATGGTGAATCCAAATGATAACTTCTAGTTATAAGCAGCCCAAGTATATCTATTTTAAAATTTTGATAAGTTTTTGTGTTTCCTTTGACATATGAGTTTGATAGAGATATCTATGGCCAATGCTCCTATCATGAACCTTCTTATCAACCTTGCTATGAATCACATTTTACCCCTCAACAGCCCTATCAAAATGGATATCAATCCTATGAGCCATGGAAACCCTTCTACCCTTCATTTATGTCTCTATATGGATACCATGTTATTGGATAACCATATTTAGAAGGTTACCAAGAAAAATATCAAGAAACACCTCTTTATCAGTCTCAATATGAGCCCTATAATTCATACTATGATGCCTATCAGCCTTAAGAGTACTCCTATTAGTCTTGTAATAGGAAATCAGATGTTCCTATGGATTATACACAAGGATATCATTATCAAGGTACAACTCCTACTTATGTAGGTTTCTCCTTCTAATCAACCAAAGAATTCACTCCATATGAGCTTTCTAGTGATTTTCTCTTTCCCAAATCCACTCATAAGCCTTCTCTTTCATCCCACATTCCATCTCCAACTCATCAACCTTTTAATACCACTCACACTCCATATACAACTCATCAAACTTAATATACCCCTCACACTCCATCTTCAATTCATAAACCTTTCACTACATCTCATATTCCATTTCCCTCACCTCAAATCCATGAGCCCGTCTATCAACTTTCCACCTCACACCTTATTGAGGAAGAGCCTATCTTGAGAGAATCAAGTGAAGAAGAGAAAACTCAATTCATGGATGATCAAGAAGATGTCATGAGTGATTCTGAGGAAGAAATCACCATAGGGACTCCCCTTGGTGAACAAAAGGACAATCCACAAGTTGATGCCTCTATTTTTGAAGGGATGTGTGTCTATGAAGTAAACTCTAATGGCTCCATTTTTGAGGGAATGCGTATCCATGAGGAATGTGGCAAAGACTTAAAGAGAGAGGTATGTAAAGAAGACTATATGTCTAATCATGAAGTTTTGGATGACCATCTTAAGTATCAAGTGGATTGTGTTATCAAGGATGAAGGTCAAATCACTCCTCAAGAAGTGGCAGTCCTAAGAGAGTCTCATGAGACAAGGTAGAGGAAACAACTCTTGAATATGAAACTCATGAGGAAAAAGAATTATGGAAAAATTTCAATGCCATATGTAAGGAATTTTAGAAACATAAAGATGAAGGTCATTTTGCTAGTCAAGAACCTACTGTCATGAAGTCATTTGATGATGCTAGTGTACAAGAAGTTGTAGACATGGATAATGATAGCAAGGTTGAGAGGACTATCATATTTTAAAACTTGCACATCAAGGGCCAAGCACATGAGAAGGTTGATACTATTTGGATGAAAGAGGAGTTCATTTTTGTAGTTAACCTATATGGAGTTGCTTGGTTCTCATTGAACCTCATGCCAATGAAGTTGGAAAATACCATGAAGAAGATGGAGGCATCAATGCTAAAGGATAAAAAGCTACATGTCTCACTAAATCCTTTGTGTCATGAAGTAAGGAAGGTTTAAAACTTCCTCTTTGATCTAGAAGGGAGGTATGCTTAGTTTTTAAGTTGTATATAGTTGTTTTCTTCCTATTTTTTTCTAAGTGCTTTGAGCACATGTGTGTCTTGTAAGTGTGTTTATTTGGTTTGTGTGTGTCCTTTGTTTGGTGTGTTTGAGGTAATTAGTGGTATTGTATTGATCAAGCATGGTTGTAAAGTTTTCAAAGGCAAGGTGTGTGTCAAACTTTGTGTACATGTGACTCCATAGTCTAATGGACTGATAAGGCTACTTGTCTAGTTAGTATCACAGGCATACTACCTCTATGAGTCACCAATTTGTTGACCAAATTTGACCCTATAGGTTAAATTGGGACCCCTATAGGTAAAAAAATGATCCTTATAGGTTTATATGGGGTTTATTATTATGTCATATGGTGTATTATATGTTAATTTATGTCATTTAATGATACATTAGCCTTGGTCATGAGTCTTATTAGTCAATATGTCTTTTTGAGTCATTTTAGGGGTCTAAATAGAGCATTTAATGACTTGTATGGCCTCATTGGGAAATTTTAGGGTTGAAAAATGTTATGTCACATCACATGTGTCCCATTGTTCCTTATTAAACTATGCCTAATTTAAAAGTGGTAGGTTTTTTAGAAAAGGGTAATTTTCTTGAAAAAAAGGAGTTTTCTTGAGTTGTACGAACTTGTACAAACTCCTACAGTTGGGGAATTTTTAAGAGTGTCCCTTGGTATTCCATACATGTAATTAAATGATAATTTTTATCATAAAATTCAAAAAATGAAGAAAGCCATTTTTCTCTCCTTCCACTAAGCTTAGCAAGCAAGAGTGGCCTTCAGGGTTATACTTGGTACGGTCAACAAGAGAGGCTTTAGGTAAAATGATCTTGGGGATGTATTATAAACTTATTAAAATTTAATTTCAATTTTTTTTATATAGGAATGGTGTAATTTTATTTATGAACCATTCTTAAGAAGTTAGACTATCTAGTTTGCTTGCTAATCTCTGTACCTTATAGGCTTTGCCTTGGTTTGGACTAGTATGTACATTTCACTTGATGATGTTGTTTTTAGATGATTTTTACTCCCTCTTAAAATTATTTCCATGATTTTTTTATTTTTTTAAGGTTTTTGGATATGATAATCATCTCATGTTGTAGGAGAAGGTACCATTATGTGTTATAGGGAGGTTTCCACCATTTTCCATGTCTTCCTGATTTGATAGCAGTTTGAGAAGGTGGAGATAGGTTCATTATCATGTTTAATTATCATTATTATTCCTCTCAAATTAAAATATCATTATCCAAGCAATGTTTCATGGATTTTTAGCCACATACAACATACACAGTTTGCCATGGACATATTTATCTACAGGTGCTATTGAGGGAAAATATCACATTGGAATAGAGATTATAAGACTTGTTTCAACATATTTATAGTGATAAAATCCATTTGAATAATTTTTGAAAATATTATACCTATTAATGAGACCATTCACTATATACATGGTTCTAATTTTGCTCACTGCCTACTTACAACTCACATACACCTGTAGGTGCCCTCATAGGACAAGCATGTTGAAAAGGAGAATTTAAGATAAGAAGGGACATAATAATAGAAAGAGTATATTTTAAATCATTTATATAAACCTAAAATCTCATAAAATTTCAAATATAATGCATATTTTTCCAACTCATTCTCCCCACTACCTATACAAGAAAATATGCACTTACAGGTGGTTTGATAGAGGGATTAAGTGTCATTTGAAGTGTTGAGACACATAATGGAACTCATCTTGAAGTTATAACATGTTTAAAGGATCCTAACATATGTACCAAGCAGGCTAGAATACTAAACAAATTTGAAAATCACCTTCAAATTAATGACTGTGTGTTTCAAGACTCTTTTCCCTAAAAATGCAAAACAAAGGTCTACAACTTTTTGTCAAGACCATGTAACAGGGTTATCAAAGGTTTTGATGAATCTTGGGATAAAAACTTTCTATATTCAAATTATATAAGGACTTTAAAAATTTTGGGGTCAAGATGACTAGGGTAAGATAGTTGTTATGAGGGATAAAGTGGCTAATTTATGCACTAAACTCCTTCATTAACAACTATAGGTTTTGAACCTTTTGAGTGATCACTGATGCCTTAAAGAGAAAAAAAAAATTCTCATGTTTAAATGACCTTATATAGTAAAATACACAACATGAACATGAAAATAATTAGGAAAAATTTGATATGCAGGATTTTTTCCTTAAAATACACCTACAGGCTCCCTTTTTCATCATAAATGCAACCTACAGGCTGGTTATAAAGTTAGCGTGAAGGTTGAGTTATATACCTTGAGGATAGACCCTACTCCAAGAATATAAGGAATAATTATATCTATTTCATGGTGTGAATATCCACAAATAGGACATAAACCATGTAATAAGGCTTGGATCATATAAAAGATACTTACAGGACCCCACACAGTCAACTGTAGTTGATTGTGAGGGACAAGGAGCAAAAGGTTTGAGTTTCTTAAATTATATAGATAAAATATGGAATGAGTAGGTCTAAAAATTTATAAATAGTCTTGGGAAGAGTCAGATAGACTCAGGCAAGGTTTTCAAATCTAATACATGCATAAACATCTACAGGGGTCTCCTCCAAAGTAGGAAGTATAGTCATGGTTATATTCAGACTTGTACTATCAAGGTGTAAATGTGGATGAGAAAGGTTTATAATCATAATAAGAACATAGATATGATGTTTAACACCATTTTAAACTCTCATGATGTGGAAATTGGAAAAGATAATGCTCAATTGTTGCAATATATCATCTAATCCTTAAATCATGCACATAGTTTGTCATAACAAAGGTCTATCTTAGGTCTTTAAGGATTTGAGGGGTCAAATGACATTATAAAGGGATAATATTTGGTACATATAATATTTGAAACTAGGAATAGATAATAAATCTTTTATTTTGAATGATGGAATAGGGAAGGTACCTTTTGTTTTATCTCAGATAGAGGGTACTCCCCTTTGTGCATAAACATATAGTCTTGTGAAGATGGGTGAGAAGGATGGACCAGGAACTATTTTAAACTTGAAAGAATGTGTAGGAAGATGGAACACACCTAGGAAAATCATGGAAACATATAATAGATGGGAGAAGCCTTTCAATAAGGCCTAGACCATCAAAGTTGTAGTCAAGCCTACTTGGGCAGGGTTAGGCATATAAGCCAAAAGGAGAGTCATTGTCACTTCCACATTGAGATGATAATTATAACCTATTAAAACATGTTTATGGGATAAATAAATATGTTTTAAATCTTTTTTAATGTAGATAAACCCAATCAGATGGCCTAGACCATAGGGGTTACAACATGCCTATTAGGCAAGGTTCAAGCCTAGTGCCCAAATGAGAGGTCATTTTCATTTCTAAATGTATATGAACATTAAAACATATTGGATCATGTGTATAAGGTCATTTAAGATGTTTAAAAATTTTAAAAATGTGGAGAAAGCATAAATAAGTCATTTTTGGACTCAAAACCATCTCAAGCTTGTGCAAATTGGAGAAAAGAACTCGATAGGAAAAGTTGAAATGCTCATATCTATCTTAGTGAATTTCATGGGGAAATAATAATATTTTATAAGTTTAAAAGGGTCCTATACATTGGTTTTTTGGAATTATTTTGAAAATTCAACGTCTAATCTTCATGAACAAAGATTAAGAGGTTAAAACAGGCTAAAACCCTTGCAAACCCTTGCTAGTGATCAGTTTGAGGAAATGAGGTTGGAGATATGCTCTAATGGAATATTTTTTTGAATATTATGATTGAAACTTTTAGGATAATCTCTCAAACTACTCCCCATGCTTTTTGACTGTATGAAATTGTATGGATAGGTACAAAACATGGTAATTTTGATTATTTTATGTGTTGTTTAGGTTCCAAGAGGTTCCAAGAGATTTAAATAACATGGAATGGAATATTAGGACTTAATATAACTACCCATATAAATTTAATTCCTTAGAACAACTCCTGAGTGCCTCAACTAGTTACTTTATCTCAGCTAGTCAGAACTAGCATAGTGACCAAGTTAGTGAGAAGGGTGGAAAACTTCAAGTGAGCTGACATTAAGGTGTACCTAATGCCTCTAAGGCCATTTAGGGTATTTAAAAATATAATACACTCAATTTTACATATTTTCATGGGAAAATAAATCCAAATTTGAGGCCAAGTGTGCAAGGTGCATGAAAGAAGAGTTATTTGGATTACAGATGGTGATATCTCATTTTGGGAAGGTTCTAGATGACCAGGATTGTGACCAATGCATGAAGAGGCATGTATGAAATAATTTACTCTAATTATAATAATCATAATTATCCCTAATAAATTTTTGGATGTTCAAATAGGTGTAGATGATGAAGGCAATTTTTTGAGCCAACACAAGGAGTTTCTGCCACTTTTCATAAATTTCATGCCTTGTATGGTCACTTATATCTTCTAACCTTGCATGGTTCATCCCACATCCTATTATCATGCATAAGTAACTCCTTTTCTCAGCTTAAAAAGTGTCCTTGTGACCCTTAGACTTATCTCTTCTCCTCTCTCTCTCAAGTTATATAAGAATTGGCCATTTTGGCCTTTGTAACTTGTGCTCCACCTGAGTACGGCAAAGTCTTGCTCATTTGAATACCATTTGATCAATAATACCTCTTAATGACTATTCATAGATTGTTTTATTTGGATTATTGATCTTGCTTAGTGATAACTATGTTTTCCTTAGCATGGTGTCTCATTATTTCATCCTATTTGCAATTGGAAAGGTTCTTCTTGCAAGGCATGTGAAATGTTCTAGAAAGTGTCAAGGTTGAATGAGTTAGTCTATTCACTATTTCCATTAAAGGCCTCTTTTCTAGTCCTCCTAGCCTAAAAAATCATCTATAACCTCATAATGTAATATTTATGTGAGAAGATGCAGATTGTAGAAGTTTATGTTTGGTTAGTCTCTTGGTTTCATGTGTAACATGCAACTAGTTGGAAGTTATCAAATTATTTGGTGTATCACCTCCCTTAGGATAGTTTGATTTAAATTTTCTCTCTCCCTTTCCCACCCAAAGTTTAGGTGTAGTATTGATCCAAAGTGGTACATCAAGGGAGCTATCCCTATCTAGAGATTCACCTCATTCCTAGACTTACCCATAGTCTAAAAGTGTTTCAATTGTGCCACTTGGATGAGAAGATCTTAGACATCTCCTCAAAGGGTACAAATCCAAGTGACAACAATAAATATAACTTACTATAATTAATTTAAAAGTATTATTTTTGACACATAGGATCTACTAAATTCAAAGTACTTTATAAAATTTCAAAAATGTTAACCATGATGATGGTCAAACAATACACACTCAAAGTTATATGATTGAAAGGATTTAATAAGCCCTTAGATGAGAATTTGAAAAATAGAAAAGCCTTAAGGAAATGAGGGTTTATATAAATCCTAGGTTAAAATAATGTTAAAAAATATTGGGTTTACCATTTCTATTTATCCTAATTCTAAAGTTGAAAAAAATGAGGAATAAATTAGCTGCAATTTAGTAGATTTAAGCATACATCATTAAAATTATAAAATTCACATCTATATAATAGGATATGATGAGAAATAAGTCAAAAATTCAATAATTAAACTTAGATTAAGACATTAAATAATAAAGTGACAATGAATGATTATAACTACTTACTATTTTTGAAGTATGATATTACAGATGGATTAAGGAGATTGTGTATAACCTAATCTTGAAATTTATAAATTGTGTGATGCTCTAGAATATGGCCATTCACTAGGAAAAACCAATACTTATTGAATTTTATATTATTAATGGACATGTTCTAGAGCATCACACAATTTATAAATTTAAATATTAAGATATGATGAGAAATAAGTCAAAATGCAATAATTGACCTTAGATTAAGCAATTTAAATGATAAAGGGGCAACGAATGTTTAAAACTACTTACTATTTTGGAAATATGATATTGTAGATGGATTAAGGAGATTATGTATAACCTAATTTAGAAATTGTGTGATGCTCTAGACTATGGCCATTTACTAGGAAAAACTAGTACTTACATTGGACAGATGCATACAATAGTGATTATTTGACTGTGGACAATTCTATCTTGACATGGCTAAATTAATCCTATAATGTTTTCATAGTTTGGTTTTTATGTCACATGTGAATTATCATCTTCATATTATAGATGTACCTTTAATTCACGTATATGATGGGATGAATGTGTAGAATATGTGAATCTCATTCTTTATCTAGGTTTCACTCCAAAACAAAACAAATAGTTATGAATTTAGTTAGCTGCTAAGGTAACATTACAAATTGCATATCCTGCATGCATACAATTAGACCTCCATGTAGTTTTATGAGTCATGGATTGAATAGATGAAGTGAGGGTTTGTAAGCTTCTAGTTCCCTATAAGTGATGATGGAACTAAATGCAATAAAATACCCTCCTTTGGCATAAAGGAAATGTATAGATACCAAGATAGGATGACAATGTCGCAAGTGTATAGGATTCAATGATGCTTGCCTTGAATGTTGTTTGGCTCTTGATATTCAAGGTGTTTTATGATTATTCTTGATATTTCTTGATTGTATATTATAGATAATGGATGGAGTGATTAGAATTTGTATATATAGGTTGACCTATGATAACCTAAGCATGTTTTCTAACAATGGAAATGTATAAAATCAATAGTAAAAACACATGAATCATGACAATGGGCTGATAGACCCACAAAATAAAAATGGAAAAACTCGTATTTGTACATATCACACTTGTATAATGTAGGGGTTTTTCCAAATAATTATTCCAACTTTATTTTCAAGGCATGGTTGGGAAGTATATGAGAAACAATCTAAATGTGTTAACGGTTACAATTTAATAAGTGATTTTAGATTCAATAGGCTAAGTATAGACATATTCTAGGGTTAGGGTAATCCTATAAATATGATAAATGTACAAGTTTTCCAAATAAGATAAATTGGGAGTAACAAACCAAGAGCAAGGGTCTATTGTTAAACATAGGTGTCTATAGAAAAATATACTTGTAGGTTTCATTGGCATTATCCATCAAATGGTGACTTTATAGATTTTTTATAAACTACCAAGTGTACATTGCCACTTAATTAGTATCAATAAGAGAGAATAATTTTTAAGTACATCACTTTAAGATATTTCACTATACCTTATGTTTGTTTTTATTTTATATATATATATATATATAGTGGAAAACCACACAGGGGCTAATGAGAGTTTCACTAGGTTTTGACTATGAAAAATATTTCAAATAATATGTATTTATGGAAGAGAATGGGTATGCACAATTCTAAAGGTTAAAGTATAATTTTAATTTATGATTGATATAATTATGGGAATTTATCAATGTTAACCTAATAGAACCAAAAATTATAATATATAAACACTCAAATATATGTATGTGACCTACATAAGGGATACAACATGGGTTATGTCACATAGGTACACTTTTTTTTACCCTAATAATTTGCCATTCATTGCCATGGAGGATTTTATAACATAATGATTTTTAAGCCTCAAAAAAGGCATACATAAACTTTTATTTCAATAAAGGATGCTCAATTAGAAGATTTGAAGAAATTAAGAAAAAGGTAGACAAGAGAAAAAACACCAAAAAAGGAAAGTTTCATAGAAATAGAAAAACCATCTAGAGCATGTAACATAAGAAAAAAACAAAGGCCCTAACAAGGATAAATAGGTAAAACAACCTCAAAAGTTATACCAAGTGAGAAAAGGTTTATATCAAAGAATAAAGAAGTGGAGAACTAAAAATCACCAATGCAAAAAGAACCTATGTAGAGCAATGAAGTGGAGAAAGGTAAGAAAAAGGAAGGAGGGGTGAAAGCAACTATAAAAAAAAATAGGACCTCCAATCTATGATATAAACCCACAAATAATGAGGATTTTTTGGAACATTTTCCAAAATAAATAGTTCAACTTTTTTAGAAGGCTACTATGCTCACAATTGGGAATATACAAATCACATAAGAAGATAAAATATACTATATGTGGATGGATTTATATAAAAACTTAGATGAATATGGGATGTCAAGAATGAAGGGGACATCAAATCTATAATCATTAAAGATAACCAGTGGTACAACATAAAGTCAAGAAGGGGTGAACATTTATCATCCCCAAAGACCCATTCTGGCTCAGCTCATAACATTTCCTCGATCCATACCAGAGAATGTGTCGTTAACTATGACTATGGGGTTGGGTGAGACAAACATGGTCAACATTTAAGGAAGAGAAAATTCATAAGGATCATAAGGGGAGACCCATAACATGACACTGTGGAAATAATATTGGTAGGATAGGTTCATGGAAAAATCTGTTGAAGGAGGAGTCATGGTAGTTATAGGCAATTTCAGAAACTTGGCGGACAAAAAGAGTGCCAAAATGGAAAACACAAATCTTCTTTTACAAAGGGCATACACATTTTTTTAAAACTCAAGCCTATCTCACCTTGGCATGGTACCAAGGCAAAGGGCTTACACCCTTTTCAACAAAGGGAATACACCCTTTTCATCAAAGGGCATACACCCATTCAAATAAAGGGCATATGACCTTTATGGATTAAAAAGGGCATACACCCTTTCAAAAATTGTATTTATATCCTAAATTGGTAAAACTACATTTCATTATTCCCTCTCTTGCTTGGAGCTACTCCCATTTTGGAAGGCAAATAAAGGGGCATGCTTGATTTAACATTCCTTACATCCCAACGACTCAATTGTTCATTTCAATCACGGTCTCAGGGAAGGTTTTTATTAAATTTTAATTTCAAGGTTTACATTTATATATATTGTACGT
This sequence comes from Torreya grandis, assembly GCA_037957365.1. NCBI lineage: Eukaryota > Viridiplantae > Streptophyta > Pinopsida > Cupressales > Taxaceae > Torreya > Torreya grandis. The sequence continues at coordinate 898,357 of JARHVA010001142.1, read as the reverse complement.
TTAGGGTATTAAAATTAAATTTGCATTTCTTTCACATTACTTGAAGAAAATGTTTATTTTATAAATATAGATACAAAATTTGATAGACCCATTGCTTGAACAAAATGTCAAACAAAACCGTGATCAAAACCTCTAATATTTTGAATTCATAGAAGAATAAGCTCAATTATATGAATAATATAATTTAAAATAGAAACAATTATATATTATTATCAATAGTTTGTGTGACTCTTCAATTCATAGTGCATGCAATTCACTTACCATTACATTGGAGGCCATTTTCAATGAATTGGGAAATATCAGTTCTCAACTTGATTCAATGTCATATCAAAGAGAGGTGTTAAAAGAATATTATTCTCATAAATTATCACATGAGGACATTAAAAAAATAACAAAAAAAGTGTGCGCTTGATTTATTAATCTTGGAACCAATAAATTACCACCAACAACTTTCAAACACATTAGTATTGATTGGTGTGTTCATACAAAGATTGAAAAAAACTATTGAGATAGGTGGTGGATGGTGTTTGAAGAGCCTCTATGCAATAATAATGATGTTCCATTATATTTTTTGAGAAAAATTAATTGTGAGTTTGTTCTATAAGAAATCCCAAATTATTTCAACATGAAGTCCTCCCAAAGTAGGGCAAGTGGGTCTTCATTTGATAGGCCTGGTGCCAGGAGGGACCAAAACCACCAAAACTAAGTTAAGATAAATAGAAGGAAAATAACACATACTTCTATCCCTAAAAACTTGCATCATATTAAATAGATGGACACCCTTGAGGAAATTTTTAGTATTACATAAGTTATGATTGACCATGGGATGCATACACTAAGGATTTTTATACAAGCTATAAGTGGTGGCACATCTAGTAGTGTCCCTCTTATTATTGATGCTAGTGTCCCTCCTACTAGTAGTGGTATAACTAGTAGTCATCCTAAAGTTATTGTACATCATTGCACATCATGTGAGAGGAAGTGTACTAGATCTCTTGATCAGGTTAGACACATATAGGGTACATCTATAAATCCAATAGGAACACATGTGGAAATTGGACATATATATGTAAAACACACTGGTACACATCAATATATGCCATCTATAATTACTTCAACATATCTACACACTGGTATAGAAAATAATATTCCATATACAATTTATTTAATGCCTCTTGACACTAGCATACCAGAGTGTATGCCGTATGTAGTTACTTCAATACCTTAGGACACTATCATGCTAGAGTATATGCCATCTATAGTTGTTTCACCACCTCCCTCATCACACAACCGGTTAGGCAGGGCTTAGCTTCTTCACCATTTGTATTTAACACACAAGTTTAATTAATTATAGTTTGTTTATGTATGTACATGAATATTAAGTTTATATTTTAGTATATTCTTACTTAATCAACCAATATTTTACTTATTTCAATTATTGCTTGTATAAAAAATCAGCAATATCTTAGGTACCCCACCTGGCTTAGATTCTATTATTGAAGTTACAAGTAGCACTGTTGTACCCTACACTCAAGTTGGGAAAGTAGATTACATCAAGTTGCTATATTATTTAAATATTTTGTATAAACCATAGTTTTAGTACACAAGAAATAATTTCTCTCTCTTTCTATCCCTCTCCACCTCTCTCTTTATATACATAAGTAATATTTTTGATTTAATTAAAATATATTTAATTTTATTTGATTCATAATTGAACTCTATCATTTTTTTTTGGTTTTATAGATGATGAGAGACGCTATGGGCACCCTGCATGGATCAAAACAACATTTTACTGATGTTGTAGTTTAATCCCAAGATGTAATATCTCCCCAACAACACTTGATTCAGAGATAGAGACCAATTAGAACACATAGTAAAATATATATTTTTAATTTCAAGTATTGATACTCTATGTCATACTTATATTTGTATGCACATCTAGATCTAACCCTATATATATGCTACATAAAATTCTTGATCAAGGATATATTCACAGTTGTGCATCCCAAGTTAGTCGTTTAGGTGGCATGTGGTGAATCTAGAATCACCTTGTTGCAAAATTTTTTCTTGGAATCTCTATCATTTTCCATATATCTTTTTAATGCATTAAAATTTCTATTTTATTGTTGTTTAGGCTCCATAATGTTCTGGGGTTGTAGTAGATACATTTGGTCTTTCACATGGTGAGAAGAAAGTTTCTCCCTTTAATGAGTCATGCAACACCCCTAGTTCTACATCTATGGTGATGAGGTGCAATATATGTGGAGGTAATGAGCAACTAGTGGGGATGTCACCCCCAACTAGTCCTAAAAAATTGCACACCTTTCTAGGTCATATAAGATAATATAAAAAATTCATCAAAGGATACACTACCATATCTATGTTTATGAAAAATATATTGCACAAATATACAAAATTTGAGCAGACATCAGAATGCTAAAAAACATTTTATAATCTCAAACAAAGGCTAATAACAATGCTTACCTTAGTTTTTGTTGACTAGAAGAAGCCATTTCACATACATATGGATGCTTTTAGTATTGTAGTAGGATTTGTCTTAGTGCATCTAGGGGATATTGGGTTGGATCATCACATACACTTTGCTAGTAGGAAACTATTAGCAACAGAGAAAAAATATATGACTAGAAAAAGAGAGGCCTTATCTATGGTGTTTGCATTAAAAAAGTTTAGACCTTATCTATTGGCCACACCATTTATGATTTTCATAGATCACTAAACATTATGATACCTGGTTAACAAGTTGATGTTGGGAGGACAAATCTCTATGTGGCTGATGTTTTTTCAAGAATTTCAATTTTGAATCAATGTGAAGCCAAGTTGAGAAAATATGGAACTAGATCATATGAGTAGGCTCCAAAATGGAGAAGAACTAGAGGAAATACAATATGAATAACTATATGTGCATTTATTTAGGGATACTATGATCCCTAACAACATGGATGATATCACAAACTTCTTTGAGTAAGGAACATTTCTTGTGCACTATGTTGAAAGGGATACAAATCAAATGTTTACACAATCCATTCCTTATAGTCTCATTTATGGACTTTTATATAAAATTGGAAATGATGATGTACTAAGTAAATTAGCTTTAGAACATGAGCAAGAATAACTTATTTAGGAAGCATGATAGGGATTCACAGGAGGTAATTTTACAAGAGAAGATACTACAGAGTGGTCTTTGGTGGCTGAATTTATTTCAAGACGTGCACAAGGTGGCCAAACATTATGATGTTTGATAGAGATTAAGCAAACCCAATCAATGAGATGACATTCCATTCATCCTAATGCTAGCAGAGTAATCATTTTAACAATGGGGAATTGATTTTGTAGGACCTATAAAACCCCCAAACTAACACAATAATGAGTGATATATCATTATTGTAATTACATATTTTATGAAATGGGTGAAAGCTACCACGCCATCAAGCTATAGTGCAAAGGATGCCACTAAATTTTTATATGAGAATATCATAAAAATGTTTGGATGTCTAATCAAGTTGGTTAGTGAGAAAGGTACTCAATTCATCAATAACACAATCAAGACTCTCACTGAAGGGTTTATGATATCTCACCATAAGATCATGACTTATCATCCACAAGCAAATGGGCAAGCTAAAGCTTCAAACAAAGCATTGGGTAAAATATTAATGAAAATATGAAGCATTTAAAGGGATGATTGGGAGGATCACACTCATATGATTCTTTGAGAATACAAGATAAATTACAAATGTGTCATAGGCTTCACTACTTTTCAACTTGTTTATGGTCTTGAGGCAGTTAAGCCTATGGAGTACATTATTTCTAGCCTATACATTGCAATGATTATTAGGTTGGTTGATCAAGACTCTTTGAAACAAATATTGATGGATTTGGTCAAAATGGAGGAAAATAGATAAAGGGTATAGTGGATGCAAGAGATCAATAAGTTAAGTCAACAAGCATGGCATGATCACAACTTGCGATCCGAGGAATTTTATCCCAAACAAACAGTATTACTCTATGATAGCAGATTCAAAGCATTTTTAGAAAAGTTGTGCATCATATGGGAAGGACCCTATATTATTCACAATTTTTCATAGAGTATAGTTATTTAAAAAAAATTACAGGGAACAATTTTACCAAGACATCAATGGTTATAAGCTTAAACCTTATTACCAATAATCTCTATCATGCATCATTATAAATTAAAGAGGGTGCTAATTAGCACCATGTAGTTAGGAATTTTATTTGATGTTATTTTGTTTTATATTTATTTTTTAGGGTTAGTGTGTTTGTACAATGTGATCTTTGAATCGTAACACATCAGAATGAAGTTGGAGTAGTCAACATCATAAACTATGATCGATATGTAGAGTCAACCTAAAGGAAGACAAATAACAACCAAAACATAGTGGTTAATAATTAAGTCTAGGAAAGAGGTGTTGACAAGACATGTATGATGAAATGATGATGATTGGTCATTTAGAACCATTAATGATAATGGATTTGGGTGATTACATCTTTCCCTAAATAGATCACATGAAAAAATGATAAGATGGCCCATAAAACAAATTGGATAAATGAAAGGATGGTGCATCACATTACCTACTTGCCAACGGTTGGATCAAATAACCTAGAAAAAGAAGAGTAACTATCATGTCAAATAATAGCTGGTTGACATAAATGTTGGATACACACTCATGTTCAACCAACTTGGAGCATTTAAACTCAATGACTTGATGGATTTGGGTAATAAATGTTATATAATAGAGGATGCAGAAAAAAAACTAACACTACAAATTTTTATATTTTCATACAAAATAGCTTATTGTGTATATATTTCACACTAGAGCCAGACCAAATGAAGAAAATGTTTAATGCAGGCCACACCAACCATGGATAAAGCACAACTATTGATCCTACTTATAGATGCAAAAAATAGAAAATGGGGATTGGATTAGGCCTAAGGCAAACCAAGTATCATGATCTAAACCAATTATATTTCATTGATATGGTTGAAGCTACTTTGTTTGCCTAGGACCCTCAGGAAGTGGCACAGGTAGGGGCAATAACACTTCAACATCTGTTACGAGATTTGGATGCCAAATAATTGATCAAACTACCTACTTTTGGATAATTAGAAGAGGTAATGCTTACCTTAATAAGTAGGTACAATGAATTCATAATTAATTTGTCATAAGATGTTACCATATTCATCACCCATGAGACTATTACAAGAGCAATAGGGATTATAACTTGTGGTAAATCTCTCCTACCGTACAAATACATGAATCCACCAATTCACTTTGACACTAGATAGAAATTTACTATAAGGGCAGGGAGGGGAATCCTTATTGTTACTATGGATGATGCTTAAATTCACATTATTATTGAATACATAATTAAAATATTTTGTCAAACATAAAAGCAAGCAAAGTAGGTAACAAAAAGAGTGATAAACACTACCTATCACATGATACGCCTCCACAAAGATTTTAGTTGGCATGAGTTTTTAGCTTCTGAGTTCATGATGAATATCGATAAGATCCTCATTGGTATTATGTAGGTATTGTAGTATCAATTGTTGGTAATATTACTATTCTTCACACAATGAAAATCACTAGAAATCCCAGTTAATATTACTGTAGATTTTTGGCTTACTGATATGTTCACTAATATTATGTTGATGAAAATATAATAATACTATGAGAAATTGGGGAGGTTAAATGTGTGGTGGTTGTAAATCTAATCCATGATAAATTTGTATCAAAGGGTACCCAAAGATGTGATGTAATATCTAGGATAACTTGCATAAGTGACCAGAATACACAACATACAAATCAAGGTGAAAGAGTTATCCAAAGCAACAATAATTCCACTACCATTCTTTATCTCTATGTTGGATGCATAGGAATAAGTTTTTAGGTAGAAAGACATCATAATTAGATCAATTCAACCTTTGTGTTTCATGCCACACATGTGCATTAACTAGTGTAACCATAGGCACAACCTCAAACATAATTACAATCATAACCACAAGCACAACTGTAGTCAACATCATAACCAAAAATAGATCTAACACAAGTGGATAAGGGAAATTAAAAGGTACCAGTGTGACGAGCTTCACCATCGATGCCAAAAAAGAGGACACAACATATAAAGTCCTAGATCAATAATAAATAAGTTCTAAACATCACAATTGAATGTGATTTGGTAGAGTTCAGAGTTAGAGATAAAGAATTTTTATAGTCCATGCTTACAAACATCAAAAATGATGTTTACGATCAGGAGGAGAAATAATTCTTATTTCAGAAAGAAGTGCACACCTATTAGTTGTAGAATAAGGTAAGGCAAAATATATGGGTGGAAATCACCCAACCTCCTTCTATAATTATTGATACTATAGGTGAAGAAGCATCCAAACAATGATTTCAAGCCCAACTATTCCAAGAAGATCCAACTATAGGATCCTCTATTGCATAGGAAGCAAAATAATCAACACAAGAAAGACCAAAACCACATTTGTTGCATAGAAATAAGATGCATGCTATAGATCAACCCTCTCCAATGATCAAGGACATAATGATGTATTTTATGGAACTATCTAAAGAGAGTGGTGCATAGTAAGCACCAAAATTAAAACCATAACCATAGGCCCAGGTTGCGAAGAGGCACAAGAACAACCTCACTCCACCTCTAACCTCTAGCAAGAAGATGACTAAATGATAGGGTACTATCTTAAAATAATCTTCTTTTAAATATTTTTAGTCAATTATAGTAATAGAGTCATTTATCCCCATGGATGCACTTGAAAAAACTAGCTTACCACAACTATAATGACAACATGAAATTGTGTAGGAATAACAAGATCCATCAGAAGCATAAAATGAGGCTACAAGGAGGGAGAGGGAAGAGAAGAAGAAGAGGAAGTGAGAGGAAAATCAAAAGGCTATGGAATAAGAAGAGAAACATAAAAAATAGGATGTAAAATAGGAGTGTAGAAAGAAATCTGAAGATGCAGAGGCTCAAAAATAAAAAAATTGAAGAAGCAAAGGCTAAAATGAAGAATGTCAAAGAGGTAGAGGCTCGAAATAAGAGAGATGATGAAATAGAGGAAAAGAAAAAAACACAAGAATAAGTGACATATAAATAAAAGGAATCATAGGCTATGCAATAATAAAGAGGAATTAATAATAATTATGAAGGCTCAGGTAGCGCAAAGGGCTAAGCAAAAAGATGAAGCTAAAGCAAAAGCTAAGGCTAAATCTGAAGTAGATGCTAAAGCTAAATTTGAGGCTGAAGCCAAGGCTAAGGTTGATGCTAAAGCTAAAGTGAAGTAGGAGGCATATGAAAAATCCAAGTAGTAAGCACAAAGTATAGTTCAATAGACACTTGTAACATAAGTAAGTGTGTAAGAGGAGGCTTCTCAACCTACACCACAAATAATAAGCCAATGGTTGTGGGATGTTCCCACATAATCCACCCAGTGCACAAAATTTGTAATACCATTTGCGTAGTTCATGATAGACCTTAAGATAACTACAATAACATACATGGCTTTGGATATGACTACACAGAAAACATCTTTAGATGTTTCTCAGCTACTGCTAACCAAGTAAATCAAAGGTACAACTGCTTTCTAAGAGTCAATTGTGTAGAAGTCTTTAGCCTTAAAACATGAAGTCTTTTAGCTACAAGAGGAAAGTGTTGAATTGAGCCTTTGATGTGGTGAGGAAAACATTATTCATACATACATTATTCACATTGGTGAGGTGTCATGGTCAATATCCCTGATTGACAAGGTGACATGGGGTGCCACAATCTTTCCAAGGCCCAAAGGATATTTTATTTTGTCATGAGTGATGGAAATGGAATGAATTCCATGTTGGGACCTTGATAATGGATTTGATCTTAGTTAAAAAGAGGACATGCACATGCACATGGGGGACAAATTTTACTATGTAGATTGCACACCAATGTGAAGTGGGGCTCAAGGGGTCATATCTAAAGTAGAGTACATGGAGAAAGTATTCCCATGATATACTATTACATCACATGACAAGGGTGGAAAATTTATCCTTGGAGATTGCATCTTCACCTTGTCTTTTGTCTTTTGTCTAGTGGTGGATGCTTTTTTAGCTTTTATCTACATTCCCACTTAATGGAGAATGACTTGTCTCTTGTCTTTATTTCCCAAGTGGAGGAGTTTGAATTTATGGGATTCATTTGTGTATTCTCTCTCATTCCTTCATGCTTATAATTTTATAATTGGATTGAGATCCATGGCATTTTTAGGCTAGGCTAGAGGTAGAAGAGTGTAAGCTTGTAGAGCCTCCTTGAGATGGTTTGTAGCCAAGTTTTGTGAGTTGTTGAAGAAGCTTTGTAAAATTTGTTGTGGAACATGCACTAATAGCATGGATTTATTAAATGATAAGATAATAGTGTTTGTTTTTGAATAATAGAGATTTGTATTTGTAATCTCCATGGATTTTTTATTACATCAAGTGGTATCAGAGCAAGTTTGAGTCCTGTGGAGAGATTGTTTTACAGGTATGAGATAAGGAACACCACAAATGGTGTAAAAGATGGAAAAGAGACCATCCAAAAATATGGTGGAGAAATGAGGTTCATATTTGAATGGACAAGAGAATTTAGAAGAGATAATTAGTTGGATAGTTGAGTTAGAGATTCATTTTTAGCAAATGCATATTAAAGACCCCATGAGGGTAAAAGTTGTAAGCAAGAGGATGAGTGGTGTTTCAGCCATGTGTTGGGAAGATTACCAAGTGAAGAGAAAATGAGAAGGTGAAGAGTTGAGAACATATGGTTTCCAACTTCATGGGTGAATTTATGCACCCAAGAAGAGAAGAGGAGTGGATGAAGAAGCTTCATTTAGTGAGTCTTGAGAGAGAAGAGAAGAAGAAGATTACCATGAGAGGCAATATGAGAGAGAAGTTTCCATGTGAACATATAAAAGTTATTACAAGTAATAACAAGGATAAGGATGTGAGTGAGGATAATAAGGCTATCACGGAGGACAAAAAGAGAGTCAGGCTCTCATGCAAAGATCCAAAAACTGATTTTAAAATTAGCAAAGGAGAAAAAACTTGTGAGCAGCCTAGAGGGGAAGGAGTCCTCATGAAGGAGGATGAAAATGTAATTTTTGTTGAAGCTGATAAAGGAGACCCATTATTTTATGATAGGGAATAAAGGTTAAGGCCCATGAGTGGGTAAATATTTCAATGATTGAAACAATTGAAGATAATGAAGAATGCAATTGTGAGGAGTTGCATGTGAATGAAAATTTCAGCCATATAGAGTTTCAAGCTTCTTTGGAATAAGATTGGATGTATAGGATGTGAAAGCTAGTGCACATGATGAAAGTGTGGAAGAATAAGAACAAATGAATTTTTTTGGAGAAGGCTTTGATGATCCAAAACTTGTTGTGGATCAATATTATAGCGTGATGGTGGATGAAGAGTTGGTTGGTGTTGATGTTCCAGTCATAGAGGAGTGTATTCAAGTCGTTATAGAGACAAGAGAGTGTGATGGAGCATGGGAACATGTTGTTTCTCAAGAGTTTGTGGAGATAGAGGAATATTTAAACCTTGACGAGTTTCATGTGAAAGAAGAGGGCAGCCATGAGGAGTTGCATGTTTCCATAAAGGAAACAATAGAGGTGGTTGATGTGCGAGCAAGTGCACATGAGGATACGATGGATGATGCTAAAGTAATGAGTAAGGAGATGCAAATGATGGTATGGATGATCCAACATATGGCTGGATAAGTTGTGAAGAAATCCAAGTGGGCTTTAGGAGGAGGTGATTAGTTTGTGGTGGGTTAGATCCCACATGAGAGGATGAGATGCATAGTAGAGCATCTTAGTAGAGAAGGATGGTTTATGGTGGGTGGGATCCCACAAAGGAGAGACCCTACGGTGGGTGTAATCCTAAAAAGGGGATAGTTCATGGTGGGAGGTGCAATCCCATGAGGAGAGAGAGGAGGAGAGGAGGAAAGCCAACAAGTAATAGCTAAAAATGGAGAAGATAGAAATATATTTTCCTAGAGTACTTGCTGTGGTGGAAGGGGATACCATTCATTAATATTCATGAACAAAAAAGTGATTCTACCACTTACCCCATCTATGTGATCAGAATATAACATTATAAAACCTTAGGTGTTTGATGCAAGAGCATACAAGGGTTAGTGTAATCTTGCATCAACTAAAAACATAATGGTGTGTTCATGTGACCGTGTGCTCATGTGTTAGTGTGTGTGAGCCTAAAATGTTGGGAAAACAATCAGGTCAAATCATAGGAGTTGAGTTTTTTTAAACCAAAGGAGAATGATGTGGTGAGGAAAACACTTTTTATATAGACATTATTCACATTAGTGAGGTGTCATGGACACTATTCTTGATTGGCAATGTGGCATGGAGCACCACAATCTTTCCAAGGCTTGAAGGATATTTGATTTTGTCATGAATGATGGAAATGGAATGAATTACATGTGTGGACCTTGATAATGTATTTGATATTATTCAAAAAGAGGATCCACTAACTTTTTTGGAAGCACATGCACATGGGAAATAAATTTTACCATGTAGTTTGCACACCCATGTGAAGTGGGGATCAAGGGGTCATATATAAAGTAGAGTACATGGAGAAATTATTCACATGATCTACTATTACATCACATGAAAAGGGTGGAAAATTAGTCCTTGGAGATTGATTTTTTACCTTATCTTTTGCCTTTTATTTAGTGGTGGATTCCTTTTTAGCTTTTGTCTTCATTCCCACCTAATGGATAATGAATTTTATCTTGTCTTTATTTCCCAAGCGGAGGAGGTCAATTTTTTAGGCTTATTTTATGTATTATATCTCATTCCTTCATGCTTGTAATTTTATAAATGGATTGAGATCCATGTCATTTGTAGGCTAGGTAGAGGTAGAAGAGTGTAAGCTTTGTGAATAATCATGTAGAGCCTCCTTGACATGGTTTGTAGCCAAGTTTTGTGAGTTGTTGAAGAATATTTGTAAGCTTTATTTTTGAGCATGCATTAATATGATAAGAGTGTATATTTTTGAAGAAGAAATCTTTGTGTTTTAAATATCTATGGAGTTTTGATTTCATCAGCATTCAATTCACAAATGCATACCAAACCATTGACACCAACTGACCTACACTGGTAACCCAAGTCTTAGGCAACTAGGTGATGTTTGAATATAAGTAATATTAAGTTTATTGGTACAAATCATGAAAGAATATATGGATACACAAAATCTACAAATTTTTCAAGTACAAGGACAAAACATCGAGGCAAAAATAAAGGCTATCTATAAGCTATTGGAGGAGTGCGAACAGGTGCTAGGCATAGATTCAATTCAATTTTAGAAGATATCACAAGGTATGATAAATTAGAAGTAACATATGAACAAATATTTAGACACAACTAATCTAAAGTTCAACATGATAGACAAATCCAAAGCTATCATGGAAGATCACATGACTACTTCTGAAATAATGAGTAACACACTCAAATAATTACTAGATTCAATGGATACGACCATGTAAAAATTGTAGACATGGCACAATGAGACTCTTCACAACTCATTTGTAGGCATTCAGGCACAAAGGCACATAGATAGGTTGTATGAACTATTGCAAGCCTCCCAGTCAAAATGTTAAATGTTAGGGCACTCATCACCATCACCAATGATGAAGACATTTAGAACCTAATGGCGATTCAAGTTTTGATATGAATATTGTTAACTATGATGCAATAATTGATGTTTGACTAGAAGATGTTAAAGCAAGACTTGTCCTAGCTTGATGCTTCCATTGCACAAATTATTGATGAACCAAAATACACACCCTTGTAATAGTTACAAGTACTTTAATAAAAAAGTTCCACAAGCATGTAACCAGATCTCCATCAACCATAACAACCTCCACCAATAATTTATATAGAACCAAGTGTTTCATTCATTCCTCCAATAGGTCCATCATCATAACAAACTATTGTGTAGCCAACACATAGTATGCTTCCATCCTCATAGTAGGTAATGTGCAGTCCTAATTTTGTAATTTGCACAACGTTTTGTTGTAATTTTGTAGAATGAACTTAAGCATTAGGAGCGGGACTAGGTTGGTTTAAGGGAAGCCACCTGGTTAAATCGGTCTATTGAAAACTTGAAAGGGTGGTAGGCTAGTATGCTACTTAATTGAAAACCTAAAAGGATAAAGGGTGAAAACTAGTAAACGACACATGGAATGAAATCTATGAATCTTATTTTTGGTTTAATTTCTCATCTTGAGCTTCATATCAAGATCATGTGCCTTGATTTTATCTCAGGATGAGATAAATGTTTAATTTGGGAAAAGGGTTGAGTGTAGAACAAGGCTAGTAAGATCACAAAGTATATATGTTGGACATGTGTATTATTTTCACTCATTTTTTCTTTTTTATAATGTTTATGTATGTATTCAACCTATGTAAGCATAATGATAAATGACAAAATACAAAGAATCACTCCTTTTGGGCATATCAAAAGGCTAGAATATGAAGCAGTAATGCTGGGTAAAACTCTATAAATAACACTCAATTGTATTTGTATATGGTTTCAATGTGATATAGATTAATACATATTGTTCTAAAATGGTTTTCCTATGTATAATTTATCATTGTTATGTACACAGTGAGTAATTTGTTTACTTTAATCTATTAATTATATGAGTTTATATTGATTGTTAAGATTATAATAAACCTGTGTCTATCTGCACATCTATTTATTTTATTTGGTTAATGGATATATTCAGTGTAAATATGGTATCAAATGTTTACTTTTATTACTCCATGTGCAAGCTATCCATGAATTAACATGTTCTGAATGGTTTATAAGAACCTCTGCTAACATACATACTATTTGACATATCTATGCGAATCATACATTGTTATAATTTGTGTATAAATATTTACTTATTATATATCATTAATATTTGTTATTGTTGTTTTTACATATATGTTATCTTTCTTGAAATCATTCATAAATGAATAAGTTTTCAAGCATGGTTGTGTTAATGAATGGATAGTTAAAATGTTTAGCTTTCATGAAATTGATGTAATGATGTTATAATGATCACAATGAAGTTATTTTATTATGCACATTTGTGTTATGATTTTTGATCTATGTGATAGTTTCTTAGCATTATCTTAGGTTTCATTAAATAAATAAAGAAATAAATAAATTATATTAATGTCCAAAAATGACCAAAAGTAAGTGAATGGGGTTGAAGGAAACAACCATTAACAATATAAAGTAATAGGAAGAGAGAACCAAAGAAATAAAGTATAAATAAATTTTTATTTTTTATATCAATGGAATAAATTTCAATTATGCAATTTACTATTCATATAATCAATAGATCATATATTAATCATAACAAGTTCAACAAATAGGATACTTGTCATGCTGACATATCACTTAAAAATGAAGCTTTTAATCATTCACCAAGGTGAAAGAGAGATCACCTTGTTCATTATTATAAGAAATAAAAATGAATATCATTATTAAGTATTAACTTTACAAACAAACCATGACATTCAACAAGATTTAAACCCTGACACACATAATTAACAAGAAGGCATCTCAACTCACAACATAAGATTAGATTTATCACAATTGTTAAGATCGTGTGTATTCATAACATGTGCATATAAATATTACACTTTTCATTATAATAACCTTAATTAATAAATAATAACCTACTATCATCTCCATTTCTTGAAAGTATCTCAAAAATTTCAATTAACAACATTTATAACAATTTATCTCTAACTCTCAACTACTCCTTCCAAGAGGGTGGAGGCAAAGGTGAAGGTTGGGTTTATATAAATATATATCTACTTCCCTTGCCTTATAACATACATTTATATTTGTATACCTTTTAAAATATTCTATAAGATTTCCCTGCTATATTAATGTGCACCTCAAAGAGGATCTCTCCTAATAATCAATTATATCTTATGAATCTCCACTTTCCAATCTTCCATGGAGATGCTCTTTGTCAATGACTTGTGCAAGAGTCAATATGAGTGACCTTGTCACAAGCACAAAATTATTTAGTGTAAGTAACTTATGCTATGTGTGTGTTCCTTTTGCATGGTACCATACTTAGTCAAAAATCAAGGATTGTATCTTAGTGTGCACAAACTTGGGGTCAACATTACACCATGCTACTTTTTTATTTATCATCAAACAATATTAGGCTAGATACATTCTCAATTGTCTCACCTTCATGTGTAGTTAGAACTTATATGAAATTATTGAAGCTCTTTCTAAAAATTAGCCCATCACTCAAATGTTATGATTATATTAATCTTCATTTCTGAAGCATTATCAATGAAAACATGAAGGATCCCCAATTCCTTTAGATTACATTCATATTTATTGGCAATGTGAAATAAAAAAAACTAATCCAAATAAAAATGAGGGGCAAAAAAAATCCCTAAGAACATGTGCCAATAAAAATTGGAGGAAAATCTCATCAAATGTCTTTATGTGTGCTTGCAGTAGAGGAATCATATCTTTTGATTCAATCCACCTATGTATATATTTTGATTGTCTCTCTTTTCCTCTCTCTCTAATATAAATTAAAATTATTTTTATCATGCTTTGATATGGTTTGAACTCTCTCCCATACCAACTTGCTTATTTATTTAATTGACTTGGCTGGGGATTGTAGGAGAGCTGTGAGGGGTAGATACGGGATGTCAGCTCCTATAGTTACAAAGGTGAGTCCTTTGAGCATCCACTAGAGGATTTTATGCCACTCAAGATAAGGGAGACATGATGATGTGTTTTATCTCACAACTAAATGTCTCTTAATGAACCAAAAGTTGGTTAGTGGGTCACGTATCATTTGAATTGCTAGCCCAATCAATGAACCATTTGTGTGGAGACATACATATGGGTGTATAAAAATTTAATGGTCATTATCTAATATTCATTAAGTCTTGAGGTTGAGAGTTATAGGCAGTAAAATTCATCCTTAAAGAGAATATTCTCATCCCTGAGTGTCATGAGGTTGTGAGTTCTAGGTGCTTAGATGAATCCATAAAGAGAAGCTTCTTGCCTAAAGTGGGAAAAGGGAGGGAACTTTCAATGGAAGTTAAAATAAAAATGTGAAGGGTAGAGACATGTCATTATCTCTTAAAATTACATGGATGAGTCTTCTAAGCACCCCCAAATCATTTCATGCCACTTAAGATGAGGGAGACATGTCAACATATTTTCTCTTGCAACCAAATGTCTCTTAAGGGACCAAAATTTGGTTAGTGGGTCACTTATATTTTGACTCGCTAGCTAAATCGATAAGTCATCTATGTGGATGCATATAAATGATGGAATGGATATTATACACTCTCCATCAGGCCTTGGGGTTGAGAGTTGTGGATAATCCCAAGATAGAATCTTCTCGTCCCCAAGTGTAGAAATAAAGTGAACTTCAGGTAAGCATTAAAAGATAATTGTGAGGGTAGATACGAACCATCAAATTCTATAGTTTCATGGGAGAGTCCTATAAGCATCCATTTAAGTATTATCTTCCACTTAGGATGAGGGAGACATGATGACATGTTTTCTCTCATAACTAAATGTCACTCAAGGGACCAAAAGCTGGCTAGTGGGTCACATATCTTTTTACTCATTAGCCCATTCAATGATCTGTCTTCATAAACACATATAAATGGGAATATAAATGGTTGAATATTCACCATCCAATCTTCGTCATCCATCTAAAATTAGAATTATAGGTGGTTAGATGCATCCTTGAAATGAATATTCTTATCCCTAAGTGTAGAAATGGAGTGAACTTCGGACAAGCATTGCAGGAAAACTATGAGGGGTAGAAATGGATTGTTAACTCCTATAGTTTCATGCATGAGTCTTATAATCACCTATTGAGTATTCCATTCAAATTTGGATGAGGGATACACAATAGTGCATTTTTTCTCATAGCCAAATGTCTCGTAAAGGACCAAAAGTTACTCAATAGGTTACATATATTTTGACTCGCTAGCCCAATCAATGAGTTGTCATAGTGAACGCATCTGAATGGGTGTATAAATAGTATAATGTTTACCATACACTCTCCATTAGGACCCATGGTTGAGATTTTTAGGCACCCAAACACATCCCTAAAGAGAAACTTCTTATCCTCGAGTGTAGAAATGAGAGTGAACTTCAAGCGAGTATTGTAGGAGAGATGTGAGGGGCAAAGATGAACCATCAACTCTTACAATTACATGGGTGAGTCATTTTATCATTCCATAGAGGATTATATCCCACTCAAGATGAGGGAGACATGATGATGCATTATCTCTCGTAGCCAAATGTCTCTTAAGTGACCAAATGTTGTCCAGTGGGTCACGTATCTTTTGACTTGCTAGCCCAATTGATGAACTGTCTTTGAAGATGCATCTAGATGGACCTATAAACATTAGAATAGATTTCATATACTCTCCTTTAGGCCTTGAGATTGATATTTATAGGCAGCCAAATGCATCCCTGAAGAGAATCTTCTCGTCCCTGTGTGTATAAATAGAGCAAACTTTGGGTGAACATTGCAAGAGAATACTGAGGAGTATAGATAAAATGTCAGCTCCTAAAATTATATCATAAAATCCCATAAACACTTCCTATAGGATTTTCTCTCACTAAAGATGAGGGAGACATGGTGGTGCATTTTATCTCATAGACAAATGTCTCTTAAGGGATCAAAAGTTGGTAAATGGATCACATATCTTTTAAATCACTAGCCCAATCGATAAACCATCTTCATGGATGCATCCATATGGGCCTATAATTATTCAAATGGCCACCATCCAATCTCATTTGGGCTTCAGGGTTGAGAGTTTCAAGTGGCTAGATGCATCCTTGAAGAAAATTTTCTCATTTTTGAGTGTAAAAATAAAGTGAACTTTAGGTGAGCTTTGTAGGACAACCATGAGGGGTAGAGACAAACCATCAACTCATATAGTTATATGAGCGAGTTATTTGAGAACCCTTTGGAGGATTATCTCCCACTCGAGATGAGGGGGTTAAATTTATGTCTTACATATTATTAAATAATATTCTTCTTGAATTGAAACATGAAACTAGATATAAACACTTGGGTCATAACCAAATCACATATTGATAACTATTTTCCATATTTTTATACGTACTTTATAGATTTATACTTCTTAAAATCAGCTAGGTAATTTTTAATTTCATGTAAAATAATTTTATGTATACATCTAGTCAAATGTGATAAACCACCACAAGTGTTACATATTTCATCTAAATATTCTTTGGCAAAAGAAATTTCCCTTCGTTCTTTGACATAAAAGACTTGGAATTAACTCTCTTGATGTTTTAGGTGGGGAAGCCACCATACATTCCAACATAATCTCGTCAATATATAAAGTATAATGTATATGAATAAAAACATCAAAATGCATGAAAAATTCAACATGGATCCTACAACAACATTTGGTGCATGTTTGGTTGATTTTAATGTAGAGTGTTTGGTTGATCCTACAAAAACATCTCAAATGACCTTTGGCTAATTATCAATTACCCATTTAATTTTTCAATAAACTTTTTATAAAATTTTATTTGTGTCATGTCCAAGAAATGTTTTGCATGTGGCTCATAGTTTTTTAAATATTTTATTATTTTAACATATTTTACATTAGATGAGACCCTTGTGTTGTTATGTCAAAAAAAATTCAATCAAATGTCTTGTTCCTTCAACTAATACCTTGACTTTTCATGGGAGTCTACCACTAAATGCCCAACAATTTGTGAGTAAAGGGTCATCAAACCTTGTTCCCTTTTTATGAAATTTATTAGAGTTTTTTAATTCAAGTTCATGGATATACTTATTTGATTAATAAATCAAGTTTTAAATATTGACTTACTATAGATTTTGTTAATACTCGTCTTGCCACATTACTATATTTTTCTAAGGTATATTACATATTGCATTAAATATATTCTTTACTATCGCATTATTCATTCCCTCTGTAGTGATTATTCTTAACCCTAAATTATTAATCATAGGACACATTTTTTGTATTTTCATTAATTGAACAAATAGTTGACATCGTTTTGTATGGCTTTTATTCTCAAATGCATAGTGTCGTACACATTGAGCATGACATAGAGCCGATTTTATTGACACTTTACCTTCCATAGGTTATATTATTTTCTCATCTATTTCAATCAAAGGCCTTGGTGTTCGTCACATTATCCCTGGAGGTGTGGGTTTAAAAGCTACATTTTAAATAAATTGGATGGTGTTAACACTTAACTTTAAAAAAAATATTAGTGTTGGTTGACATTAGACATTATATGCGAAGTGAATTCATCTTCATTAGGAGAGAGATGAATTATGGTCATTACATGATGTTTATTATCATCATGCTCAAAAACTTTATTACGGATGAATGTTTCATTATATTTTGTTTTTCCATGTGTTTCATCACTTAATTTACATTCATTAGTTACATGTTCTACATTTTAAATTTCATCATTCAATAAGGATTGATTAAGTTTTCTTATCTCATTTGAAGACATATCTAAATTAAATTCCATGGAATTAGACATGTTATTTTTATTTTAAATATTCTTTGGTGTAGAGGAAGTATCTTCACCTTATCCAGAAGATCTTATGGATGCTCTCTTATTTGATTGTCTTTTTCTTTCTTTATCTCTTTTGACTTCAATTTTTTCATTTTCTAGATCTTTAATTGGTCTTTTGTGGTGACTACTCGAAGCCTATTATTTATCTTTACATAAATAGGTCCAAGTATAGATTAAAAATTAAAGAAGTTATAGTAATTGAGACAAAGTAAATGGAGAATTTACAAAATCGGCAAAGTGTCAGTAGTAAAAATTAGTTCCAAGTTTGTAAAATGCAAAATGAATGAGTGAATTTTGTGGGCAAACAATTAAAATCCTTGAACTAAAAAGGGCGTGTGACCTTTTGAAAAGCATACATGCCCTGTTTGAAAGTAGTTCCAAGTAGGTATTTATCTTAAATGAGCTTTCTGGGCTTCCAAATAGCGTACACCCTTTGCAAAGGGCATACACCCTTGTATAATAGGTGAACATCATTTCAAGATATCTATGTTTTTAATTTTCTTCTTTCCCTCCCAATATGGTTCAAGTTTAGGCTTAAGGGGTCTAACCTAACCTAAAACCTGTCATGGATCAGTCCACATGATTTTCAGAAAATTTATGAGATTTTTTGTCTTTGCTAATACATTTGATCAAGTAAATTTAATTATTTAATATATATGTGAGTTTTTAGAAGGGGAAACACAATTTTTGAATATATAATATTTTTAATGTTAAACTATTATTTTTAATTATTACTTAATTTCTACACAACGTACCTCATTACGGATTATATATATATCATTACAAATAATTTTATAAGTTTTTGACAATTAATTGAAAGTTTATAAAACTTATATCTCAACAATGTGTGCGTGTGTGTGTGTGTGTGTGTGTGTGTGTGTGTGTGTGTGTGTGTGTGTATACACACACACACACGCACACATTGTTGAGATATATGTTACACACACACACACACACATGGGTTTTTAGAAGGGGGAACATAATTTTTGAATATATAATATTTTTAATGTTAAACTATTATTTTTAATTATACACACACACACACACACATTGTTGAGATATATGTTACACACACACACACACACATATGGCTTTTTAGAAAGGGAAACACAATTTTTTAATATATAATATTTTTAATGTTAAAATATTATTTTTAATTATTACTTAATTTCTACACAACATACTTCATTACAGACTATATACATATTATTACAAATACTTTTATAAATTTTTTACTATTAATTGAAAGTTTATAAAATTTATATCTCAGCAATATACACATTGTTGGCTATGCTTTAAAAAAATTGATTTTCATAAAGTTAAGGTCAAAAATTCGTGTTTGTACACTTGCAGTTTCAATTTTCTAATCGTTTTGACTTGTAAAATTATTTAAAAACTATATATATTTAAAAATTAATAAAAAATATTACGAACAAACTTAACATTTTGTCTATCTATATATAAAATTTCATACAACAATTTATTTGTTTATTCAAAAAAGTGTGTGCATACACATGTAGTCTCGTTATCCTTTCATTAAAAAGTATCAACCCATTATCATAAATGCATTAATTTTGCACACTTTTATCAAATTAGTATTGAAAAAATCTATACATTTAGAAACTACATCTAGAATGCCATAATTCATATTCTTATGTTATTGTCAAATTATTTTTTAAGTGTCTTTAAAATTCTCTTCAATTTCAACTATTGTTATTTTCAAACTCCTTCCACCCCTTTCCCCCCCCCATTATCCTCCATCTACCTTTACACAAGGATATATTGAGGATAAATATGATGATAGGGACAATATATCATTGATATTTAAAAATTTCAAGGTCAGATGAGGATACCTAAGTCCATGTTTTAATAATATGGGATAAAATATAAGGATAAAGGTAAATAAATTTGATGTTTTTTTAATTTATATAATAAATTTATATAGCGGTAGCAAATCAAAAATAATAAACTTATATAGCAATAGTAGATCAAATTGAATGTAAAAATAAGAATAAATCCAAAAGTATTGATACACAAATGATAAATGATGTGATTGAATTTGATAAACTATCCACTTTGAGGAAGAAACCTCAACAATATAAAACAATAATGGAATTAAATATAAAATTCAACTTATAATGATTTATAAGAGCCTATCTGTCCAAGGTGTAGAGGAATAATAAGAAGAAAATGTAAAGATGATAGAGGTAGTGGAATATATTAAGAATCGAACACAATGACACGAGTGATATAAGTGTTAAATCAAGAGAGTGCAATTAAATTCCTCACCGAAAATCTGTTTAGAATGCTGCAAGTATATAGTGACACGTTTGAGCTTCTCAAGATGTTGTCTAGGGATTAATGATCATCATTAAGTATATAGTATCTTCCTCGAACATTATGTCCATTTCGCACATTGGTGTCTGATTTGTTGAAAGGAGGAGAAAACATAGAAAATTTAGCTTAGAGGATATTCCAACCACAATGTTAGAGGTGAGAAATATAGGAATGGATAAGAAATAATTTAAAAAAAAAGCTTAGAAGTCACCACACTAACTCACAAGATAATTGATGAAGAAAAAACAAAAGCTCAATCCATTTTGTTAAGTTACTCTTAACACTAGATCAATAAATCGTTGATAAAGAAAACACATTAGGGGAGAGAAGTAAATGCAGAACAACATCACAACAAGAATGCCAACCTAAAAGAGGGCGATACTTTAGTGGGAAAAAAGGAGAGAGAGGAGGAGGGAAAAAAATATTGAGAAGAAAGAGGCAAAGAATAAAGTTCAAGAGGCATAACATGGCAGTGAAGAAGCTTCATAAAATTTGAAGCTATTGTTTTAAAATTTCTACCTTGGTTTTCAAAAAAGTATAAATGTGTTGTTACTCTTTGCTTTTCACTTTTAATTGATATCATATTTTCGTGGTGAGGATAATATCTCTTTTTAATGATAAGTTATGTGAATTTAGATTTTTTGTTTAATACTTTTTGTCTTTTACATCAAGTGGATGGATTGATTGAATAAATTTCTTAGCTATTGATCTCGCAATATATCGTTATTTAATTGACTAATTATTAGTATTGATTGGTTGTAACAATCAAAATAATCTTGGGTTATTTGAAGGTAGTTGATAAGTATGTAAGTGCTTAGAGTCATGGTTCTTGAAACTTAAATTTTGGGCTCAAAACATGCTTATGCAATATAAGCTCTTTGTTGTAACATTATAAGTGAATGCCTATTCAGAAGTCATTTATAGTATGTAAAGTAAGGAAAATGGTGAGTTTTGACCATCATTCATAATACATTGATTAAAATCATATCCATATTTGATGGATTATCTTAAAGTGATTGAGTTTTTTTGATATTTAAGCATTGAAAAAAATGATTTTTAGTGCTCGTTTTGTAGGGTCTTTGGAATATAAATTTATTTAACATTTTTGTCAAAAGAATTCAAAACACAATACTTTGAAAGAGTATTTGAAGTGGAGGTAATGTTTGGAATTAGAATTTGATTTAACATGACAATTTATTTTCAAAACCAAGGTGGTGGAGAAGGTGGGTAAACCTTTTACACACCACTGGTCATTAATACTCTCTCTAGGCTTGAAGTTGGCATTGAATGCCTTATCCATCATGAAACTTGTTGTCGAAGCTATTCAAGTTTCCTTAAGATTTAGTTTTCCTTTATTTTTTGCATTTTTGTCTTTGGAAGATGGTGAAGCATTGTTAAAATTTTATCTCATGCTTTATTTTGGTTTATTGCACATCTTAGGTAAGTTTTTAGTTCCCTGCGAGTTTTAAATAATTATTTTTGTTTGAAGCATCGAACAAGAAAGAGAGTCTGAGTTGATGAATGAGTTATGTATTTTTCAAGAGTGTTTGATTTGGTAATATAGAGTTTTGAAGATGATTCCATTTTTAGTTTTGAATTGATTATCCATTTGTTAAATATGAACTTGTAGTAGTTGAAATTGTTTTGATTATAATTTGATTTGGGTTCAATATTATAATTAAAATATTTTTTTGGATATTATATTAGTTTCAAAAGTTTAAATATTTTTTATTTAACTCTTCTATTCTCTAGAAGGTATATATCACTACTACATATTTTTGACATCAAATTTAGAGAACAAAATTAATTTAAGATGCTTGGAAATAGTGGTTATTTAGATCAAAATAGTTGTTGAAATTATTGGAATAGATGGGATCTTTTTAGTAAATATATATTTTTTAATTTTAATTATTTTTTTTCACTCTATTTTAAAATGACTTTAAGAAATAAATTTTTGTCATCATCTCCTAAGAGGTATTCATGGTATAATATCATTTTTATTTACAAATCTAAGGATTTCTTTTTCAAAAGCAGTTAAAGATTTATCTTTCATCTCTATCATGGTTATTCACATTTGATGATACACTTGTTTGATTTGTAAGTTGATGTGGTTTGAAGGAAAGGAGTCTATTCTAGTTTTTGCAATATTTTTAATTGTATTACTTTTTAGAAAATTCACTTATATTTTTGAATACTTACTTTTTTGTGTGTTTGTTGGCTTAGTGTTTAAGAGTTGCATTATAAAAATTACATGAAGATTTTAAAATAGTTATGGATCATCAAATTGAAAATCATGAATTTATTAACATATTTATTGTTTTATAAATCCTTATTTGATCAACAATGGTTTTAAAGAAAATTTCTGATGTTGAAATTGGTTGAAATAGTTAAGTGAACAATTATGGTGTTTTTTACCTTATGTGAGTTGCAAGGATTTTGAATTTAAAGTTTTGGCTTGATGAGTTTCTTGGTTTCACAGTTTTAATATGGTTTTATTGAATATATTGGTATCCAAAATCAATTATTTGACTCTTTTTTTGGAGTGAAAATATCATTCTTGGATAATTGTTTAACAGCTCAGAGAAGGTTTAATAAGTTATATTAGTTTTCATAATGGTTTTTAGTTTAAGTTCAAAGTGTTAGTTTCCATTTTCTTGAATTATTGATTTAAATTTTTTCATTAGATCATTAATTGAAACTTTTTGTAAATTTATAAAAAGGATTGGGAACTTGTTAAATAGTTTTTTTGCGTTTACATGCTATCTCATCATTTTTTGTGATTTTTAACTTTTGAGTAATTATAGTTGGAAATCTCTGTGAAAGGGTTGATTAGGATGGGATGCTTAGGTGAGTTAGCATATGACAAGATAATGGAAAAATAAATATTTGAAGGGTTTTTGGTCTTTTAATTTGTTTACAATTGAAGATAGAATCTAATGAAATATGGTGTTTTTATGAGACTAAAGCATGTTAGGGTGGTGTTAGCCAAATTTGGCCTACATACCAAGCCGTGCCTAGATGGATCAAGCAGCATTTCAAGTATGAGTTTAGAAGAACATACAGGCCTTAGAAAAGCTAAGTGCAAAATAGTTTTTTTTTGGCTAAGTCCTTACTTGGCATAATTATTTCAAGCTTTTGTTTGGCTAAGTTTAATTCTTGCGGACCTTTTTATTTGACTAAATGTTGATATTTTGGGCCAAGTGATAATATTTGTTTCGAGCAATTATGTCAGGTTTTTTAACCAAGTGTTGGTAACTTTTTTGGGAAAATTGTCTAAGGCAAGGATCCCACAGACTTATTTATTTTGGGCAAAAATTCCATAACAATTATCCCAAAGACCTAATTCTTTCAGGGAAAATGTTTGACAAAAGTTTCAAAGGGCAAGTTACTTCATTTGACTAAGTGTTGGGAATTATTTCGGACATTTTGTCTGAAGCAATTTTCCCGAAGGATATCTTTCTGAAGGGCACTTTTCTCAGTAGAAGGGTTCTTTTCTAAAGTTTTGAAAGACCATTTCATGAATTTTGAAAGGTATTTTCAAAGGGAAAGGAACTTTTCTAGAATTTCAAAGGGTCCATTTCATTTTTTTTGAAAGGTCATTTTCAAATTTTTGAAGGGTCCAAGAAAAAAGGCTGAAAGAAATAGCCTGAGGAAATTCTTTCGAAGGAAAAGTCCAAAGGAATTAATGACATGCCCACAAACATCAAGTTTGAGCCCCTACAAGTAGCCATTTCATTTGATCAAGTTTTCAAAAGGTTCATCAAAATTTTCATGAGCTTGAAATTTGTCAAGATCTAGCAAAGAGATCAACAGATGAAAAAAGACCAGGCATCGAGCAGAGTGTCATCTATTATAACTATAGGAAAACCAATAATCTAGATTGGTTTTCAACCTATAGTTAATTCAGGTTCAGGTCCTAAAGCATAGAGTAGGTATGTGATTAATGAAAAGAGTGGCCTGAGCCCTGCTTTTGACCAACCACCGCTCAAAGCACACACAACATGGCTCTGTCAGTTTTAAGATATGAAGACCTTGTCCTCATAATGAAGCCAAGTGGAAGGTATGGCAAGATTCATGGAGCAAATTTGAGAGATTGGAGAAATAGTTGGAGCATTCAATAATGATCAAAACCTTTGAAGATATTTTCTCCTTGAAAGGATCATGACTCGCCATATAAAAACAAACTCTTGTCCTCGAGTGCACTTTTCTCAACCAATGAGAAGAACTTGAGAACTAACTAGAGCTATTGAAGGATAAATGTTGATGATGGACTTGTCCTGATTGGACAAAGGGATGGTGGGGTATCCCTTGAAAGGTGGAGCTCATTCAATGATCATGGATAATGTGCCCCTCTCCTTTCTCTATCTATTTCTCTTCCCTCTTCTATATATCCCATTCTTTTCATTTGGAAAAGGGTTCTTTGATTTTAAATTTGGAGAAACTAGTTCTCTCTGATTTGGAAATTTTAGAGGAATTGGGGAAAATTTTGAGATATTGTAAAGTATGCTCCTCTTGATTAGGTTTGGCACTGTCAAGCATCTATAAGAACTACCTCTTGATGCAATATAGGACTTTCCTTACCTATCTTTTTCCTTGAATTTATGTTTAGTGAGTTGTGCACTATGGCATTGTGTGAAGAAGAATCTTCCTCGTCTATGGTCCTTTCTGACCTTGTTTAGAGAGTTTTCAATGTTGTTTGCAAGTCTGGATTAGTGTTCTTTCTACCATTAATGTGATTTTTTAGTGAGTCTTAAAACTCCTCTTCGTGTCTATTCATTGCTTCCTAAACCTCTTCCATGAAACACTTATGCAATCAACTTGATCTTGAGATTGTGTGAGCTAATATTGTCCTCTGTAGATCTAGTGTGGGTTCAAGCTTATGGGAGTTCCCCATTTTTTATTTGGTGCATCACTTGGTTAACTTCCTTAGGAGCCCTTTTCCCTTTCTAACCCTTTTCCCTATGAAGCATTAGTTTTAGGTGAGCATCAAAGAGGAAGCCAACCTACTCCAGAGGTTCAACCTCATTACAAGATACCCATAGCTTGAGGTTATTTGAATATTGTAGCTGGAGGTGGGAGAGCCTAAAAAATTCTCCCATAAGCGTGCAATTCTATGCTACAATAGTTTCTGGCACACCCGGTGGGACTAAGGTCCAAAACAACAAAAGTATTGTTGGTGTTGTTCTTTTTCATATCAGCCTTTAAGGGTATTCAACAAACATCAATGACGACTCTGAACATCTATTAGCTGGTTTAAACAGTCCAAATACCTAATCATCATTGTCTGGCATGTTCAAGCTATCATATTTTGATCAACATGCTTATTCTCTACCTCAACATCACACTCATCAATTTAATAATGTTTATGTATTTCCCCCCAAGTGGCCCTCAAACAACCTATCAAACCTATTATGGCCTTTGCTCCCCTCTCACTCTTGCATATGACCAAGATCAGTCTCCTTTGCATTCAAATCAGTCTGCTAATTCCCCTATTCAAGACTATGTTTATCTTGTTACATCGTTGTCAAGATTAAAGCAAGCATTATCAGATTATATTGAGTTGATAAGGGAGATTGGTAGGGGTTTAAAAATTTGATCAATCATCCCTATTCATGTTATATAAGAGGCAAGAAGTTCTCTTCAGTTGGTCAAGAATGGGTGGTCAATTTGTGAGGATGAACAATGGACAGTTTATGAGAAGGACAATAAGGTGTGGTTGAGAAACATAGTCTAAAATTTGGAAAGTGTGTTGATGTCTTATGAAGATTAGTAGACTCAGTGAAATTAGTCTTATGTGTCCCCTCCTACCCCTACGTCCATTCCCACTCAAGATTTTTAAACCATCCCACCATGGATCTTATCCTACACCTTTGACCCTGATTATGTCATGCCCTCTCTTATGAAACCACCCTCTCCTATACTTGTTCAAAAAGAAGAAAAGGTGGTTGTTCCCTACACATTTCCATCATGAAAATCGGTTCACAAAGGCATGGAGAAGAAGGAAGAGGTGTCAGTTGTGGTGATCCAAGAACCAGTTCAAGAGAAAGAGGAGTTAGTGGTTGAAGAAAATAAAAAAGAGGTGTTAGCTCAGCGCAATGAGCTTGCCCTACAAGAGTTCCAAGACTATTTATTCCTCCCTTAAGAACCACCAGAGAGATCACTCAAAGTACCTAGTTGGAAATACACTCTCTTAAGCTATGAGCATAATGAACTTCTTCACCCTCCCACCATCTCCCTCTTGGAGGAAGGGCCTATTTTGTAAGGAATGGAGGAGGAGCTTAGAGTCAAATTTGAGATTGAAGAGGAAAAAATAATTGTCTATGATGAGGAGATCATGATAGGCAGTCCACTTCAACAAAAGGAGGAGAAATTAGTTTTGGACTTGCTATTGTGGCATGGATTTGACATTGATGAATTAGAACCTGAAGGCAGTACTAATGCCTTCATACTTAAAGAGGATGCAGTTGAGAGCAAAGAGGATTTTTTTTGGTCCCAAAATCTTCCATTTGGTGTGGTTGTAGATGAAGATGACCAAGGTGCAGAGATTGACATAGTCAATCAGTTAGTTGACATTTTGGAAAGGTCATGAATGAGCAAGAGGATCAAGATGAAGTATGGCAATAACTGTACCATGAATTCATAGATCAAGTAGAGGTTCTAAACCGGCATATGCCTTCCCTAGAGTATAAGGATGAACTTGTCAATCAGGTTGAAGAAGCTGACCAATCTCAAGATGAATTGTCCATTGAAGGTAAAACTGATGTCTTCAAAAATGAGGGGGAATGGTCAGATCCAGAGCCAAAGAAATATGACATGTTGGGCCTTAGGTAGATTGATGAACTACCATATGGCTCCTTTCAAAGAAAACAAAGTAAATATGGTGTTGAAGTTGGCATTGTCTTAGATAATCAAGAGGAAGCTGCCTTTTGGGATGACTTAGAGATTTTTTACCTAAGCACCAGTTCAAAGGAGCCATCACATGTTGTGCTTGATTCAGAGCACAAAATTGAGCCATCAAATGATAAGATTGCAAAATCCCCTAAAGTCCAACATGAACTAATTTTGGAGGACATGAACCAGTATGTCTACATCAGAGACATGTTTGATCCATTCCATCCATTAGAGAGCACATCAAAAGGATTGACCATAAAGCTACCTGGTTCACCAATTTTGGTACCTCCAAAGCAAGGTATTTTTCATCTTGGATTTTTACAAGTGAATAATACTCATAGTTTCCCATTTGGTCCAGGAGGGAGATACTTGTAAATTTCAACCTTGTATATATTAGGATAGATTTCATGCTTTCTTCCAAGTGCTTTGTGCACATTTCCTTTCCATTTTGTTTTTCCTTTCCCAAGTACATTGGGCACTTTGTTTTGTGTTGTCCTTATTGCTTCAAGAGTAAGTTATAGAAAGGGTCAACCTTGTATCTAGTTTCAGACAAGCTTTGTTGCGGAAGCTAATGACTCCATGCCCAATGGACTAGACAAGGCAAGTGGTCTGGGTTCTCAAGCATAACATGCATGCTTCCCTGTGAGTCATAAAAAATATTTGCCAAATTTGGAACACATACCAAGCTATGCCAAGATGGATCAAGCAACATTTCAAGCATGAGTTTAGAAGAACATATAGGCCTTGGAAAAGCTAAGTGCCAAACCCTTTTTTTTTGGCTAAGTCCTTACCTGGCATAATTATTTCAGATAATTATGTTGGGTTTTTTAACCAAGTGTTGGGGACTTTTTAAGGAAATTTTTCTAAGGCAAGGATCCCATAGACTTATTTATTTTGGGAAAAAATTATGTAACAGTTTTCTTTGAGACCTAATTTTTTCGGGGTAAAAGTTTGACAAAAGTTTTGAAGGGCAATTTACTTCATTTGACTAAGTGTTGGGAATTGTTTCAGACATTTTGTCTGAAGTAGTTTTCCCAAAGGATATCTTTCCGAAAGGATTGTTTCAGATGTTTTGTCTGAAACAAATTTTTTGAAGGGCACTTTTCTTAGCAGAAGGGTTCTTTTCGAAAGTTCTTAAAGACTATTTCAAGAATTCTAAAGGGTATTTTCAAAGGGAAAGGAGCTTTTCAATAATTTTGAAGGGTCCATTTCATTTTTTTGAAAGGTCATTTTCAAAGTTACAAAGGGTCCAAACAAAATTTTTGAAGACAAAAGGCTGAAACAAATAACCCGAGGAAATTCTTCTGAAGGAATTAATGGCGGGCCCACAAATGTCAAGTTTGATCCCCTGCAAGTAGCCGTTGCCTTTGATCAAGTTTTCAAAAGGTTCATCAAGATTACCGCGAGCTTGACACTTTTCAAGATCTAGCAAGGAGATCAATGGACGAAAAAAAACCAGGCATCGAGCAGAGTGTCATCTATTATAACTATAGGAAAACTAATAATCTGGATTAGTTTTCAACTTATAGGTAATTCAAGTTTAGATCCCAAAGCATAAAATAGGTATATGATTAATGAAAAGAGTGGCCCAAACCATGCTTTCGATAAACCATCACTCAAAGCACACATGGCATGGCTTTGTCAGTTTTAAGATATGAAGACCTTGCCCTCATAATTAAGCCAAGTGGAAGGTATGGCAAGATTCACGGAGCAAATTTGGAAGATTGGAGAAATAGTTGGAACATTTAATAATGATCAAAACCTTCAAAGATATTTTCTCCTTGAAATGATCATGACTCATGATATAAAAACAAACTCTTGTCCTCTAGTGCACTTTTCTCAGCCAATGAGAAGAACTTGAGAACGAACTAGAGCTATTGAAGGATAAATGTTGATGATGGACTTGTCCTGATTGGACAAAGGGGTGGTGGGGCATCCCTTGAAAGGTGGATCTCATTCAATGATCATGGACAATGTGCCCCTCTCATTTCTCTCTATTTCTCTTCCCTCTTCTATATATCCCATTCTTTTCATTTGGAAAAGGGTTCTTTGATTTAAAATTTGGAGAAACTAGTTCTCTCTGATTTGAAAATTTTAGAGTAACTAGGGAAATTTTTGAGATATTGTAAAGTATGCTCTTCTTGATTAGGCTTGAACCTATCAAGCATCTGTAAGAACTACCTCTTGATGCAATATAGGACTTTCCTTACCTATCTTTTGCCTTGAATATGTGTTTGGTAAGTTGTGCACTATGGCATTGTGTGAAAAAGAATCTTCCTTGTCCATGGTCTTTCTTTTTGACCTTGTTTAGGGAGTTTTCAATGCTGTTTGTAGGTCTGGATTAGTGTTCTTTCTGACATTAACATGAGCTTTCAATGAGTCTTAAAACTCCTCTTTGTTTCTATTCATTGCTTCATGAACCTCTATCAGAACCACTTATGCAATCAACTTGATCATGAGATTGTGTGAGCTAATATTGTCCTCTATAGATCTAGTGTGGGTTCAAGCTTATGGAAATTCCCCATTTTTTATTTGGTGCATCACCTGGTTAACTTCCTTAGGAGCCCTTTTCCCTTTATAACCCTTTTCCTTGTGAAGCATTAGTTTTAGGTGAGCATTAAAGAGGAAGCCAACCTACTCCAGAGGTTCAACCTCATTACACGATACCTACGGCCTAAGGTTTTTCCACTATTGTAGCTGGAAGTGAGAGACCCTGAAAAAGTCTTCCATAAGGGTGAAATTATATGCTACAACAGGTGGTATAGAGGCGATGGATATCAAAAGTCAAGCTTAACAAGTGCTTGGGTTTTGGGTAGACAACAACTCTTTGGTTCTCAAAAATATTGAGGATAAAATAAGGGTAAACCATTTAGAGGTTGAGGAGGTCATAACATTTTTTAACGAGGTAATATACTATTTCAAGAATTTCAATTAAGATTGAACGCTATATGAGGACTTTGAAGGGTTTCCTAGGTTACATTTAAACTCTTTAGAAACCTCATGTTTGGAATATTATTAGTATGAGTTCTTTTCGTGTTTTTGATGCGCCTTTACATAATAAATTAGATTCAAATGCCCCCAATCAACTTCCATATACTAATAGTTCATTTCATCATAGTCTTTTTATATAACTTTTGGTGCAAAATTTCCCTAATAATTTTAATCACTCTTTTCCACAAAATTTATTAATAACCAAAAAATAACACCCAAAATCCCTAAATATGCCTCATGTTTCGATCTCTTTTATCCCTAATACTTCTCTATCATTCTACTTTCATACCTTAAGACCCCTCTACTTCAAACTCAAAGTGGGCAGGTTCTACCTTTGCCACACCTATGATCACGTAGGTTAGAAATAATCTTAAGGTATAAATTGATAACGATGCAATGATTTTATTCATGAAGAATTGGCTAAGATTCCATACGATTGTGTTAAATACAAGATGTATTAGATATTCCATTGTTTGATCTTACTTCTATAGATCTAGTTGTTAGTAGTGAATAATTAATTGGCCTTTGATGCTTTTCCATTTGATTCGCCTTATGCTTTTGGTCAAAACTTGTTTAAAATTTGGATTCAGTACAGTAAGGGTTTTTTTAATTTTGGAGATATTGTTGATTTTGACTATTATTTTTTTTGATTAGGAATTTACATATGTTGGAAAATAAAGCCATTATTGAAATGATATAATATTGTAAGAAATTACTTTTCACTTATAAATGTGATATAACAAGTGGCATGTTTTTTTCTCATACATTTTACAAATAATCAAATTAGTTTTTCATTGACAAAAGTAATTCTCTATTACATTTGTTCATTTTTTTTAATCTCATGTAAAAATATAGTGTTTAGATGTAAAATGAAATTAGAATTCATATTAGATAGATATTGGTTGATACGTTTGAACTCTGTTTTGAAATATTTGTTTGTTTTGGTTTGGTTCACTTTAATTTAAAAGAAGAAATGGTATGTTTGAGATCAGTTTTTATGTTTCACTTTTTATTTGCAGGATGGAAGTTTAAATATATTTTAAGAGGGTTTTGAATATTATATATTGATGTATTTTTAAATATAATTTTAGATTATTGTTTTTATTTAATTATATTGATATATTGTTGAATTAATGTTTAGTGGTCAATTATGAGAAAATTAGGGATTATTTTTTTGATTAAAACATACACTTTATTATATAAAAAAGGGAATTATTTTTTTACTATAAAATGTTTGAGATATCTAAATTTGAATTTTTGTGTTGAGTTTGTAGATATTGCTGATAATAAAAAAGAAAAAAAACATTAATTGATTATCATTTTATTTACTTGGTTAAAATATAGTTTATATTGAGCCTCATCTATAGAATAAATATGTTTATTTGATCTTATTATTTTATTTTTCCAAGTCATTAGTTTTGGCTTTGACTTAAATATGTTCAATTATAAAATGAATTTTTAATATTTTGACTTAAAATGACATTATTTAATAAAATTCACTTAAGTGATGCATACTTTATAAATTTAAGTTGTAAATCCCTTTTAATTATAACCAATTTTCTGAGGAAGCTTAAATATATTTAAAGGCTTAGATGGTTCATTTTGAAAGAGGTTACACGTGTATAGAAGATCTTTGCTAATTTTTGATTTATCATCTGATTATCATTATATTAATCATTGTATAACACTGACATATTGAGTTAAGGTTATGATTTCAAGAATAAAAAAGAAAGTTTATTTGATAGCTGAATACCAAAATTGAATGCATTTAAGTGTATCTAAGTTATTTTTTTAAATCAATATGATTATTTGTTTGTTTTTTCAGGACTATTTTTTTTTATGATTACAATCACATGCTTGAGAATGGTTGTGGTACTCACTATCAATTAATGGACACTTTATACATAAGATGCATGAGAGTTTTTTATTTTCATAAGTTATAATCAATCTTTTCATCCTTTCAATTCAGATCGGTTATTCTTTCACAAACAATAGTATTCAAAAGTGACTTAAATTTAGCATGTAATAATAGTTTGTAATATTTAATTTATCACTTTCTCTATTTAATTTTTCTTTATTGATTTAACATTGCTTTCAATAATCTATCTCTTTTAAGTTATTTTTCATTAATGTTTTTAGTTTAGTTTTTTGTTTTTCGTGTTTGATATCAATTCATAGACATGGAAGTACTTATTAATAGTAATATTTATTAAAGGGATTGATTAAATTTTAGATTAGAGATGGAGTCAATTTATTTCATCTTAACAGTCTTGAATACTCTTCAATAGTGCTTAAGATGATTAAGTTGATAATAGTGTAAATTAGATTTGTAACTTTTAGCTTTCATTAAGAAATGAATTTTCAATATTCATTTTATTTAAGTTAATAATAAATTATATTAATACGAGTTTATCTTTTGATTCACCATTCAAGATAACCTATTTAATGATTGTTTTCACTAGTGAATCGATCATATTTTAGATTAAATCTATTTTTTGTGTCTTTAATTTTTAAGATAACTTTTCAATGGTTGATCTATTTTGTGAGCTAATTACAACATAGATAAAGATTCAAAATACCCATAGTCTATTATGTTTTTAGTTTTCATGATGACACTTAGTTGAATTTGAAATTAAGAATTAAATTGTCCTTCACACTTGAGTTGGTTCACTAGTTTTTAGGTCCAATTATAATTAAAGCTAGTTGGATTCTATTTTGAATTCATATTAGGTGAATGGATTTATTGGTTGACCACTACAATTTTTAACATCAACATAAATCATATGGAGGATCTAATTTAGAATTGATGCTAATGAGAATTACATGAAAATAGATAAAATATTAACTTATGCACACATTGTCTCTATAAAATGTAGTTGATTCCCCAAAAAAATTAGATTCAAACAAACCCTTCTTCTCAAAGATTCGTAATTATATACATAATGAAACATAACCATAATGAATTATCCACCGAATAAAATTTTGTGAGATCTAAGATATGGTCAACAATAAATTGTGAGGGAATTTCTTACTATAAAAATATCCATAACTAATACAAATAAGTGAGAGAAATATAATCCTTTGAAAGTCTGGAAAATTTCATCACTCTTATTGCTTAGCTTAAGAAACATTACCTCCATATTAGAAAGTGTTGAGGTTTACAACAAATACATCAACAACAAACATAATATTTGGAGCAATCATTGGTGATTACTGAGCAACACATAGCCAAGGTCAAGGAAAATGAAGGGGAAGCCAAGCACTTGGGTAGACCCATATGCAATTAGGTTTTACCATAATTGGAACAATAATATTTGATCTAAAAATTAAGGGAAAGTATAAAATAAGTTAGTTACATAGTTTTCTTGATCTTAATGAAGATATCTCTTGAGATGTGTTAGAAAAGATGCATTGAAGAGGAAATGCAATTGTAAGTGTTGTTATCTAACAAATAAGTGGAAGGAGAGAAGACTAAATCACTAGGATTACCTATCAAAATACACAAAGAGTAAATGGATCGTATATATTGTTATGTGTAATTTAATGTGTAACAAGTAATGATTATTCTATAATGTTAAGATCCCATCTCCATAGAGAAAATTTGTCATATACTTGTAGAGTTTAAAACTTAAAAGATGCAATGGAAGAATGAGGAATTATTACGATAATTGTTGTATATCATGTGACGGATGTGTTTAAAATAATAAAACCACAATGAGATAAATATCTCCCTCTAAAGTGAGTTATATATACACATTTTTTTTTTTACATGTGGTATGGTTGGTAAGAAGACACCCAAAGTTTTGATGCTTTTGAGTTAAAGATTAAGGGAATCTAGCTTAAAACCTACAAAGGAAACTAGAGGAACTTAATAGGTTGTTTGAAACCTTTAAGGATAATCACTTGGTTCCCACTAGACCAAAAAATAACAACAAAATCTTAGGTGGATTAAGAGTGGTGAAAATTAGTAAGGATACCATGATCAATAGGTCTCTTTCCACTAAGCTTGTAAATACACTTAGATGTTCAAAAGAAATGGAAAAATTTGAAGTTTTTGAGGCAAGATTTCAGTTGGAATTGTCATGGGAAGAGACAAACCTTTTTATCCATGTGCATTGTTAGGTAGTTATAAAGAGAAATTATTTTTTAAATAAAGCATGGGAAATGAGATCTTTCCAATCCTTAGAAATAAAATATATGAAAAATTGAGCTCACAAAATTAATTAACTTTGAAAGTCTAAAAAGATATTTACAACACTAATCGGAGCTTCACAATACTAAAATGCTCAATTATCTCAATTATCTTCATCAAATCAAGGAAGAAATTATTTTTTCAAAACTTAGGTTAATTTTCCTTAATGTAGACACAATATATGAAAAGTTGGCAAGCATGTTATCTAATAGAATAGTTTTAACATAATCTTCATCTACTTTAATTTTTATTCTAGCTAATTAATTTGAGAACGGATCTTACTTATGTGTTGAATCGTGTTATCTCTTTTTTCTATCTTCGATCTAAACAATCTCTACTATAAAATTATCTTTACATTCACAACTTAAAATCCAAACAGGGTATTAAATCTATCCTAAACTACCTCAAAATGTTTCTAAAAACATATATGATACAAATATATATGTCATACAAATATACATAAGACAATCCCAAACTAATTGTAACCATTGTTTTAAAATATTTTATGGTCCAATTTGTAGTCTCTCAATATTATGTGGTTTCAGCATTTTTCCACTAGCAACATCTCACATATATTTTTCAATCAGGGCATGTTCTACCTTAACTTTCTAGGTATGGAAATCCCAGCATTTGAAAATTTCAATAAAATTTATCTCTTGCATGGACCAAAAAGCTTCCCTCCAAAAAAGTTTATAATGATTTTGAGTACTCCTAAAATCACATCTTCTTATAACAAGGGCGCACAATGCCAAGTCCTTGCAGGAAGTAGAGGGCATTTGATGGTTGTACACAGAGGTTAACTGTATGTGTACAACAAATAGTGATATACGTTAAGAAAACTTATAGTCAACAAAACCTCTAAAGCAGTTCAATGGCTAGTAAATGTCTAATCCCAAGGTTCTAAGATCCTTTTTCTAAAAAAAATCAAAATTCAAATTTAAATTTTACCTTTAAATGGGAAGAAGATACTGCATGAAATTTCTATCAAATACTTGAATTACAAAATAATAATTTAGAGTTGCCACTTGACTAATGAATAATACAAATCAAAAATTTCTATCAAATACTTGAATTACGAAATAATGATTCAGAGTTGCCACTTGACTAATGAATAATACAAATCAGAAATATTATGAGAAGTCAAACCTGATTGCATTGATAATTCAAAAATAGGATTGTATTAGAATAACTCATACTAGTATAAACAAGCTTTTGGGATGAGAAGATGCCTTTTACTCACGAAAAAATTTGGCAGTCCTCGACAATGGCACCATTTAGTTGGTTTTTGATCTTATGTCAACTCCCTTAGCATAGCAAACAAACTATTTAAGGCAGGAACAAAATAGATGCCTCCAGTATTCTCCATTATTCTGGCCAGATTCTCAACTTCACCAGCACTTTGAATTATTCCATCCTCAATCCTAATGCAGTGTCAGCACATACACTAAAATATTAAAAATAAACATGTTTGTAGGGTACAAGTAAACTACCCCAGCGACAATTTCCATGTGTTAAGATTGGCCACAAAGTCTTGTTCGTATCATTTGCACATGAATCAGATTACATTTATTAAATTAAAATATATGAATCTTGTCTCCAACAGTTTGTTTGTTATGCATGTCCATTTATAATGCTCATAAAAATTCCTACATTAGTGTAAAGAAATAATGAAAAAGACAACACAATCGCCCAAATTCAAGCTTCATGCTCCCGAGATTATGGCATGATTTCCATTGAAAAAAAGGTAGGGTGTTTGTTTGTTAATTAGATTGAAGAGCGTGAAAGAGACTCCATAATTGCCTAGATTCAAGATTTAAATCTTGGTGGGCTTAATGGAAGCCAAATGATACCAAAAAAACATAATTGTCAATGGCTACAGATTCTTCCAATGCGTTATATATTTAAAATGCTTATGAACTATCAGTGAAATTTTAAAAACTTACTCTACTGGACAGTTTTAAAAGTTGCCCTTCATTTGAAAAGAAAGTTAAAAGTTTATAGTCCTTTAGATGGTTAGAGACACCTTTCAAGGACACTGCAGGCGGCAAATTGGACCGTTGTTCTTAGGATTCATAAAGCAGCTTGCTTTGAAGTCTATATCATTCCTAATCCTATCAATAACATTTGTAATCATATTGTCAAAGCTTTTCTGAAGAAAAGATTCAATAGCTTCTACAGTTTATCGAAAAAAACTTTGACTGTGTGAATTTTGTCAAAATAGGAAAAATTTTGACAGCAAAAACTAAAATCACCAATGTTACCAATATTTTATCTATTTTAGAAGGTAATAGAATTAATCTTGCATTGATCTAGTTATTTTTAAAAATTGACGTAAATACAACTCTATCACGTTTTGAATAAATACAACTATTGTTATAATGTCCGCAGTAGCGCCGCGGATTAGTTGTTTGGCTCTCCGCTCCTCACAATAATTTAAAAAATATAATCTAAAGCTAAAAGAAAAAGGATATAAATTACTCGCTACTGCAAAATAAATTTGAAAAAATCCTTCGAAACTAATAATTTGTCTGGATGTTTTCTGACACTACAAAATTTTGAAAACTAGAAAGGAAAACTCGGAGTATGCAGACAAAATTTCCGTACTTGCAGATAGAGCTCCGAAGTTAAATCAGATCTAAATATAGCTAAATACAATGCAGAGCAAATAGATCTGACGGCTTTATAAAAAATATTTGTAATTCCCAGAATTTTGGGGTCTGAGATGAAATTACCAGATCGTTTTCATGAAAAGACTAGGATTGGCCCAACTGTTTCTGAGATTTTGAATTAAAAGCTGCAGGGACCTTAAACCAAGATTTCTTGTGACAATGAATTAGGATTTAGGGAATTCTAACCTTAACGAAGCATCGAAACCCTAGAACAGTGGCAAAGTCAAACAAACATAATCCCTGCATCTGATAAAATATCACACAAAAGGCAAAAAAAAAACGTTTTCATTTAGGGTTAATACAGTGAACCTCCTCCTTCAATAACAAATTGGATTTCCTCCTAACCGTGCAGATGTTCCGTGAAGAAATATTTGATCTTGGCACTGTAATTTTCCATCATTCCTAGAGCAACCGGCACTATGCCCTACTATTTAATCAACTTCAATCGTAGGAAATATATTCATGTTGCTTTAAACTCAATTTTCAGTGCTGCAATTTAAATTTTAGGATGACCGGGGAGTTATATCTGTGATCCTTCCTGATCTTCTCCAGCTGTGGATTATTCTCATAATGATTTGCATCAAACTCCCAAATATCTCAAGGATTCAGGGGAGAAGAAAATAAATGGTTCTTGAATCCGCTGGAGAATGCAATGCTGTCGGCATTGAAGATACCTCTGCCCAAGAAACCGTGGCATGGTGTGATACAGGTGGCCTGGTATGGCGAGCTATACAAAATGATGCAAAATTAAAAAACTGTGCAAAATAAATGAGATCGCTATTATAGGGGATGTCGATGCTTCAGTCTCCCCGACAACATTCAAGTGATTGATGAGCTTTCTTTGTTCAGCGATTTGAGTGAATGCAAGTCAGCAAGCTAACAAAGAGTCGAAGAGTGAATCAATGAGAAGCAACCCTGTACCCTGTGTCAGTTCCAAGTTTTATGTGAACCGTTGACTCAGTTGGTCTCAGTGCTGTTAAGTGAACCGTGGGCACGATCCGTGCTAGTTTTGTGCGGGTGTTTGTGAGCAGTTCTTGGTCTCAGATTTCGTGAAGCAAAGACTAGGTTGTCTTGCGCTGAGAGTGATCAGCCCCGGGAGGGGAATTGTTCATTGTAATCATACGAGTGGTTCCGAGCATTATCGGCTGAACCCGACTCGGTGTGGTTGTTGTGTATGTGGCCCGTTGGCCCCGATTATTGTACATAGGACCGGATTGCCCTGAGATGTGAATAAAATACACGTTACTCCCAGCTTTCTTGCAATGTGTGAATGTCCATGTGTGTTGGGTTGGTTTACTGATCTTTGCAAGTGTATGTTTGTTTTCCGCTGCTAATCCGTTTATGTATGCAAGTTTGTTGTCCACTGGGTTTGTGGTAAGCTTGTGCAGGTAAACACTGAAGGCATAGTCCGTAGTCCATGTGAATCCCGCCGCAAAGGGGGAATCCCGACTGGTCAAGCGGTGCCGCACGTGGGTTCCAGGGTTCGAAAACCTGGGCCCGTGACAACTATCATGACCATTTTGCCCTCGCAATTAATTACTTAGAACCCCGTGAAGCCAACGAGAACATATAAATCCATTAGCCAATCAGGGTATCAAAAATATTATTATTTTATAGATTTAATTAAATATCTTACACTTTACTTATACAAAAACATTGCATATTTCTCAACATAAAAAAACAAAACAGTTTAATTGGTCGGAGGAACACATAATAATAAACGATTAAAGCCAAGTGAAGATTATAGTATTCCCTTCCGGGACTAATAACATTGCTTAACGGTTTAGAAACACTGACATCTAATTGTTTTTTTTTTAAAAATATTAAATAACTAAAACTAAAAAATCAACATCTAAAGTTTCCACAAAAATGACTTTGAGATACCACTGAGACCATTCTAAAAAGTTTTGTTTTTTAAACTATATCTAGAAATTGAAATATTCAATTAATTTGATTGTAAGGAAAATTAAAATAAAATTATAAAGTTTAAGATTTTTAATAAAATTTTAAAACTTTATAAAATTAAAATTTTTACCAAATAAATATTTTATTTTTTTTATAAGGTTAAAAAATTATAAAATATTTATATTTATTTACATATTAAAGCATCATGTTTACAAGTAATCATTCTAATTTGATAAGTGCTTCTTTACAATCATGTCAATTTTTTTAGCCATTTTTCTAATAGACTCTCAACATATTTAAAAAAATAATTGTAAAATTCAATTTAATTACATTTTTAGTACTTGTTACAAATATGTATTTATTAGTCATTATTATTAAGGTAGGAGATTATAAGAATTACTATTCAATTAGTCAATGTTTACTCAATCAATCATAATTTTTTAAATGCAAATAAATTTAATAATTGTAAAATTTTCTTAAAGTATTTTCATATAAATATTGAAATATTTGAAGGATGTTATTTGAAAATATTCTTACAAATTTAATGTAATTGTAAGTGTTATTGATTAAAAAATATACTTTTATAATATTTTTATCAATATGTGATTTAAAAAATGATATATGTACAGTCCCCTACAAGGTACAAAATTATTAAATATGAACTGTTAAATGCTTGGCCAAAGTATAACATGTGATTTCTAACATAAAGAAATTAACGAAATCATGCGACAAACCTATTTAAGCCCCTTCTAATTGTTATTATGTCCTTCACATCAAATATATCAATAATATAATTTCAAAATAAAATAAAAGTGATCTTTTTCCTTATGTAGAAATTGACTTAATCAAATATATTATTATCATATTTTGGAGTGATGCATTTATTTAATACTAAATGAGTAGTTTGATAAATTATACACTTAGATCCCTAAAAAGATAAGGTCTCTTCATTACTTTTTCTTTAATTAATTTCACTTTTCAAAGTGATTTTTAACTTTTTAAAATTTATGAGTATTATAAAATTTATCTATGATTAATACAAAATTATTTTATCATTTTCAAATACAGCGATTATTGTCATGTGTAGTTTAATATATGTATAATTTCATTTATTCTTTTCCATATTTGTTATTTTTTAAAATTGATTGGACAACTGTCATTTTTTATTTATTGTGTTTGTGACTTGGTTTGACTTTTATCTAAGAGGATGGATTTTAGAAATTCTCTAACCACCTTAAATAACATCCTAAAATACCAAAGAATCATTGTTCAATTATATATTTTTTGAATAATACAAAATTTAAAAAATAAAAACTTTGCAAATATTAAGAGTGTCAATGTTACAAATCAAACAAAGTCAACACTCTATCTGATATCAAATAACAAAGTCAACCAAAATCTATAAAAACCCTTTGGCACTAGTAATTTCACTTTTTATACATTAAATTAATTCAAATCCATATCCATTAAGATTTTGCAATCATATTATTACATGGTTAAGCATTTGACTAGTGTCACCACCTAGAAGACATAATACAAGAGAAAAAAATACAATTGTTTTACAATATTAAACTTGTATCTTCAAATTTAAATGATCAAAACATACTTATATTGCAAGATACACATGCAAACTCAAATACAAACAATTCACAATACAAAAGTAGACACTAGCCACTACACAACCTTTATTATAATCCCTTTCAATTATTAATTTATATTAATATATAAACATTATAATTTATTCTCAACTTTTTAAAGTTTTAATATTAAAATTGAAATATTTAATGTATTAAAAATTAAAAAAAAATTGAAAAAATATTATTTTTTAAATTTATAATTGATTGAATGTTTATGACAAATCAAATTTATTGAGAAAATTGAAACATTTATTTATTAAAAAATTAAGAAAAATGAACATTTTATCCATTAAAAAATTCTCTCCATCCAATTTATTTTTTCATTATCTCAAAAATATTAATAAAAAATAAAAAAATTAAAACAAATAATACATATACTATGAACATTTACTCGTCTCCATCCAATTTATTTTTTCATTATTTTATTATTTCACAAATTTTAATAATAAAAAAATAATAATAATACATATACTATGAACATTTAATTGTCCTGACCATACCTTATTAATGGTTACACATCTCGATGAGCTGTCTTGACTCTGCATAAGACACATTTGTGCTGTGTATCTCAGATGACTGGCTTTTTCCGGTGGCTGCAAGCCCCTGGCCAAGACCGATTCCAAACCCCAAGTCCAAAGCCAAAACTAAGACCCCTTTGTCCTCCATTCTTTTCACGTTCCAAAAACAAAAATATCATGAATTTCCAAGGTTCAGAAATATCATGGCTTTGGTGCAGAAACAGTTTTGTTGGCTATAACTTACCTCAAGCATTTTATGTCCTGCCCAAAAATATTAAGGTAATGAAAAGAGGGAGTGGGGAATGCATTTGGACTATGTGGCTCGCCTATTTCTTACCGCTAAAATGGAAGAAACCCACGTTCCTCTCCTCCTCGATCTCTAGGTTTGGATTTTCATATATTTGGTTTAGAATCATGATATTTGATCTGCGTATATGTTTACATTTAATCCACATTTTCTTTCAATGTTTTGTTGTTGATGAAAGAAGCCAGGTATGTTTTCGACGCAGGAACAGTCCAGAGAATGGATTTTATCCTCCTGGGCACTCTGAAATGGTGGATAATTTTCAATTTTGTCTGCCAATAAAAAAGAAAAAAATCCAATTTTTTAGGCTATAAAGTCTTTTATTTTACAAAGCTCTATTGGAAAGGATGTGGCAAATTGTCAATAAAATTCTAGCACGAAAACTAATTAGCCTAAGAACTGGGTATGGTAACTAATTCATCCTATATAAGTAAATAGATCTAAAGCTCAAATCCTAAGAGTAAACATATGTGATAGATATATTTCTCCGCTAAACATAAATCAAATTAAATATTTAGGATCAAGGTGACAATAAGCATGTATGTGCTTCGAGCATTAGATCTATTTCACCACTAATTTTGCATCAATCAGAAACTGTAGCTAAATAAAGGTTAGTTACAACCACACATAAATCAGAGTATAAGTTCTCTGCGTAAATGGCATGTGACAGTATTATCCCAAGTTTTATTTTGATGCATATTACGAATAGCCCTTTAGATGGGTGAGAAGGCGTAGTGATGTGTGACAAGATTCAGAAAGAGGTCATAATAGAACCAACTTAGAGAATCTTCTATACCTGAGTCTACTAATAAGAATATTGAATGAGACATACCATCATTTAGTTGATCACTAATCTGCATTTATGGTTAGATGTAAATTTGACAGTAGAATAATTTCATCCTGGACAGAGATTCAAACAGAAGCAGAATAGTAAAAGTTGCTTATTAACAACACTCTTTCTAGTGAATTTTAGAACCTTTTTACAAGTTGACATGATCGAGTATTGATCGTCCTCATGGCATGTCAATTTCCTTCATATCTTGAGAAATTAGATATGTATGATTATGTATTTGAATAATATTCTTCTCGGCTATCATTTCACTCGTGTATTAATAACTACCCCCAAGCTCTTGGTGCCAAAACACCTCTTAT
Organism: Torreya grandis; assembly: GCA_037957365.1. Lineage (NCBI taxonomy): Eukaryota > Viridiplantae > Streptophyta > Pinopsida > Cupressales > Taxaceae > Torreya > Torreya grandis. Next base: position 855,069 of record JARHVA010001142.1, on the reverse strand, counting down.
CAGTCTATGGCAGTACAATAGCATTTATAAAATAATTTGGGGAATTGTGACCTTTTCAGTTACTTGCTGATAGATTATAGATGTTCTAACCTTGGAGATAAACCTTAATGATCCATTATTTAACCTATGCAAGTTCCTTTGGCTTGTGTAAAACTTCTAAAATTCTTGGAAGAAGATATGATATGAGACTACGTCTAACACAGTGATGAGGCATTCCCTCCATTCTTGGGAATTTGTAGTTGAAGATGCCGTGTTTAGACAGGCCCTACAAATCAAGTAACTAAAAGTAAATTTTCATATTCTTCTCCTTTGAATTATTTTTAATTGGTATTTTAACGTGTTTTGAGTGTTGACTATTCCGAGTAGAGGCCTTCTTCAAAAGATTTGGGCTTGGTTTTTTAATCGCACTTGTATTAAAATGCATTGCTTTTAATAATGTCTATAAAAAGTGAATATTTGGGTAATATGATTTAAGAATAAATTGTATGGAAAAAAAATTGGGTGGTTTATATGTTATTCATAATAACTCAGTGTCTATTTTTATTAAATTTATTTCTACAAAACATAAATTATTATTATCTTTTCATCTTTATTTTGTACTTCTCTGACTTATCTAGTTATTTGTATACTCAACTCTAATGAACTTTAAATAATGATCCTAACACCAGGGACTATAGCCACACTATTGCACTTGTTTACAAATGCCTTACTATGCTTTAAAACATAGGCACTTTTGTTGTATGAATGTCTCCTCAAGACACATAACATGTTGTCAGATGAAGTCTCTATTTTTTTTCCATGCTACCTCAAATGCCCCTCATGCATATAAAATGTTTATTATTTTTATTATTTTTGTTTTATATTTTTACGTTGTTATGTATGAATGTTAAAAAACAAACTTTAAAATATAATAAAAAGGGTATTTTTCCAAAAGATATGGGAACTTCATCCTCTTTTATAACACCTAAGATCTTACACCTAATGCTACAACCACGCTTATGTTGCTCGTGCTCTTCTTGTCTTCCTCAAACACCTTGTCACTTCACACAAACCATGTGCATTCACACCCATTTTATAACATGTGCTAATATAATGCCTTCATGTTTATATGTCTCTATCACATGACAATAAACAAAGGCAATGCAGTGGTGTTCTTCCCTAATCAAAGCTCCCTACTTGTATAGGGCCTCATGGATCCTTCATAGCTTTGATACCAAATGTGAGAAATCCTTAAGCATGATTTGATAAATTATTCATAACATTGATGATGTAGATACCTAAATTTGTTACAACACCCTTTTCTATAACATCTATGTCATGTATTATCACACTTGGTTCATTTGTGTACATTTATCTATTTAAAACAAGTTCATGCCCAAATTAGAGTCTCTTTAGCCTTTATCCAGCTAGATTTCTTCAGAGTCATCTCAATTCTATGTGTTTTTAGATTCAAGATCCTAGCCATTGATTCTCTCTTCTTCCTAATCTCCATTAGCCTTTTTTCCTCCTAGGTCATAATCGATAGTATGTAGATTCTATCATGTTATCGTTAAATTTTATATTTTATGATAACACCACCAATTGCACTCTTAACAAGTGATTGGAGGTAAATCAAGGACATAGATAGTAAAATTTTTCCAAAATAAGGATTAGAACTCTATAACCCAATGTAAAAGGATTGATGAACTCATTTATAATTTCATTCACAAAAAAACTACCGGGAAAGTGTGCATAGTGAAAATTCAAATATGACGTTTGAATTGGCATTCAACACTCATTCGATTTAGCATTAGTTTGATTCGACATCAAAATGGAAATGAAGATAAAATCAGGGCTTCAAGGGAGTTAATGTTTAAATACATGTTAATACCAAAAGGATATCCATGGTACCCTTAGCACTTATTAGTCTTGCCCAAATTTTGATCTCATCAAAAGCTCTTAATTTATGTTCTATTGTGTAAACCAAGTGAAAGAGATGAATTTTCACTATGAACACTTGACATAAGTCTTATACTTTTAGTTATATCCAAAACTCTATAACTCCCAAGCACCTCAATAACTTCCTCTAGTTCCCCAAGTTCTCAAAATCACATAAATCCACAAAATCCCTGAAATGGGCTAAGATAAAAAAATGTAAAATCTTGCTTTGGTCTTATATTTTATGTTCAGACTTTGTTTTTACTCACATTTGAAGCATTAGAAATATATTTTGATGAGGATGAATTTTTATTCCAATTTTAGAGTCCCAAACTTTATATATTTTGTGATGATTTTGGAGGTTTCAATTGTGATTCACATCTCAAGTTCATAGCAAGAACGATCCTTTCGATCATCAATTTTGTGGGCTTCCAAGCCACAAAGTTTGATATTCATTTTACTATATTTTCTCCTTGTAATTTATTCTTCATCTTCCACTCTAAATTTTTTATTTCTGAGAAATCTAATTTTTTTCATGGTGATAGAACCACCTCAGGTGTGCAATAAGGAAAACACAAAATGTCACAACTTTTGCATCTAGGCTCCATTTTGGCTCTCGTTTTAAGTGAGAAATATATTTTTATGATGATCAATTTTTATTAGGAATTTAGAGTTCTAACCTTGAATTTTTTGTGTGAAATCATTTCCAGGATTTTAGGTTCAGTTCGCACCTCAAAGTTCCTAAATGGTTAAAGGGTTTAAAAGGATCCAAAAAATTCATAAAGTAATTTATTATTGTCATCTTGTAAATCCTTAAAAATAGAAGTTGCTCAAAATAAATAAAAATAAAAAGAAGTAAAAAATCAAGTTAAGGTTGAGTTAAGTCTTAAGTTAGGTTAATTCGAAAAAGTATAAAATTTCTGGAAAGGCATGGGAAAAGGGTTTTGATTTTATTTCTCTCAACCCTAGGAGAACACTGACTACAACTTTGTTATAGCTGTTATTTTTAATGAATGATGAATGGGTTTTGAGTAAGTGTATATGTGGAGTAGTTTTAGATTTATGAGTTGGAGTTTTCTTCTATCGGAGTTGTTGCCAGGGTCCAAATAACGCAAATGCAATGGTCAAGTGATCACATGAGACGAAGCTAGTGCACACCACAAAGAAGCTAAAGCAAAGTGAAAACACTAAAAGAGATAATTTGCAAAAGAAAAATAGGAGCAAAACTCAATATTTGATTAACTTAAGATGGCCAAAGTGAATAATACATATAGGAGAGCAAATAAGTAACTCCTCCACAAAAGGTGGTCAAAGCACCCCAAGAATAGACTGTAACTCCTCCATGAAAGGTGGTGACAAGGTGCTAAGAATAAAGAAGTAACTCCCATACCCAAAATAGCCGATCAAAGGAGTTACTTATGACATTCTTATGACACCTATGACACATCTATGACACACATCTCCACATAAGCTAGCATATCCCACGAATGTAAAAAAACTCCATGTATGCACAAATATATAATATTCCCTAATTAAATTATAGGGAAAAATAAAAACCTACACTAACACCCCCCCATAAGCACAGCTTAGGTGGGTAGTGTGTAAATATAAAATGGGTCTCGAAAACTAGGCCTAATGAGGTACCCATGTAAAAATGCAATCTCCCATAAGATAGAGAAAAGGAGAAAACCCGTAGGAAAAAACTCCCCCCCAAAAGAGAGACATAAAAAAATGAAGAGGCTAGTGCGCCCCCCCCAAAAATGATGTTGTTGCAGATGTGGACCACACCCCAAGAAGAGCTCGTAGATGAATGAACTTTCTCTCGGTGAAAGGTTTGGTGAAGATGTCTGTAACCTGCTCCAAAGACTGACAAAATATCAATTCAATGACTTGACTATGAATAAGCTCCCGAATAAAATGCATGTGAATCTCTATGTGCTTGGTCTGTTGGTGTTGAACTGGATTCCTGCAAATCTAAATGGTACTCTAGTTGTCACAATAAATGATGGTGGGCTGCCTGATAGGAATGCCAAACTCAGAAAGTATCCCCTGAAGCCAAATAGCCTCAGTAGCTGAATTAACAACTCCCCTATACTCTGCCTCTGTGGATGATATAGCAATAACATTTTGATTCTTGCTAGACCAACTGATAGGACCAGAACCTAGAGAGAAACTGTAACCAGAAGTGGACTTGCAAGTCTGTGAATCACCAGCCCAGTCTAAATCTGTATATCCAACCAAGTCAACCTCTATGCCAAATCTGTAATGAATCTCATATCTATGTGAACCCTGTATGTAATGCAAGATCCACTTAGCTACTTTCCAATGTAGATCATGAGGTTCCTACATAAATCTGGAGACAAGTCCCACTGTATATGATATGTCGAGCTTGGTGTGAGTCAAGTAGATGAGACTACCAACAAGTTGTCGATACCGAGTGTCATCAACCAATGGTGAAGAACAGTCAGCCTCAAGCTTGACTCCTGATAGAAAGGTAGTCAGAGATGGCTTGCAATCAACCATGTGAAATTGAGCCAATAAGTCAAGAGCATACTTAGGCTGTGCAAGAGAAATCCCTGAATCTGACTATGAGATCTCGATGCCAAGGAAGTAGTGCAACAAACCCAAGTCTGTCATGTCAAATCTATCCTGGAGAGATGCCTTCACCACTACAATAGTCGCTGAAGAACTCTTGGTGATCAAAAGGTCATCAACATATAGAACCAAAATCAAGAGCGAATCATCCTACTGCAAGAAGTGGATATTGGGGTCAGAATGGCACCTAGTGAAACCTGCTGTGAGAAGGAAGGAATCCATCTTGGCATACCAAGCCCGAGGGGCCTGTTTGAGGCCATAGATAGATTTTCTAAGTCTGCATACTAAGGAGGAATCTTGAACAAATCCTGGCGGCTGCTCCATGTAGATCTCCTCCTCTAGGTCTCTGTGAAGAAAGGCACTCTTCACATCCATCTGGTGCACATCCCAACCATGTGCTATGGTAATAGCCAAGGTGAGTTAGATAGAAGGCATCTTTGCAATGGGTGCAAAGGTCTCTGAGTAGTCAATGCCTGCCACCTGTGAGAAACCCTTGGCGACTAATTGCGCCTTGTACTTATCAACTGACCCATCTGCTGCAAACTTTGTCTGATATATCCACCTACATCGAACCGTCTTCCTTCCCTTAGGAAGTGAAGTCAAGTCCCAAGTGTGATTTTTGATTAAGGAAGAATATTCTTCCTCCATAGCACTATCCCACTCAGGTACTCCTGATGCCTGTCGAAAAGTCTATGGATCCAAAACTAAGGCAAAAAAGGCATGTGGATCTCTCTGAAAATCCCCCCTAGTACGTCTGTCATCTGCAAGATCTCCTACCCAAGTGCCAGCACTCTCAAGTGTCTATTTGGCCCAAAGTGGCCCAAAAGTGGGCGAGTCAGGTGCTAACTCCTCATCCTCTGACTGACTAGAGGTGGATGACTCTACATCACTATCCTCACTGTCTGAACTCGAAGAAGAAGATGTCTCTGGCTCAAGAACCTGTTGTGGCTGATCTGAATCTGAGGAATCATCATGAAGAAGTAGATCCGATGAGAGAGAAGTGCCAAGTGTTAAGTCTATAGGACTCTCTTGAAAGTGGACACTTCTCTCAATGAACAACTCATGAGTGGTCAGATCTAGAAGGTGATACCCCTTAACACCATCTGAATATCCTACAAAGATGCACGGCTTGGACTGACGTTCCATAGCTTTGCATTTCTTGTTCGGTATGCGGGCCATGGTTGGGGATCCAAAAACCCTAAGGTGCTCAACATCAGGTTTCTTTTTATGCCAAGCTTCAAAGGGTGTTACCCCTTTTAAAGCTTTGTGAGGAACTCTATTTTAAATGTAGCAAGCACAATTGATGGCTTTGGCCCAGTACTGTGGTGTTAAGGATTTGGAGTGAATCATACAGCTACCCATCTCTTTTAAGAACCTATTTTTGTATTCTGCAAACCCATTTTGTGAAGGACTGTAAGTGACTGTGCGCTAAAAATCAATCCCCTCTGTGGTGTAAAACTGCTCAAACCTGTTGTTGACATACTCCCCTCCATTATCAGTTCGAAGAACCTTGATGGATTTCTCACTCTATTTCTCAACAAGAGCCTTGAAGTCTAGAAAATTTTCAAACACTTCATACTGTTATTTGAGAAAATATATCCAAGTGTACCTAGAGAAATCATCAATGAAAGTGAGGATGTACTTGGGCCTTGTGAAAGATGGTTTGGGAAAGGGTCCCGATACATCACTGTGGACTAACTCCAAAGGTTGTGAAGCCCTCCAAGCTTTGCCTTTGTCAAATTTTGCTTCGGGATGCTTCCCAAGGGAGCACCCCTCTCAAAGTCATTTTGAGAATTGGACATGAGGCAAGCCAATGACCATGTCATGTTTGCAAATTTCTCAAGGTAGCGGTAGTTAAGGTGGCCAAACCGCTCATGCCATAATTTGCTAACTCCATCTGAATGAGTCAGCAACGCTGTTGGAAAAGAATCAGGTGCAAAATGTGAGAAGGTGTATAACCTTGCTTGGTGATCTACCCTACCCACTGCCACTATAGTATCACTATGCAACTCCCTGATAGCCACTGAATCTGGTGAAAACTGTCAGGGATCTAGAACATAAAGTTTTGATACCACTTTGTTAGGAATGTGGAAGCACAATTGATTACTTTTCTATAAGCAATTTAAACACGGAATTGAACCAGAATGATTAAGTAACTAGAAACTTGAAACAACAAAGAATATGAAAAACAATACTATCTGTATTAACACTCTTCCAGAATACAATAAAAAAATCTCACTCTCCTCTTCACACCTCTTGGGTGTACAATATTTCTCTCAAGAGTTCTCTCTCTCTTTATCAACCACAACTAACTCAAACACCTGAGTTGTTATCCCCTCCTTGATAGCTTCAGCGGATCTCCTTGACCTTGCACCTTGCAGATCTCCTTTGACCTTGCTTTCTTGCTTCAATGCTTTACTTGCCTTCTATTACGATACATGCCTCATGGGTCTCTTAAATAGGATCCAAAGCATACAATAATTAGACTTCTAATTACAATAATTAGAAACACATACCCTAGACTTAAATTAGTCTTCACATGCAAACATTCAGACCTCTTAAAATTAGATGAGTCTAATTCTGGAAACGCATTTTGGAAACGCATGTAAACACATGCACATGCACAGGTGACCGACGTCGGCTGCTGTTGGTCTACTCATGACCGACGTTGGTCGATCCCTGACCGATGTCAGCATCCTCCTGATCCTTGCCTGACCGACATCGGCAATACTATCAATGCCGATTACTAGTTAAACTCAGCAACCTCCTCATTAGCATCCTGGTGAAGCTTTTAGCTCCAAAACTTAACAATCTCCCACTTGGAGATAAACAACTGCACCTATACAACAACATCCACTAATCATCTCAAGCACCTCCATCTTCAAACTCAATCTTGAAGACCAACCACCACATATCCTGTGATGCTACGCCTGTCATCCAAGTCCCCTGCCACATCTGAACCTACATACCCATGTAGAGAAGTGCTTGACCCTGCATAACATAAATACCTGCTGCTGGTCCTTCTCAAATACCTGAGAATCCACTGAACTTTCTGACAACTCCCACTGCTTGAGAAAACTCAGGTCTAGTACTCATGTACTTAACCTCATCATGTGAATTGGGACACTGTTATGTGAACTGTCCATCCATAGGTGTGCTAACCTGTTCTGCATCTTACATCTTGAACCTCACCACTGCCTTATTCACACAATCATCCTAAGACAACATCAACCTGTGATCTTCCCTGTCTCTAGACATACTTATGCCAAAGAATCTTGCTACTCCCAGATTCTTCATGACACCCATTTGAACTAAATTTACCTTTAGCTCAGGAACTCCCTTCATGTGTAATCCTGCAACACACATACACACTACATATAGTAACAGGATAATGTAGCTAATATTATCCAACCTGGTAAAGGAAAACACAATGGTTAAACCTCCATTGTCTTGCAGCCTGCTCAAGACCATATACCCTGGCCTTCTATCTCACGTGTCCATCCACTCTCTTCTCTAATTTGAAAATTCATTCATTTGTCAGTGCTTTTATCTCGACTGGCAACTCTACCAAAACTCCCACTTGATTCTCTTTCAAAGAATTCATGCCATGCTCCCACTATTTCTTGGATTCTACCTGCATTGCCTCTTCACATCTTCCTGGTTCTTGACCATCAGTGAGCAACAAGTAATATAAAGAAGGTGAACACTGAATATGAGGTTCACTTACCCTTTCAGTCCTCCACATGGGCATTTGAGACTGCTTGACAGCTGCTTTTTGCCCAACATCCATTTCAGTGACCGATCTCGGCCATCTCTCAGTCTGCACCTGACCGACGTCGGTTCCATGCGACTGACCTGTCTACCGACGTTGATTCTTACCTGACCGACGTCGGTTCCATCTACCTGACACTACCGACTCTGCTGGTCTGCACATGACTGACGTCGGTACCTGCTTGATCGACGTTGGTTCCACCTGACCAACATCAGTACCTGTGTTTTCCTGTAAGTGATGACTTTTTCACCTGTGAGCTCATCTTGGATCAAAACCCTATCCAAACTGCCCTGCTTAGAATTATTCAGCCCCTGTGACTGATCTCTGTCCATCATCTCCTCCATAAACACCAAGGCTTATCTGTTCTTGTCAAAAACATCAAATTTTTGTTTCCTGCAATGAACTCGATCTATGCCCTCCGAATATGAACTCATACTTTTTGACTCAAGAACGTCCATTCCCTTCTTATTCATATGACCAAGCCTACTAAGCCACATCTTCGAATCTACAACTGAAGTAGATAAACCAGAAGGAGAATCAATAATACAAGTAGATAGATAAAGAGTACCTACTTTCTTACCTCTTGCTGAAACAAGTGCACCCTTGGAAACCTTTCAAGAATCTGCTGTGAGAGTTATTGTGCATCCCTCATCACCCAACTTTCCTACAGAAACCAAACTTTGCTTTAGGACTGGGACATGCATAACCTCCTTCAACACCCATGTGTTGCCCGTCTGCAATTCCAGCTGCACTTTCCCTTTGCCAACTATTTGACAAGGCATACCATCCCCTAAATAAAGCTCTCCAAAGTCTCCCTGGACATACTCATGGAACAATTCTCTATTTGAGGTTGCATGAAAAGAAGCACCAGAATCTAAAACCCATGATTCTACCTGACTATCCAAAGAAAGTATGAGAGCATCCTGTGCAACAATACCTGCATCTTTTGATTCTTCATTACCTTCATGTTGATTTTATTTATCCTTCAACCAAAAATCTTTCTTTGTGTGTCCTCTCTTTCCACAATTCCAGCAGGTGATACCTCCATTTTTGGATTTGGATCTCTTTCTCATCTTTGACCTTGATTTCCCTTGCTCGACCTTTTCTCTTTGCCTTCCCCTGCTTTTAGCACTTAAAGCATTCCCTGATGATTCACTTGTGCTTTTCTTGTGAATATCTTCATTTAAGATTACACTAACTACATCATCAACTTTTAAGATTTTAGAAGCAGACGCAGTATTACTTACTGCCATTACCAAACTATCCCAACTTTCAGGTAATGAGCATAAGATTAAGAGAGCCTTTATTTCATCATCAAAAACAATATTGACTGAATTTAACTGGTTTACCAAACCATGGAAATCACTAAGATGACTATATACCGATCCACCTTCCTGCATTTACAAAGTAAATGACTGCTTCATAAGAAATACCTTATTCAAAGCTAAGGGTTTTTTATATAAATTTACCAAAAATTCTATCAACTCTCCCGTTGTCTTACACTGTGATAAGTTAGAAATCACAGACGATGCCAGGCTCAACCTTATGGATCCCAAAGCCTTCCAATTAAGAACATTCCATTCTTCATCTTTCATATCTGTGGGCTTGCATGTAACCCCATCCAATGATAAGTACAAATCTTTCTGATACAGATAATCTTCTATCTGCATCCTCCACAATTGATAATTCTTGCCATTAAACTTCTCCATTCGTAGCTTACTTTCTTCTACCATTGCTGTACTCCCACTCAATCAGAAACCCCTGAGAATGACCTGTAATCAAATAATAACCTGCTCCCTACAACTTTGCTCTGATACCACTTGTCATGGATCTAGAACATAAAGTTCTGATACCACTTTGTTAGGAATGTGGAAGCACAATTGATTACTTTTCTATAAGCAATTTAAACACTCAATTGAACCAGAATGATTAAGTAACTAGAAACTTGAAACAACAAAGAATATGAGAAATAATACTATCTGTATTAACACTCTTCCAGAATACAATAAAAAAATCTCACTCTCCTCTTCACATCTCTTGGGTGTACAATATTTCTCTCAAGAGTTCTCTCTCTCTTTCTCAACCACAACTAACTCAAACACCCGAGTTGTTATACCCTCCTTGATAGCTTCAGCTGATTTCCTTGACCTTGCACCTTACAGATCTCCTTTGACCTTGCTTTCTTACTTCAATGCTTTACTTGCCTTCTATTACAATACATGCCTCATGGTTCTCTTAAATATGATCCAAAGCATACAATAATTAGACTTATAATTACAATAATTAGAAACACAAACCCAAGACTTAAATTAGTCTTCACATGCAAACACTTGGACCTCTTAAAATCAGACGAGTCTAATTCTAGAAATGCATTCTGAAAACACATGCAAACGCATGCACACGCACAGGTGACCGATGTCGGCTGCTGTTGGTCTGCTCATGATTGACATCAGTCGATCCCTGACTGATGTCGGCATCCTCCTGATCCTTGCCTGATTGACGTCGGCAATACTACCGATGCTAGTTACTGGTTGAACTCAACAACCTCCTGATTAGCATCTTGGTGAAGCTTTTGCTCCACAACTTAACAAAAACTCAACTCTCATGCCTCGACCAATGTGAGTGATTTGGTATACTGATAGGAGATTGGTTGAAAGAGAAGGAACACTTAGAACATTATTGAATGTTCCTCCTTCCATTTCAACTGACCCTCTCCCTGCAACGAAAACTGATGTGTCATAACTCAAACTAATTGAAGTCATGCTACAAGGCTCTAAAAATGAAAACTCAACTAGAAAAGAGCCCATGTGGTGAGAAGCACTTGAGTCAATGACCCATGAAGATGTAGAAGCTGTTGTAGCTACAAGGGCCTTGCCCTTTTCTTTCTCCTTACCCTTGCCTTTTGCCATAGTAGAATCTTTGGTAGATGAATTATGCTTGATGGACTTAGGAACACCTATGTTGTGCTTCTCTAGAAGATGAGTTAGGTGATCTATTTATTTTTTCATGCATTTGTGTTCATCATGCCCTATCTTCTTACAAAAGACACACTTAACCTTCTCCTTCTTAAGTTTAGCATTGGAGGAGGAAGACTCATTGTTTTTGGTAGGATTGTTGTTTTCTTTCTTTTTCTCCTGGTCCTGGTCCTTGTTCTTTTTCTTCTTCTCCTTTGTTGAAGTCTTATCCTTACCATTTCTAGCTATCAAAGCTTGGGGTTGAGTAGACTTCATTGTGCCCATTTGAATTAGCTTATCTTGCTCCCTAGTCAGGTCGATAATGAATGAATCCAAAGAAGGCATTTTCCATGTAGTGCCAAAGGCACTTTTTGTGGCATGAAAAGTGGAGACAAAGACTGAATAGCTTGGACCTAACTTTGCGAGAATAAAAAGGATGAGTTGATCATCTTTCTTCTCTAACTCGCATTATTTCAATTGCAATCTAAGGGCCTTAAACTTAGTGAAGAAGTCCTGTAGGGTGTCAAAGTTGCTAGAACTTAGACTTATGAGTTCATTTTTGAGCTCATGACCTCTCATCTCATCAAGCTTCCCAAATAAGGTTTCTAGGGTGTACCATGTCTTTGAGAGTCTTGGAGGTTTCTAAATAGAAGAGAAGTTCTGGAGACATGGACAAGCTCAGTAATCCATAGACTTCATCACTACGGTTATACCACTTGACCTTTTTAGCATCAGTGCTGGGTTCTACTTTAGTACCCATGGTGATCCTATACAACCCTTTACTTCTAAGAATGATTAACATTTTAACCTTCCATTCATGATAGTTGAAGGGTGTTAGGAGTTTAAGTTGAAAAGAATCCATTTAAAGCTGAATTTAGGTGAAGTTGTGTTGATTGCAAGTTGTAAAATTATGCAGAAAGAAGAATGAAAGCAAAGATTGCAAATGTTGAAAAGCAATCACACCCCCCCCCCCCAAAATGTTGAGCCCCCCCTCAAATATGCAAGTGCATGCTCAAAAGACATCGGACTCAGTTGAGAGTGTGTCTTAGAGCAATTAGTGCAAGACTTTAAGCAAACAGGACGTCGGACTCAGCCAAAAATGCGTCTCGAGAGACCCAAAATTTTGGCACTTTATAAAGTAGTGTATTTTTGACAATTATCTAGCCTAAGTTGTGGAAAATTGAAAACTAATCAGTTTTGAAAAATATGGAACTCGAATCTGAGCTACCGTTTGCAAGATTTTAAAGTTTTAATTTCTCATAAACTAGTAATTTTGCAAAAAAATAGCACTAAAACATTAAAAAAATGCCTATTTTGAGAGAGAAAGTGGCCTTCCAACCAATCTTTGGACTCAGCACGGAGTGAGGAATCCAAAAGAGGTATTTGTGAAGGGGAATTGGCCTCCTGCCAACCCGGGCCTCACCCTTCGTCTTCATAGGTTAAAGATACAAGTTTTTAAAACCTTTAAACTGCTTTTTTAAATGCTAATTTTCCAATTTGACTTTAATTCAAAAAATCAAATGATTGATTTATGAATACAAGATTAGAATAATTACGAGGAAATTAGACAAAAGCATATTTTACCAATATTGCTTAGTAGAGAGTGGGCCCACCAAATGGGGCGTTGGAAATAGTTAGGCACTTAAAACCAAAAAAAGGTCTAATTTTTGTTGTTTGTTGCTACTGTGCAGCAGAGCAGATGTTCAGCAAGGACGCCAATGATAGGCTCCTCTCTCTCACACCCTTCTTCCACGCAACCTTCACTCCCTACGCCCTTCTTCCACGCAGCCTTCACTCCTTTGAGATTCCAATGCCCAATAGCTGAAAGTGGTCATTTGGGACGTTTTTTCAGTCAGAGCCTTAAAAAATGCCTCCCACAGATCTGAGGCTGCATGTAGAGGCCAAAAAAACTCTTTTCAAGGGTTTGCAACTGGTCAAAGTGCATTTTTACTCCATTTCAGGGCTGAAATAGAAATTATGGGGTGCCAACTTCCACCAGAGAGCAAAAAACGTGATCTGATTTTTCTATTGGTCTGCAGGTTGTTGGAAGAGCCGTGGAGATCCTTCACACAACTGAGAAACTCTGCAAATGAGCCGTTGAAACCTCCTTAGTAACCAACAAATGGATTTGTCCTAACAAATAACGAGAACCACAACCAAACCAACAAAGGTAGTCCACAGGAAAGATAAATGCAACACAAAAAAATGATATTGAAAGGCTTTTTTAGATCAGAGCTGGAAATAAAATAAAAGAACATAAAGAGAACTCCACTCACGTTTTTAAAATAAACTAATAGCATAACCAGACACACGATTACCAGAGTGGCTCTGATACCATATCAGAGTTGTTGCCAGGGTCTGAATAACGCAAATGCAATGGTCAAGTGATTACACGAGACGAAGCTGGTGCACACCACAAAGAAGCTAAAGCAAAGTGAAAACACTGAAAGAGATAATTTGCAAAAGACAAATAGGAGCAAAACCCCATATTCGATTAACTTAAGATGGCCAAAGTGAAGAATACATATAGGAGAGCACATAAGTAACTCCTCCACAAAAGTTAGTCAAAGCACTCCAAGAATAGACTGTAACTCCTCCATGAAAGGTGGTGACAAGGTGCTAAGAATAGAGAAGTAATTCCCATACCCAGAATAGCCGGTCAAAGGAGTTACTTATGACATTCTTATGACACCTATGGCACATCTATGACACACATCTCCACATAAGCTAGTCTATCCCATGAATGTAGGAAAACTCCATGTATGCACAAATATATAATATTCCCTAATTAAATAATAGGGAAAAATAAAAACCTACACTAACATCTTCATTAATGGAATGAGCTTTGATGTCTAGGATAAGTTAATACCTTATTTTTTTGCATTTTTATAATTTGTGCATTTTTGAATTCATGGGTTTTAATGTTCATTAATGAAATGTGCTTTTGTTGTCTAGAAATTGATTACCACATTAAAACTCAATATTTTCAATATTGTGTGTGAATCCTTGATCTTTTCAAACCTTATGTTGAAATATCTATAGGTAAACTTTATGCTGAACAAACCCCTTTGGATTTTTAAGAATATTTTATAATTTTACAAAAACCATTTGATTCCATAATCAAGCACTGCTCTCAATTCTGAATTCTTATTTAAATAAATATTTCAATCCATTTTTCATTTAAATTGGGTTATCCAGATGGTTATCTATGTACTTTATTATGGGATACCATTTTCTCGCTTATATTTATTCCCACTATTTCTCCATTTTAGCTTTCTCTTTTCTTCCCTTTTTGTTCTCTTTTCATGCTTTCTGATTAAAAGTACATAAAATTTTAAAAATCCCCATCATACAAGGGAGTTGCCCCTCTTAAATACAGAGGGAAATCACTAGTCAATCAATGATTTATCTAATGTGGCAAGATTTATGCTACTTTCAATTGGGCATGTCAATGAAATAATGCAACTAAGTACAATGACATAATATATTGCCAACAATTTTTGGTGACTTTGTTAGAGATAGAAGTACCTTGTGCATTTGATATTCAAATATTTTAAGGAACCTCCCATGGAATGGAGGTTGGTGACTTTTTTGAAATGAGGTACTTTGTGCCTTCATATTTATGATTTAATAAATGGTAATTGTTCAACCCAACCCCAATGTTCTCCCTATCCCATGCTGAAATTACTTTGGTCTTTTGACTTTTTCTCAATACACTCCCTTACCTTCGGGTTCGAGAAAGAATTTTTTGAAGTTTTTTAAAGAATATTCTCAAGATGAATATGATCACATTTAGGATTTCATTGTGGCATGTTGTATTTTGGAAGTTGTTGAAGAGGATGTCTCTGTGAGGCTTTTTGTTGAAACCCTCATTGGACCTATTGTTGATTGGTTAACACTTGAAATATGTATGTATTATGAATTGGAACACCATGAAAAATAGATTTGAGCTGTCCATGGATGTATGTGCATTGCTATCCAATTTTTTTTAAATATAAAAGAAAGAAGAAGAAAATATGAGATAATTTATGACACATTTAAACAAATTAGTAGGGTTGATTCCTCATTCCAATTAGTCAAGTTCCAATAATTATCTTTGTCTCTTTATTGCTGCCATTCATCCAAAAATACGTTTCATCTTGATGAGAAACAAAGTATGTGATGTGGAAGACACACAAAGACAAGTAGTTGAAATTGAAGATGATATGATTTCTCTGGGAAACTAAATAGACACGTAAATTCTATTCCAAACACTATAAATTTAGTGGATGCACACTGGAGCCTATCATGAAGAAAAAATCATCACAAATGACTTACATCCTCCATAGAAGGAAATTCGAGAAACAATTTACAATCATACACAACAATGTTGAAAAATAAAATAATTAAAAACTCTGCCAACATCTATCGATTATTTAAATTATACAATTTTAAATGAAAAAGATTTGTCTATGGAAACAATGATTAAACCACGTGATATAAAATATGCTAAAATGTATCATTTGCATTGTGAAGACAATAATGATGAGCCATAGATATTTCTCTACGATGAAAAGAGTAATACTCTTTCAGCGCCCTATGAAAACAATGCTCACTATTGTGCTCAATCAAGAAATTTAATTGCGTACTGATGAGATGTGGGTGAGTTGGTAAAACAACTTGGTTATTAAAATCTCCACCCAAGTTCAAATCTCATAATGGTATTGGAGGTCGGTTGTGACCGTTAAGTTGGTATTAGGCCGATTGTAGTCATTCATTGGTTTTAGTAAGGTTATTGGTTGTTGCTCCAGTCAAAAGCTTCATATCTATTTGAAAAAAAATTTAATTGCATGCTCTTCTTCTATAACATTTGAAGGATCTTCCAACAATATCTCCTATGAGATAGAAAACAAAATTAATTATTTGCCAATGCTTTACTCTTCCTTTTAAATGCAACACTTTGTTGAAGGGATTAAAGATGATCTTTGCAAATTTGACTCTTCATGTCTAGCACACTCCCGAAGATGGAAATTTTCACTTTGGAGTTTGATTAAAAACTCAACAAAATATAAGAGTCAATAATGAGCAAAGGTGAAGACTATGTGCATGAAGAACACTCAGTGAGCAATATAGTGGAAAGAAAAGTAAAGGATCAATTTGATGATGATTATCATATTTTTCAAGTGCACCCTTGGCTAGCTGAGGAGTATGGAAGTGAACCAAAATAAATCCATCTCCCAACATGCCTGCAACCTGACTATGAGACATTATAAGTTATCGGAGAAGGCAAAGAAGTAGTAGCTCTATAGGAAAAGGTTAGAAATGATTCTATTTTTTTAACTTTTTATTTTAAATCTCTCCTTGTGACAACTCTTGTAGATTCATTAAATCACTGAGCTTCAATTGCATTTCTGATCTCAAATAAGAAAAAGTCTAGTGAAATTTTCTTCATCCACCTTCCATGTCATGATAATATTGTTTGTTATCTTCCTTTTGGAGAAATTTTTTCCATATGGACATAATCCTAAATCTAAATATGGTCAATCATTCATAGTTATACTCCTCCAAACATGTTAATGGGTTTGTATAGTCCTTTTATTCCCCTCAGTGCCTTTGTAAATATCTTTGGTTTTCCCAAATCTGCCTTGCTTTCCTTGAGCATTTTCTATTTCCATGTAAGTTTGTGTTTTCAATAAAAGCAGCCTTGCGAAAATGTTCCGCTTTTTCGCCTTCCTTATGTTGGCCTCTTGTACTTGCAAGGTGTTTGGTTGGTTACCTTCTAGCTAGAAAACTTGCAAAATAGTATTTGGTGTATAATTTTATTACGGGTTGAATCTTTGGTGTTAATGTTTGAATTGAGAATTTGGGAGAAAGGTCTTGATGATCGAAGATCTTAAAAAAAGATAAATGGTCGGGTTTAGTTTAAAAAATCCTTAGGTGCTGATGAAATGCGAAGTAATGGATCTCATGGTAGAAATAGATACATGGCTATGGAGACAAAATAGTGTTTTTGATGAAATGTCAAAGCTTTTTACAAACAAATGCCATGATCAGTTGTGGCCTCGTTCAGTGTGATAATTTAAAGATTAGTAGAATTTTTTTAATTTAGAGCCGTTGATGTTTATAATTGTTTCATATCCTCTTGATTTGCATGATCGGGTTCAACATGCATTGTGTCAATATTTTCAACTAAGTCATGTATTCCCATATGATATGAAGTGACAGTTGAACGGTACTTTATGAATAAGATGTTCGAGTTGCTCAAACTTCATGCATGATTTTTAGACTGTTGTTTGTACTCCATGCGTTGATCAACAAACTGATAGTTTAGTTTATTTATAGTTCAATTTATTTTTAGATTGCTGTTAAACTCAATTACGGGTAGAATATTTTTTTAACTATTTTTTAAACTCAACGTTCCTTTGCTATATATGAAGATGATGAACAGTGCTTCATTATCGAGAATAAAATCATTAAATAAAATCTTTCTTTTTTAGTCTATATATTTTCTAAGTTGATATATTATTTCTGAGTAGCTGGTTATTTTATTTTAGTCTGTATTATTTTTTCCAACAGCTCTCAGCATTTTAATATAGTGTTAGAACTCTGTTTATCTTCTATTTATTTTCATTTCAGTTGGTATCAGAGCAAGTTACAGAAATTTAATTTTGTAGGTAGGAATTTCAACTTATTAGTTATCTCCAGAATGACAAATAGCAGCAACTTTCCATTCCAGCTTCCACTGTTTACAGGAGATAATTATGATTATTAAAGTATTAAGATAAAGACCCTACTATTGTCCTAAGATCTCTGAGAATTAGTGGAAGTGGGATACATAGAACTTGCAGATCAGAATGCTCTAAATGCTTTGACAACAAACCAATGAACTCAGTTGAAAGAAGATAGAAAGAAGGACAATCGAGCACTATTTGCTATTTAATCCACATTGAATATTTCAATTTTCCCCCATATTGTTGGTATGACAAAATCAAAGGATGCATGGGAGGCTTTGCAAATTGCATACCAAGGTTCTGACAAAGTTAGATTGGTAAGACTTCAAACCTTAAGAAGAGATTTTGAAAATTTAAGTATGAAAGAAGTTGAGTCTATTCATGATTTTATTACTAGGACTCAAGGTGTTGTGAATCAACATAGAACACAAGGGGAAGCAATTACAAAACAAAAAATTATAGAGAAGATATTGAGATCTCTTCTAGCCATTGAAGAAAGCAAAAATCTCACCACCTTCAAAGTGGTAGAGTTGGTTGGTTCTTTACAATCTCATGAGGAACGTATGAAACATTCTACAGAGAGTTTAGTGCAAGCTTTTCAGTCTACAGTGAAGGTTGAAGACAAATCAACAACTTCTTTTTCAGAAAAAAAACAAATCTCAAGGGGAACCTTCTAATAATAGAGGATGTGGTAGAGGAAGAGGAAGAAGCTATAATAGAGGAAGAAGAAGAGGTAAAAGTTTTATGGATCGGATAAGCATCCAGTGCAAATCTTGTGATCATTATGAACATTATGAATCTGAGTGTAGAAAGAAGAAATCTGACTTGAAAAGGTCAAGAGCCAACTATACTGAAGAGTCTTTTGAAGATCCCAAGCAATCCACCTTCTTCACATGCAATTTGGTGAAAGAAAATCAAAAGGATGTGTGGTTCTTGGATAGTGGCTGCTCTAATCATATGATAGGAAAATCTGATCTCTTTGTCAAATTAAATGCATCGGTAAAAATACAAGTAAAATTTGGTGATGATATAGAGGTTGATGTGATGGGAAAATGTACCCTTGCTATAAAAACTAAGCAAGGAGAAACTACTTACATTCATGATACTTTGCATGTGCCCAAATTACAACATAACCTTTTAAGAATTGGGCAGCTTGTAGCAAAAAATTATAAAATTATGTTTGAAGACAACTGCTGTAAAATATTTGATAAATCAGCTAATTATCATCTTGTAGCAAAGGTTCCTATGACAGAGAACAAGTTATTTCCTCTCACATTGCATTCTACTACTATGCATGCCTTTAAAGCAACCACAAATGATTCATGGTTATGACATCAACATTATGGTCATCTAAATTTTCAAGGATTAAATTTACTTCATAAGAATAATATGTTGAGAGGACTTCCAGGAATTTAGGTAAAAAAAAGAAGTTTGTTCAGGGTGTGCACTTGGCAAGCAACATCGAGATAGTTTTTCGGTGAACAAATCTTGGAGGGAAAAATCTCCTTAAGAGCTTGTGCATGTTGACACTTGTGGTACTATGTAAGAGGAATCTTTGGGTAAGAATATTTATTTTTTGACATTCATTGATGATTTTTCTCACCACACATGAATTTATTTTCTTAAGCAGAAATCTGAGGCTTTTGAATGATTCAAAAATTTTAAAGCTATGGCTAAAAAATAAAGTGGGTATTATCTCAAAATACTCAGAACAAATAGAGGGAGAGAATTCATTTCCAAAGAGTTTTCTAATTTTTGTAACAAAAATGGCATCAAGAGATAATTTACTACAACATATACCCGCTAACAAACTGGTATTGCAAAAAGAAAGAGCCATACCATTATGGAAATGGCATGAAGTATGTTGTGGTCAAAAAATATTCCAAATTGTTATTAAGGAGAGGAGTGGCAATAATAGTATACATCTTGAATCAAAGCCCCACAAAAGTAACTCACAACATCACTCCAAAAGAAGCTTGGAGTGGTGAAAAGCCTTCAGTGGTTCATCTTCATGTATTTGGTTGTCCTGCATATGTTCATATTCTAGTTCATAAGTGGAAGAAGTTAGATGCAAAATCCCAACATTTTATCTTTGTGGGATATTTTGATGCAACTAAAGGATACAGATTCTATAATCATGACACAAAAAAATGGATTATTAGTTGGGATGTGGTTTTTGATGAAGGGGGAGAATGGCAATGGCAAAAAAGTGCACAACAAAAAAACACCACCAGTAATAATGGACATAGAAGTTGGAAGTGTTCCTCCTCTTCCCACAAACTCAAGTGGAAGTTCAAGCCCCAATAGTATCTCAAGTTTGAGCTCTCCAAGCTCAAGTTCACCAAGTCCATCTACTAGCACACCTTCAGGTGATAGTTTAAGTTCGGCATCAAGTCTAAGCACTTCAAGAATGGTACAAAGTTTAAATGAAATTTATTAGAGGAGTAATGTGATTCTAATTTCTAATTTTGATTTGCTTAGTAAAATTCAAGTTGAATCTTCTGTATATGAAGAAGTAGTAAAATAAATGGTATGGATTGATGCTATAAATGATGAGATGCAAGAAATTGATAAAAATAATACATGGGAATTAGTTCAACTTCCAAAAGACAAATAATTGATTGGGGTCAAATGGATTTATAATGTGAAATATCATGTTGATGGTTCTAGGAAAAGATACAAGGCAAGACTAGTTGCCAAGGGATTTGCACAAACACCTAGAGTAGATTATACAGAAACTTTCACTCCAAATGTAAGGCTTGATACAATCAAGCTTTTTTTGGCTATTGTTGCATAATACAAGTGGCCAATATATCAAATGGATGTAAAACCAACCTTCCTTAATGGTTATATAGATGAGTAAGTCTATGTGCACAACCCATGGGCTATGAAATTCTAGGTAAAGAATAGTTGGTTTACACATTGAAAAAAGCTCTCTATGGGTTGAAACAAGCTCCTCGTGCCTGGTATGCAAGGATTGATAGTTATTTCTTGAAGAAGGGATTTGATAGAATCCATTCAGAGCCAACCATATATATCCAACATATTGGTAATGATATTCTCATTGTTTGTCTTTATGTTGCTAATCTTATTTATACAGATAACAGTAAAAGTCTCATGGATAAGTTTCAGGCTGAAATGAAACAAGAATATGAAATGTTAGATCTGGGACTCATGCATTATTTTCTTAGTGTGAAAGTGCAACAACAAGCAGTAGATATATTAATTTGTAAAAAAAAATATGTAGTTGATTTATTGAAAAGGTTTAGAATGATGACATGCACAACAATTGCAATTCCTATAGCCCTTGGTGAGAAATTAACCAAGGAAGATTCAAGTTCCAAAGTGGATGCTAATTTATAAAAAAAAATGGTTGGGAGCCTCATGTACGTCACTATAACAAGACCTGACATTATGTATGTTGAGTTTCATCTCTCGATTCATGTAGGGTGCGCATGAGTCTCATTGATGTGCTGCAAAAAGAATCTTACGGTATGTGAGTGGTACACACAATTTTAGCATTAATTATTCTTTCACTGAAAAAATTGAGCTAGTTGGCTACACAGATTTTGATTGGGTTGGTTCAGTTGATGATAGAAAATCTACATCTGATTATGTATTCTCACTTAGTTCTGGAGTTGTATCTTGGAGTAGTAAAAAATAGGGAACCATGGCTCTCATTTCAGAAGAAGCAGAGTATATTGAAGTAGCAGAAGCAAGTTGTCAATCAATATGGATTCGAAGGATATTATAGGATTTACATTTGATTCAGGAACATCCAACTACATTTTTTTGTGATAACAGTAGCACTATTGCCATGATGAAGAATCCTGTGTTTCATGCTAGATCAAAATGCATAAAGATCTGACATCATTTCATTCGAGATTTTGTTTAAGATGGGCAAGTTTAATTGTAGTTCTATCTTACATCTGACCTATTAGCTGATATTTTTACCAAAGCTTTTCCTACAACGAGTTTTGTTGCTTTACGATAAAAATTGGGCATCATTCCCTTTGATTATTCAGGGGGAGATTGAAGAAGATGTTCAAGTTGTTTGAACTTCATGCATGATCAATGCATGATTTTTGGACTATTGTTTGCACTCCATGCATTAATCAATGAAATAATAGTTTAGTTTATTTTAATTTATTTTTAGACTGCTATTAAAATCAACTACAGGCAGAATATTTTTTAAAACTATTTGTTAAACTCAGTGCTCCTTTGCTATATATGAAGATGATGAACAAAGCTTCATTACCGGAAATAAAATCATTGAATAAAAGTATTTATTTTTGAGTCTATATTTTTTGAGCTGATATATTATTTCTCAGTAGCTGGTTATTTTATTTTAGTCTGTATTATTTTTTCTAACAACTCTCAGCGCTTTAGTAAAATGTTAGAGCTCTCTCAATATTTTCAACTAAGTCATGCATTCCCATATGATATGAAGTGACAGTTGAACCGTAATTTAGATGCTCGTATACTTATAATGAAATTAAAATTCCTGTGATTTAAATTCTCGTCATAAGATTATTGACCAGATACTTTATCTTGTTCCAAATGATGAGAATTTTTGTAATGTTGATAGTAAGCAACATGTTGAGAATTTTGTCGTCATATTTTTTGGAGTAATTATTTGCAACTTCCAAAACCACTATAGGTGAGTAATGTAGATAGAAACATTAAAATAGTTATTCACTCAATAAAATGGATACGAAAATGCTGAATAGTTGTTCATTGTGCGGTATAAATGAGGAAGGAAAGGAATCCAAATATCGATTTATGTCCATATTTACAAAGAGAAAAGTTTACCTAGCATGCACAAACTCCAATTGATAATAAATTGAATATTTAACAAACACATTTTAAACATGCATTTAGTTAAAAAGGTTAGCTTACTGTAGTCAAAACAAGGAGGTTATGGGTTGAAACCATCAACAGGGAAATTTTTTACATCTATGACTAATATTTGTGCGTGTTGATTATGCTCAAGATTTTCAAAATTGGTGACCTTTCATAAGAGACCAATGATGTTGTAATATTGATTTTTGATCATATGTTCACTACAATAAACAGATGCTCATCAATGAAAAGAAAGTGGAAATAAAATGAATTGAATATTACCAGAAGCAAATACAAAATTCAAAGCAACATAAAACTAGAATATAATTCACATTTAGATCCATCAAAATTTCAAGGCACCTCAAGAACTACCTGTTGTCAATCAGAGTCACACCCTTGTGAAGGTAGTTTCAAGCCTTCACAGTTTGCTGAAACATGGAAAAAATCCTAGGCTGTGGGTGGCTTAATTGGCGAATTGAATCTCTAGATTCTAAGGGCTAACTCCCTTTGGTGTATCAATTAGGATCTCTACTCTACACTAAAAACTACCGAGAAAAAGGTAAGAAAGAAAATTGAAAGGAAATCCTATCTAATGATGGTGATACACTTGTATTTTGGTTCATCCACTTAATTTGAGCTTAGAAAAACACTGATTAGATAAGAAAAAGAATGAACTTTCAACTCTAATTAACTCCTATGCATCAGTATTTCATGAAAATATTTTTATCTGATGATCAAAGATTGAGAAAAATGATGGAATAGGTCTAATTCAAGGCACTAACCAACCACTTATATCCACTATGAACTCAGCCAAAAGACATCAAACACAGAGCATGACCTACATATCTGATCAACTATACTACTAGGTAAGAATCAGGACTTGACAAAGAAGAAAATTCTATCACATATGCAAATCACCGACATAAATACACTATACCAACACCCTAAAATTTGAAATTAGTCCTTCTATTTATCTGAAAAAGGTTACAAAACTCAAATTTTGACAAAGTTTGGTCTTGCCAAAAGAGGGATCCTTAAAATCACTGAAAAAGCCAACTTATATAGAAAAAGCATACAAAATCCAAGAGATTGGCACTAAAAATAGAAGAGGAGATCAACTCCCACATCACCCCAAGTCCAACTCCAGCTATGCCAAGATAACCAAGCCTTCAAATAATATCTTTTGTATTATGCCTTGCATGAAAAGCTCTTTGGCGTTGAAAATGATGGTGAGCCCATTTCATAATCCTTATTTAGAATAAAGATTAAATTATTCAAACGTGCATGGATCTTTGGTAATTCAATTCTCTTCATGCATGATGATATGCCAATCTTCAAAGAGAAAAATCTACTTGAAGCTGAGTTGGAAGTGTTTGAAAAGGCTTTGATTAACAAGATAGACAAGAGTGCATGCATGAAATTCTATGTTAAGCTCTCCTTAAACAACCATCCAATGTTAAACTCTTCGAGCCCTTCATGCATTCGAGTATCCCTTTTGGAACTAAGAGAGTCATGCTTGAAGGTAGTTGCATGTCTTTTCCAAGTCTAAATAATTTGATTATTGCATTAAAAACTTAGCATGCTCCTTACTATAGTATAATCTTGCTTAGGCCACTTTGCATGCTCTGAATGTGAGTTGTAGATTGCACCATCAAATTCAAAAGGGGAAGTCCTCATTATCTTCTATTGATTGGCTATCGAAATCCCATTAGTTGAATGCACTTATGCCACTTATCCTTGGATAATTGGTCCTTAAGATTTGTAATGGGTAACTTTATATTTCCGTTACCCTTCTCTATTTTGGCCAATTACTGTGGGCTTTTTGTTCGGACTCTTTTTAAAGTCATCCTCTCAACTTTTCTTTCTTTCAGCCTTTTCTTCGGATAAAATGTCCGTGTCTTCACTTTTGGACTTTTCTTTCTTTTGAGTAATTTGCTCGAAAGAATTGTTTCTTTCTTTCCTTTAGACTTTCCCTTTGGACAATGTGTCTGAAGCTTTTCTCTTTATACACTTTTCCTTCAGACAATTTGTCAAAAGGAATTCATGTAAATGCCTCTTCGACTTTATGAAAATGCCCTTCGGGATTTTTGACATGGACCTTTTCTAGTGGAGTTTTTATCTCTTTTGCCTTGAACAATTCCTTTGGACAAAAAGTCTGAAGGAAACTAGGTCTTCGGGTTTTTTTTTTGCAATGGACAATTCCTTCGGACAAATTGCCTGAATGAATTTTCCATCCTCAGACTTTTGTAAATTGTCCTTCAAAATTATGAAATGGTACTTTGAAACAATTGAAACGACCATTCGGCAAAATTGAAAATATCCCTTTAGAAAAAATGGAATGGTCCTCTTGCCCTTCAGAAAAGTTGTAAAGGACTTTTTCGAAGGAAAAGAACCCTTCAGAAGAGTTGTAAAGGACCTTTCAGACTTTTAACAAGGACCATTTCTTGCAAAAATTACCTTTCAAAAAAATTGGAATGGTCCTCTCCAAATAAATGAACCCTTCAGATTTTGTGAAAATAGACTTTCCTGAAGGAAAAGAGCCCTTCAGAGTTTTTGAAAGTGTCTTTTTTGAAGGAAAAATAACCCTTCTCATTTCTTGAATGAGGCCTTTTTTAAAAAGAATTTTACCTTTTGACCTTTTGGAGATGCCTTTTCAAAATTTTGAACTGGTCCCTTCTTTGAAAAAGTTGAAAAGGCCTTTCAGGATTTTTGAAAATTCAATTCCTTCGGACTTTTGGAAAAGCTCAATTCCTTCAGATTTGTTGAATATGACCCTGTTAGGAAAATTTCATTAACCAATTCCTGACACTTAGATAAAAGGCATGGTTATGCAAGTTTCAAATGATAAGGGTTACAATTTGACCTATGGGGTCGAAATTGTCAACACTTCCTTAATTCCCTAGGTGCCCGATAAATTTGATAGGCACTGCATCTATTGTTTTTGTTAATATGATAACAACGGATGAATGCCAAGTTCATTACAACTTAGAAGCAATTGTAAATGCAGTTCTTGCAAAATGATCTCCCTTATTTGAAGTCTGCAAGATGAGTAGTTTTGGGGATATTGGTGCAAATTATAGTAGCACGACACTATTAAAACTCAGAAGTTTTAATTGTAAGAATGATGAAAATAGAAATATTATTTTTAGGTTATTAGGTATAACCAATTCTATTGCACCAGTCTTTGTTTTAGATTGTCTATCTTCTAAATTCATCCCTTCTCGACTAGTTGGTTACCATTATTTTGGTAAATAGGTATGTATATAATGTTTCTCCATTTCTCGAATAAATCAAGTTCTTTTGTTTTTCTCACAATCTGGTATCAGAGCTTTCTAAGACCCTAATCATTGAACAACAACATGGTACAATGAATTGGGAAAGCGACAAGCTAAGATAAGTCTATGATAGAAGATTTGATGCAAGGAAGAAATCACAGTTGCGATATACCTTGGTCGATGCCTATAGCCTGCTTGAGTGGTAAAGAAGATGTGAACCTAAAGAAAAGGATTGATGCCTGTGGAGTGAATGTAGAAAGTGTTAGAAGCCTGATTGAAAGGTAATCGATGTCTGCAGCCTGAGCATGAAAATTGCTAGGAGAAAGTGCAATAGAAGGATGCAACAGTCCTATAGAAGCAACCAAGAAACTTGAGATGTTGTAGCTATAGAAGACAATGAATGGAATGGGTGTTGGCATTGGGGAGAATCATTATGGAAGCCTATCGTGGAAGCGTGAAATCCTAAGCTTTTAAAGTCTTATCAACGTAGAAGTTGTATAACATGTAATAGCCATAGGGTCATCACCTATGGCATCATGACTCAGATTATTAATGGCATGATGTAGTAGCAGTTGGATCACATAGACAGTTAATGCCATTGAATGGACGATGAGCCGTGATCAAATCCTCCTACAGTAGGGTAAATTGTGAGTCAGTGATCAAGTCCAGTGCATTCGAGTCCAATAGTAATCATTCCCTCTGTTAGGGAAAACATGAATTCATCCCTTTGTTATAAGTTTTCATTAATGCCAAGAAAGAGAATAAAGTGATTAAAATAGTTCGTGGAGCATTAAAGCTTTGAGATGAACTGTGTGGAGACTTCTGCATATGTCTACCATGAAAAATAATGTTGGGACTACTAAAAGCCACCAAGGAGACTCACAAGCTATAGGAAACCACGTGATACTCAAGAGAACTCTTTGTTCTACTTTGCCTTGTTAGAAGCCCTCTGTGACAGTGAGAACCTTTAGTTCAATGAGTTAATTTGAAAAGGAATTATAGAATATTTCTTATTTGACGTACATTTCCAAGCAAGGAAAATATGAGCATAACTCAAAGCTGGATACGATGCAAACTATGAAGATTAGGTTGATCACCCTAGGAAGCATCCCTGTCTCTCAACGATAAATTATCATGCTCATGTCCAAGCTCGATTTTCACACTAGTGAGTAAAAAGACTTGTAATTTTCTCTCATAGCAATAAAATAATTTGTTTTTCCTTTACAATGTTTGCTCTGAAATTACTTCTATTTGACACCCAACTTCTCAAAGGACCAAACTATGCTACTTGGAAAATGAAGATGCACACCATCCTTCAGTTTGAAGGACTATGGGGAATCATCACAGGGACTGTGTAGGTTCCTACTAATCCTAATGTGCTCACGAAATATGAAATGACTAATACTAAAACCTTGATGCTGATTATGTTAAGCATAACTGATGATGTGCAACCACATATCAGAGATGCAAACAGAGTAAAGACAATGTGGGATAAATTAGCGATCATCTATGAGGCAAAAAATAAGACTAAGATCCTCCATCTGTAGTCGAGACTTCACACACTCTCTATGGAGTCTGATGAGAAATTCAAGGAATTATTACGTTTGGTGGCTGAGCTACAAAAAAATTGTTAGCACTCGGTGAGATGGTAATGACCAAATCTTGATCCAGATCACCTTGGGAGCACTCCCTTCCCAATTCAGAGTGTTTATTACGATGTTAAATGTCTCCAAGAAGATAGTGTCATTTGAAGAACTCATGAACCTATTGTATCAAGAAGAAGCCATCAACTCAATGCAAGATGAGTTGCAAGACAGAGCTCTTATCTCGAAGCAACAATGAGGTCAGAAGTCTCATAAGAGACCTCTATAGAAGCAACCACAGAAACAACAACAACAGTTTTGACATCATCAAAAATCACAAAAGTCAAAGAGGTGGTGTCTCATCTGTCAAACCAACACTCATGACACAAATAATTGCTAGTATAATGGCTTAAAACAAGGGTCTTCTAGTAAAGAAAGCACATCAGAGAGTGACGATTCTCTAAAATTGAAAAGGCATCCCCACTGGTAGAAGCAAAAGGGACATCTTGCAGCTCAACAAGATGATGGATCTAATGAGGAGACACCTGAAGAAGCCAATGAGAACTTAGTGTTAGTCTCCCAGACCTTGTAACCCATGAGGAATATCTGGTTGATAGACTTAGGTGCCATTAACACATGTTATATGACAGGAAGTTGTTTGATTCACTGACATACCAACCCACTGGAGATTAGGTTAGAATCATCGATGATAAAGAGTATGTTGCAGAAGGAATAGGCCAAGTCACCATTCCTCTTAGAACGCAAAAATGTACACTCTCAAAGGTACTATATGTTCCTGGATTGACATCCAACCTCTTATTAGTCAGTCAGCTTTTGAATCATCATCTGAATGTGAAGTTTCTTGTTGATAATGACATCAAATCCTACTTGATCTCACAAAAAGGTATTATTCTTACTAGAGCATTTTTGAAAGATAAATTATTTGTTTTAGATGTTGATTCATCTTCTGTAGTAGTTTTATTTGCCTTTACGGTAGAATCTACTTCTCTTTGGCACTACCGTTATGGTCACCTGTTTGCTAGATCTTTGTACCAACTGAGTTCAAAAGGGATGGTACATGGACTTCCCAAGTTGTCCAGTTCCTTGCCCATTTGCCTTGGATGTCTTGTAGGTAAAAAATGTAGGGATCTATTTAAAGCAAGATCCTTTCATGCCAAGAAATGTTTGGAGGTTGTTCATACTGATTTGAATGGACCGCTATCTGCTTCATTTTTGGGATACAAGTACTTCCAACTATTCATGGATGACTACTCTTAGAAGATATGGGTGTTTTTCCTAAACCAAAAGAGTGAGGCCCTTCATCATTTCAATGTCTTCTATCAAGGTGTTGTGAAGGAGACCAAAAAACCTCTTCTTCTACTCCACTCAGATCAAGGGGGGAATTCACATTAAAGAAATAATTGGCATTCTTGAACCAACATAGCATCAAACAAAATTTGACTACTCCTTTCATGCCCCAGGAAAATGGCATTGTTGAGTGATGCAATCACATAATAATGAAAATGGCTTGCTGCGTGCTGTCAATAGCAAATTTGGAGAAATGATATTGGGTAGAAGAAGTCTAGACATCTATTTATCTTCTCAATAGGAAAACAACGAAGATTCTAAAAGACAAAACTCCATAAGAGGTAGGGAGTGGTAAAAATCCATCAATTTTTCATCTACGAGTGTTTGATTGCACAACATATATGCATTCCCCAGCTCTAAGGAGAAAGAAACTTGAGCCAAAAACACTCCCGTGCATCCTATTGGGCTATAACACTACATCAAAAGCATACTATCTCAAGGATCATGAGATGAAGAAAATCTACGAAAGTAGAGATGTGGTTTGTGATGAGTTATCCTTTGACTCAATGATGTAGAAAGAATAATCAACACCAACCACCTCTCACGCTCTGAGTCAGATGATGAGGAGACTTCTCATAGAGAAGATGAACTACAAGGGGAGTTGTATGTTGATCTTGGAGAATTAGAAGATGTTTCTATACATCCACCAGGTAGTTATTCACATCAGTAAATTAGTTCTTCATATCAACAATAGATTTCCCATCTGAAGAGGGTACAAAGCACCATCAAAGACTCCCATACTTCATCTGGAGTCAGAACAAGGAGTCAGACAAGAAATGAGGTAAATTTTGCACTCATGAGTATAGTAGTTGATAGCTCTGAACATGATAATGTTCAAGAACCACTAAGTCAACCTCAGTGGAAGAAAGCTATGGATGTTGAGTATGACTCACTCATGCAGAATCGGACTTGGGAACTTGTTGATCTACCTACAAGAAAGAAACCCATAGGCTGCAAATGGGTTTTCAAAACTAAATATAAAGTAGATAGATCCATCGACAAGCACAAAACATGACTTGTAGCAAAGGGATATGCTAAAAAATAAGTCATTGACTATGAAGAGACCTTTGCACCCACTGCGAAGATCAAGACCATCAAAGTTGTTTACACAATGGCAACACATAATGGATGGAAACTTTAGCAGATAGACATCAAAAGTGCTTTCCTAAATGGTGACCTCAAAGAAGAAGTATACATGACCCAACCGGAAGGATTAGTTGATGAAAAACATCCTAAAAAGGTATGTCATCTCATCAAATCATTGTATGGACTGAAACAAGCTCCTAGGGCATGGTACATCAAGATAGATGATCACCTTTTGCAACATGGTTTTACTCATAGCACCTCGAATTCCAACTTGTACATAAAGAAGGTAGGGATAGAAATCGTCATTCTTGTTTTGTATGTAGATGATATTGTGATCACTGAAAGTTCAGAAAACCAAGCTGATATTGTAAATAACGATCTCAAAAGATCCTTTGACATGACTGATTTGGGGCTACTCCATTACTGTCTTGGCTTGGAGATATGGTAGAAATAGAATCACATTTTTATCTCCCAGATAAAATATTCCAAGACACTCCTAGAAAAGTACAGAATGTCAGATTGTGAACTTCGTTCAACACCAATGGAGAAAGGTTTATAACTATTTTGATTCTAGGACTCACCTTAAGTGGATGCAACTTTCTATAGACAGCTCATTGGGAGTCTCATCTACATGACCTACACTAGACCAGACATATGTTTTTCTATGAGCTATCTCTCTAGATTCATGCAGGAGCCAAAGAAATGTCACTGGGTTGCAACAAAGCATGTTTTGAGATATGTCCGAGGTACACTTGAGTATGGTCTGGAATACAAGAAAAATACATAATTCTTATTGCAGGGATACACCGACTCGGACTATGCCGGATTTGTTGATGATAGAAAGTCAATGTCAGGATCTCGTGAATCAGTAAGAAGCAAATTGTTGTTGCACTCTCATCCACTGAGGCAGAGTATTACACCGCATGTGGATTTGTGTGCGAGGCGATATGGTTACGTCACATTCTAGCTAATATGGGCATTAGTGAAGAGAAACCACCTATCCTTCATTGCAATAATCAAAGTATGTTGAAGCTTGTGAAGAATCCTATTTTTCATAAAAGAACCAAGCACATTGAGGTCAAATGTCACTACATTCGAGAGCAAGTCTTAAACCACCACATCTAACTCCAGTACTGCCATATACTCACCAAATTCCTTTTCTCACCAAATCCCTTGAAAAGGTGAAATTTGAGCTGTTTAGGAGGTACATATGTGAAAATAATGTAATAAGGGGGGGAATGTTAGCATAGCGTATAAGTTTTGTTTTACATTATTTTTAAGTTATTAGGTATAACCGATTCTGTTGCACGAGTTTATGTTTTAGATTGTCACGAGTTTATGTTTTAGATTGTCTAGCTTCTAGATTCCTCCCTTCCCGGCTAGTTGGTTACCGTATTTTTGAAAATAGGTTTTTATATAATGCTACTCTGTTTCTCGAATAAATCAAGTTCTTTTGTTCTACTCACAGTGCAGTCATTTGATTGCAGAAGTACTTAGTCTGCCAGTAGCTCAGGTCAACATCAAACTCAAGCTGCTCGGCCTTAAGGCTACCTCGAGAAAAATTAAATTCAAGAGTTTTGAGCACTCCAGTGCTGAGGATGATGAGAATACAATAGGACTGTGAGTTGAAGATTTCACAGAAAATGAAACTCTTTTTCACACATTTATTAAAGACACAGTGAGCAAACAACGTTGAAGGCAAAAACAAGACAAATTTTAAGTTATCTTCGTGTCCATTGGAGGGTTTCAACAATATTTCAACCATATTAGCTGTATGATTTTTGAGATTTTATAATTAAGCCGGAGGCTTATACGGTGGGGGAACCCCTGTAAATTCGTCTTCTGAGAGACAAAAATATATACGCTGTTTTGGTCTATTCTAGCGCTGACACGGATATTAGGGAATATGTTGGAATAATAATTAAATTTCAATGGACCGTTGTGTTGCCAATGAGAATAGAGCACTATTGTCCACCTGATTTTTTAATTTTACAAGTCATATATAGTCAGCTTCTGTGTTTGTTTGCAAATTTTACAGACTACTACGCACAGGCATACGGAGAACAGAAGAGAAGAATATGTGCGCAAGGGACAAAGCTTGCTTCCAAAGTGAACAAAATACATTTACATACAGAGGCAATCATTCATTCTTCTGAATGCTTCTGCAACTGCAATTGCAAAACAATTCCTTTTAAAATGTGTCTCAATCGGCATACTTCACAATGGAATCTGAGTCTGAGTCTGAGTCTGCGTGTTGATGATACCGACGACCAGATCCTCAAAGGCGCCCAGGAATGCCCTGCTTGTAGGTTCTGAAACAGCCCTTAAATAATCATGACAGAGAAAAGGAATAGCAACAAGAACATAGCCAAATCATTTGCATCCTTTACCAAATATCAATAGACATAATAAACACAAATCATATATTAAATTTGAAGAAGGCAGAGTACTCTGTTTTTATTACTGTACTGTATTCTAATCACAGCATTAACAAAGAAAAGTTTTTCCATTCAATATGCAGCGCTTTACAAAACCACTTATTAATAATAAGGAACGCTTAATTTAGGGGAGTTTAACAGGCTGTTTGAACAGCAGTCTAAACAAAGGTCTATATCTCTAAACATGCATTATTCGCTTTGCTAAAAAAAATTTTGCAGTTTGTTTAAATCAATGTTTAACAACTGAATTATAAAGGATAAACTATAAATAAAAGAATCTCATGCGTTGATGATAACTGCAGTTGAGAGATGAGGATAGCATGCGGTGAGAGAAGCATTCATGCATCAGTTATCAACACTGCTTGTCTTGAATTCTGGCCTTCATGTTATCGATTATGTCAGAGCTCATGACTTCAAGGGTAATTGTCTTGCTGGTGAGGGTTTTGACAAAGATCTGCATTCCTTCGCTCAGGCGGAGAACTAGGTGAGGGTTGGACTCTTTCTGAATATTGTAATCCACGAGCATACGACCATCCTCCAATTGTTTGCGGCAAAAATGAGGTGCTAATGATCAGGAGGAATTCCCTCTTTGTCCTGGATCTTTGCCTTTACATTATCGATGGTAGCGACGCTCTCCACCTCCAGAGTGATGGTCTTCCCTGTCAATGTCTTCACACAAAAATCTTGATATTGATGATATCTTCTTCCACAAGGTTTTCCTACAAATTAGATGCATGTTTCAAAACCCTTACATAATAGATTCATATAAGAAACGGGAATGGATTAATGTAAAAATGAGACAATACCTTTAAAATGTCTGACGCGTTTGCTTTCTTTGCAGAGGATTTGAAGAGAGATTAAAACAAATTCAGAATGGTTAGTTTCAGAGCCAAGAGCCCAATTTTTATATTTCCTACCGACGGATCTTCGATGCAACAGTGTTCTAGCACGACACATGTAACATATTGCATGTTCTTTATTATACCAACCTTGCACGGAGTGACACTTCAGGAAGTCGCTGACCTAATACAGAAAGTTCTCAATCTGGAAATTATATATATTATATAATATATATACATTTTAATTAATATTTAATATATATTTATATATGATATATATATATTTATTATATTATATAATTATATATTCTTACGTTAATAGATGTAATCTACGCTGACAGTCAAGAGTGTAATGGTGTGAGTGGATAATTTTTATTTTTTTTGGTTTACATATAAAAATAAATTATAAAAATATATATAACCAACCAACAATTACATTAAGATGCGTTGATATATGTAAATGATAAAACATAGACAACGATTTTTGCATTTAAAGCTCTCCCATTAATGGTGCTCATTTTCCACATCACTATTCTAACTGACTATTGTAGTAATTCTGCGATTTAATGAATTTTCCATTGAGAAGTGCCCAGAGTTAAAGGAGCACAAAACCAATAACTGATAGTAACAAAACCGTCCTGGATGCAATCAACCACCACCC
Source organism: Torreya grandis (assembly GCA_037957365.1). Classification (NCBI taxonomy): domain Eukaryota; kingdom Viridiplantae; phylum Streptophyta; class Pinopsida; order Cupressales; family Taxaceae; genus Torreya; species Torreya grandis. Next base: position 821,029 of record JARHVA010001142.1, on the reverse strand, counting down.
ACTTGGGTCCCTGACTTCCCTGCCATTGTATGATTTATAAAAATGAGTGGCGATGAAAAACTCTGGTGATATGAGTGCTTATATTTACACACAAGGCCGCAATAGTGGTCCAAAGCCATGGAAGGAAGCAAATATTCAAACACAAAAAAGGTGAGTCTTACAAAATCAATTGATAGTTGGTTATTTAATAATGCTTCGACCTCCTTTTCTTTTCCATTCCCTGAAATACTGACGTTCTGCATGTCTAAGTATCCAACCAACTGCAGGGCGAGGCCGCAATGAGGCAGGGCATTGCTGGCAAGCCAATGAGCTCCCCTCTGCTTGGCCTTCCACACATCCCATAACATAAATAATATAGAGAGCACCGTGCCCATCCACATCAGCAAGTCATTGAGCTGCTATGCCATGACTAATCCCAAAACTGAACAACACAACCACGATAACACAGATATCTCTGCGCTTCACACCTCTGAAATGTTTTGCATGAAAAATATTTGAATATTTAAACATTTAAGAAAATTGTAAATATTCTTCACTTGCACTTGTCTCATTTTTCTTTTCTTAAAGCAGCTGAAATAGTTATAACCGATTCCGAAAGTGCCATCAAAATGAAGGTTTTACTTTTTTTTTAAAAATTTGTTTATTAATATGTTCTTTCCTTCATCATAACTCCAAATAATCTTAAGCAGAATATTGTATATTGTAACGGAGCCAATGTATTTTATAAATTTCATTTTTTTTAAATGTAAAGGAAATGCTTATTTTTATTTTATTTTAAATAAAAATTTTTTAGGATGGGATGGTATAGTATGGTGTCAAGTGAATATTCATTTATTTAAAATATTATTTTAATCTAATATTTTGAGGAGGTGGTATATCGATTTTTATTTTTATTTTAAAATTTTTCTTTTATTTATTTATCACACTTTTGAAGGTTATAATATGAAAATATTTGGGCACGTTTTTTTTGCTACTAACTAATGGGAGATAGACATGTAACATTGTTAATATTTATTACACAATTTTTAAGAAATTAAAAAAATTGTAATTTTTAGATTGGTTTTCTTAATAATGGATGGATTTATTTATTTAGAATTGTTTTTAATTAATTTTAATTCACATTATTTAATTTTTATTACTTTACATAGGAACCACTAGCTCTCTTTTGAAGCCATTTATATTATAGATTATTTAGAGTGATATTTTAATTAGTTTTAATCTAATTATTATGTTTTTGTGAATGAGATAAAACACACGCACACATAAAATCTGAAGGGATATTATTATTTTATATGAACAAATGGACTTGGAAAATTACTTGAAGAATGGTGGGAGGACACGTGTCATTCTTAATATTTGTACCATCGAATCACAAATATAGAAGAGAAGAATACACAAATTCAACTATAAAATTCATAATCAAAATGAAAGACAACAGGTTACTTATACCAGATGATATAACAAGTAATATTTCATATGGAACCTTAAGTGCCAAATTAAAAAAGGAACTTGATATAATCATGAGACATTTTCTTCAGACTCATAATATCGCACCACTATGCATGATAATTTAAAGAACAACAAGATCATGGAAATCACATTTAATTGGTGTCATTTGTGAAGCTTTTCAAAATGAATCATCAACTATACAACATTGTCCATTTCTATTAATTGCACCAACTGGAGTTGTAACATTTAATATTAGTGCTTCGATAATCCACTCAACACTGCGAATCCCAATCATAGACTTTTTTGAATTAGAAAGAACAAGACTCACAAGTTTTCAAGAAGAAATGCGGCATATAAAATATAATAGTAACAAACATGGAGAAATATTATGGAAAGAATTCAAAATAATTATTACTTTGTATAAGGTATTTAGACGAGAAGGAAAAAGTGACAACCAGAAAAGGTTTTGACAACTGATCACAAATCTTAGAGATGCACATCCAACTATTGATGATTGAAAACTATTGATGTCAAGAACAAATAGTGTATTACATCCAAGCATTAAGGAATATTTTGACTATGCTATTCATTTATTTGCAATAAATGATAATGTGAAAAACCATAATAGAATGAAATTGAAATCATTAGGACTGATTGCATAGAGCATTGCAATTAGAATGGGTAGTACCAATCCATCAGGAGGTCAGAATGATGAATTGGATGTGGAGTTATTAATAGATAAGGATGCAAGGGTGATGTTAACCTCCAACCTATGAATAGAAGCAGGACTTGTAAATATATCTATAGGATATACTCAAAGTATTATATACATACCTAGAAGTTCTCCACCAGAGCCACCTACATATGTTATGGTGGAATTTGACAGTTACTCTTGAATGCCATTTACAGATGCAACTCTGCATACAATTCTAATTACACCAATACAAAAGGGATGGACATGACAACTACCCTTAAGATTGGCTTGGAGATTATCCATACACAAATCACAAGGATTAACTCTTTTTAAAGAAACAATTGATATAGGGCATACAGAAAGACCAAGGTTAACATTTATGGCCATCTCACATGTAAAATCTATGGAAGGACTCAAAATTTGGTCTCCATTTAGATATGATAGATATGAGAAGTTGAAAACAGGGAAACAACTTTCCAAACAAAAAGTTGAAGAAAAGAGACTCAAGTCCTTAGAACCACAATAATGTTACATTTTTAATATCATATATATTATATTTATTTTCATAGTTTGATGTATATACAATTATTTTCTTTAATTATCATTTAATGTGAAATATATTTCTTATTTGGATGAACTTGAAATGATACATTAATTGATTTTATTGTTAAATATGCATGCCACACCTGCAGGTGCTACTATCATAGATATCTTAAATACATTTATCTAAAATATGTTGAGAGATATCAATCTCAAGGTGCCTATCTTACCTACATCACAATATAAGCGCCTCGAGATTGATATCTCTCTATGTATTTTAGATAAATGTATTTAAGATATCTATGCTAGTTAAATATATATGTGTTATTTTCAATAATTAAGATTAATTAATTCTATTTTTATTAATATAATATTTTATAAAGTGGTGGTGATTTATTTTATATTTTTAACTTAAATATTTATCTTTTTTAACTAATAAATTTTAAAATTTTAATATTTCAATAAAAAAATACATTAGTTTTTTCATATAATTAAATGTAAATTGTAACTCCTAAATAAATTAAGAGTTAAGAGTTAATTTTTAAAATGAAATTTTATTTATCATAAATTTTATATTCTACTGTATCATTTTAAGCTACTATAATTTAAATTATTACTTGACATAAATCAATTGTTAGAAAATATCATCGGGAAAGATGTTTTGAGTCTCTGGACCTTTCACGTACTTATATTACTGTGCATTTGCTGCACAATGTTGTACATATGCACCACATTTTTCGTGTACGTGTAAAGTTTGTAAACTTTATTTTAATTTAGATATTAAAGTTAAGAATATGAATGAAGAACATATTATATCTACAATAACAGAGCGCCAATAAAATGAATGGACTCAATTAGTTCTTCATCACTAACATTTAGACAACTTCATCTGGATAAGATGAATGCATGCATTTCGACCAATTTGAATTTTTGGGTTCAAATGTTCACATTAAAAATTCACATGGGTGGATTAGATATATTAAATTGAAATGAAATGGTTTTAATTATGTTTATAAGATCCAACGATAATTGTGGCAAGCTTAAAAATTGGTAAATTTTTTAACAATGCGATATTATAATAATAATTGATGATGAGATTTAAACATGAGAAATAGTTTAATATTCAACAATTGAATTTATGATAACATGATATTTTATATTATTTTATTTTTATTATCCTTTCTATTAACACGGTATTTCATGTGAGATCATACATTAACATGTGGTTTATAGCCCGCACGATGGTTCCATCTTCTATTGACAAAGACTCTACATTTGACATACACCATATCAAATGAGATTACAGATTTAATCCCTCTATTTCTTCATCTGGCCTCTTAAGAAAAAATATCCCCGCTTGACGATTGGTCTCAGGTGGGAGGGAATGTAGTTTCTTGTACATTAATAATAGAATGTTGTTAGCGTAGAAAATGATAGGGGTATTCTATCACAATATAATACATAAAAGGAGAGTATATTCCACAAATAAAAATAAAACACTTACAAGATATAATTGCAAAAAAAGGTACAATTTTCTCTAGCTTTTCTTGCACCTTCGGGAAAACTGCTAGTTTAATTTTAATATTAATGCTCACTTAGAACTGAATGATCGATAACACTTTAATAAAATTTCATTTCAAATATAAGTATGCAAGTAATGTTATAAAAGGGGAAATAAAAAATAAAACATAAATAATTAAGTTGTGGAGGTATTATTTTTGGCCCTGATGAAAAATGAGTGAAGCAACATGCTTCTTGGCTTCTCTTAGTTTGAAGTTACATCACGAAACAAAAGTATCATATTACAAAAGTTTTTGAAAAATTCTCTTTGATAAATCACTACACATCTTTTGATCCTCATGAAGGATAAAATATAGAAAAAGTGAAAATTTCCAAAAATCTTTTAATACAATGGATATTTGGATACAGAGTAATTCTCCTATTATAGTTTAATTTTCCAAAGCTTACATATTAATGTCACCAAATAAAGTGTTGTTATCATGGAATTGATGATGGAATCAAATTTTCAACTTGTGTTTTTAAACATAATAGGATTTTTTTATAATGCCTTTGTGTCTTGTCTACCTATTTCCCATAATGTTTTCCCAAGCATTGATCCACATCCCTTCTCAGGGATACGTCTCCCCACTGAGGCAATCATCGCACGCCACGTGTCTAACCGGGAATCACCTCGAGTGCTTCAGTGGCTAGCCATATAGGGGTCCAAAAGAGGACCCATATCACTCCAAAGCTTTTGGTGTGATGGTTAGTCCTCTATTGGTATCAAAGCTAGGTCTCGAGGTCGAGACCCGCGGAAGCTGGTGGGCATGATCCACATCCCTTCTCAGGGATACGTCTCCTCGTTGAGGCAATCATCACATGCCACGTGTCTAACTGGGAATCACCCCGAGTGCTTCAGTGGCTGGCCATATAGGGGTCCAGAAGAGGACCCAGATCACTCTGGAGCTTTTGGTGTGACGGACAATCCTTATGCCCACTAGCTTCCACGGGTCTCAACCTCGAGACCTAGCTCTGATACCAATAGAGGACTGGTTATCACACTAAAAGCTCCAAAGTGATTTGGGTCCTCTTTCAGACCCCTATATGGCCAGCCATTGAAGCACTCGAGGTGATTCCCAGTCGGACACATGGCATGCGATGATTACCTCACCGGGGAGATGTATCCTTGAGAATGGATATGGATCATGCCCACCAGCTTTTGTGGGTCTCGACCTCGAGACCTAGTTTTGATATCAATAGAGGACTGGCCGTCACACCAAAAGCTCCAGAGTGATTTGGGTCCTCTTTTGGACCCCTATATGGCCAGCTACTGAAGCACTCAAGGTGATTCTCAATTGGACACGTGGCATGCGATGATTGCCTCAGCAGGGAGATGTATCCATGAGAAGGGATGTGGATCATGCCCACCAGCTTCCACGAGTCTCAACCTCGTGACCTAGCTCTGATACCAATAGAGGACTGGACATCACACCAAAAACTCTGGAGTGATCTGGGTCCTCTTACGGACCCCTATATGGCTAGCCACTAAAGCACTTGAGGTGATTCTCGGTCGAACACGTGGCATGCGATGATTGCCTCAGCAGGGAGACGTATCCCTGAGAAGGGATATGGATCAAGCATTGACATGTTTATTATATTTTCTTGTTAATTTCTAATGTACCTAATCCACCTCATTGCTGTGAAATGCGTATCAACCCTACTTGCATTCGCTTCCGAAATTTTCAACCAGTCAAGTGTCATACCTATCACACTTCCACATTTTTACTTGACATGATTTGAAAAGCATATCAAGCCAAAATTCCTGCCAAGTTGAAAACTTCAAACATATCATTCAAGAGCCTTGGATCATCCTTATGAATCTTATCTTGAAATTTTGACCCAAAATCCCAAAACCTTTTATTCCTTTATGAAATTTTATATGTAGGTGCTTTTGAGTGAGGTATATTATTTTGACTAAATTTTTGCATCCAAAATCGATTTCAATTCTCGTTCAAAACATTGGAAAGATTATTTAGTGAAACACCATAAAATAAGTGGTGTTTGATACTTAGAAGTCAAGATTTATTGGAAAATTATTTAATGTGATTCTTCCAACATACAAGTGAACAAGCAGGTGCATAGGATTATCAAATCAAGTGATCTAGTCCAACAACACATGTTCATTACACATACGATTGACGTATGCAAGTATGTATTACACACATGGATTCACAACAATGAAGGCATTAATTACCAAATAATTTAGAGTTCTCATGCATTCTATTAGGAAATGCGGTCCTATAGTCAGAGCTAGTTATTGTCATCAAATTTTGCATTTTGTGATAACACCCCTAATTGTGTTGCTAAAAGGTTATTGGAGATAAATCAGGAACAACGAGATTAAATAATTTATAGAATAAGGATGTTGACTCCATATCCCAATGGACAAGGCTTGAAGAATTCATTTAGAATTTCATTCATAAAACAATCTATTGGGAAAAGTGTACACAGTGAAAATTCAAGAATCAACATTTGAAGTGGCATTCAACACTCATTCAATTTGGCATTAGTTTGATTTTACATAAATTTGATTCAACATCATATAGAAATAAAGATAAAATCAATCCTTCGAGGGAGTTAATGTCTGAATCTGAATTAAGACTAAAAGGAGATCCATGGTACCCTCAACACCTATAAGTCTTGCCCAAATTTTGATCTCATCAAATGTTCTCAAATTCTATTCTATTATGTAAACCAGGTGCAGGAGATTAATTTTCACTATAAACCCTTAGCATAATTCTCAACAATTCAATTCTATCCATAAATTCAAAACTCTCAAACACCTCAAGAAATTCCTTAGGTTCCCCAAGTTTTTTAAATCCCTAAATTCTCAAAATGGTCTAAGATAAAAAATGCAAAATCATGTTTTGGTCATATATTTTATGTTTGAACTTCATTTTGGGTCTTGTTTGAACCATTGGAAGGATATTTTGATGAGGATAACTTTTGATTCAAGTTTTAGTGTCCCAAATATTGAAATAATTACATATTATTGTAAATAGTTTGTTTGGTTATCAACAGACTATCATTCCTTATTATTCTTGTTGTACGGGTCAAGCCTTTTTATGGCTTCTCATTTCTTGGTTGTTGGCCTACCTTATTTATTCATAGGATTTGTTATATTCCTATTTATATGTGCCTCTTTGAATAATAAACATAGTGGATTATTATTTCTATCATATGTGCTTTCTTTTATGTTATTCAGAGCTCATGGTAGATAGAGCCTGAGAAAGAAACCCACAACAAGCAAGATTTTGGTGAGATGAAGTGTGTAATTTAACATGTAACCTGAGAAATATAGATACAACCATTAATTTATGAAAAGAGGAGAAAGGATGTGTTGAGAGTGTTTTCAAAAAAAGGGAGGAAGCGTGTGGTGAATCACCTACCAAAAAGAGATTGATCTCTCATTCTAGTTTTGGAGAGAGGGGTGAATGCATCTCAAAGAGAGGACACAACTAAAATAAGGGTGAAGCTAATAAAAGGATGAATATGGGAAGAAAAATATGCAACCAATGTGCATGTACACCATTAAGTTATTCTATTCATTTATATTATTATTTTATTCAATTCAAGGTGCCAATCTATTGTGTGAACAAGAATTACTGCATTCTGGTATGTTTGGTATGCCTTGGTGTGTGCTAGTGCATTTTTATTGAGGCTTGATCAAGCCTGGGACAAAAGAGATATCCACTATAATTCCTAGAAAAGTATTGATCTTTAGACATTTCATCTGATCTTTTTGTTGTTCTTCAAAGGAGAGAAGTGTTATAGTGAAGAAGGATGTCATTGGTGAAAAGAAGGACATTGCAAGGAGGCGTAGTCTACTATTATGAGTAGTATACGACATTTGTGAGCAATAAAAAGGAATGACATATTAGCACAAGAGAAAAAAAACTAAATTGAAATGCCTAGCTAAGGAGGAGGAGGCCTCACTAAGAAGGAAGACACATTGTGTAGGAAAATGCAGATTTGATGAATACAAACAACAACAATTTGATTGTTTGGTGCATTATTTATATTTTTAAACCAAATTTCATAAAATGTATGAGTTTAGGGCAAAAATAATAGGTCTTAAAATTTTATTACGCTATACTCAGTAATTATTTTAAATTTTTGCTTAGAAAGACTTGAAAAACCATGGTTAATTCTATTGATGGAAAACCATAACCATGAATTACTTCAAAATTTTCCACATTTTATATATTTAAGTCCTTTTCCACATGTAAAAGTAATTTTTTGAAAAAAAGATCTTTAAAATTTAATTGTTTATGTGTGTATGCACTAAATTCTCCTCACCGACATTAGTCTTAATCTCACCACTTAATTTCGTATTAACATTATCCATTTTTTAATTAATTTTTTAATCCCAAGAAATACCCCACTTTTCTTCAAAATCTTAATCTACTTCACATTCTCACTTTTTATATAATCTTCAATTTTAATTCTTTAAAATTATACCCTACCCCACAACTCCACTTTCCACCTAAATTCTTAATTTTATAATTATTTTTATATATTTCCCTCCCAAAAGGACTAGAGGCTTCCCACCTCTAGAACCTTCTCTTCAAATTTAAAATTTGAGAGGGAAAATATCCCTCTCAAATCCAGCATGCCCCAAAAATCAAAACAAGAAGTAAGAGACTCAAGCTCATGTTGTTCCCATACCCTTCATAATAATAGCCTTCATAGCCATCTTTCATCCGTTATCCCCATCCATTGAAATATCCATCTTTGAGCCATTGAGCAAGCAATCTAAACTTCCAAGGCAAGTAACATTTGATAGTCCATTAGAACATCCTAGAGAGAAGTCGAAGGAGAAGTGAAATGATGGTAAGACCGTTTTAAAATTCTGATTACTCTTCTAAATTCTCTCATATTAGGGTCTTCGTAGAGATTCAAATAGATTTTGTGTTGTTTTGCATTCAAATCTATTTTACTCGAATTTTTACGGGGATCATTTGGCAACCACAGTAGGATGGTAACCTCCTTTGAAACTAATGATCTGTTGCCTTGAGTGTGTGTTTTTGAGACTGCAAGATAAATCGAAAAAAGTTGACGGCTCCAAGGTTTACATTTGTTATAATACTATTTTTCTCTTTGCTGATTATAAGTTGTTAATTAAGATTGGCTTGTATTATTCTCTGTTGATACCTTTGTTATATTGTTTTGGTATACTCTGTTCTATTATTATGTTTTGTTCTGCCATATCACATAAATAATAAAAATAAGCAAATAAAAAACTAAAAAAATAATTTAGATTTGGAAAATCAGTCTTTGAACTCGGTAGTTTGTGGGACGATTTTCGTGTCTCCTTTTTTATCTTGAATTCTTCGAGTTAGCTATTTAGCTATTGTGCTATTAATAATACTGGTAAAATTTTAAGTATTACGGACAACAGTGAGCTATAGTCATATTGTTGAATTTAAGTGAGAAAGTTCATACAAAACAACAAAAATCCAAAACAAAATATTATAGTTGCATCTTGTTAATCAATACACTCAGAGAACGCTGGAAATTACAGTCTGATCTCATTCAACCCGTCTGTGGTGGTGATTTTCTTACATCAATCCTAGGGCTCTGTTTATTGTCGAGCGGTTTATACCACAGCTTTGTCTTGGCTGAGGGTCGCCGGTGCAAGATCTTTTTTACGCTTCCACATCCACCTCATAAACCTGCTCCTCGATCCCCTTCAACATCTTGGGTTCCAAACTGCCCCCCCGGCTCACGATTCACTACGTGCTTCGTGGAAACCACGACTTGCTTTGCAGTTCGTGAGCCTTAGCGTAGCACTGTTAATCTGAAGCTTTCAACGCCTTTTAGGCTGGGAGACTTGTTGACATGTATTTTGGATTTTTTCTAATTTTTCTTAGAGTCGTTCTCCGAAACTATTGGATCTAGCCTCCCCTTTGCCACTTTGGTTTTGGCTTGTGCTGATGATTCCGGGGTTGGACCTTCCGAATACCTGCTGAAGTTGTCGTTCAATCTGGCTTACGCAACTCGAGCCCGATCTGCTGTTTATTAATAACTGCTAATGTATTTTCCACCAATCTATTTGGTATAGCTCGCGTATCCTGTTCCCAAGCTCTTAGTTTGGCATAGGCTGCGAAATTGCTGGCAAAGGTGAGCAGACCTATATCCTCGGTGAGCTGCAATAAATATTCTAAAACCTCTGCTTTTCACATATCCCCTGCTCTAATATCTCGACCGGGATCAGCCTGGGATAGCGTCATACCTTAAACCGTTGATATTCACCAGCTCGTTTCACATATGGTAGGCACGATTCATTTTACATGGGATGTGGGCGTAATACTCTGCTGTGACACCCGTCCATTCCAGAAGACAAGTGTTAGTATTAGCCATCGGGTGTTTCCGCTGGTCATCAAATCGAACGCCATCACGCAGGTGGAGCGATTATAACGGTTTCACAATATTTTCCCGATAAGTGTTAACGCCTGCAATCAATTATAATGCTTTTCAAACATTCCGCTTAATTAAAAATTTCCACCGCTTATTTGTCCCTTTTTGGTTGAAATTAGTGTGTCAAACGTCAAAAAACATCATCACATTTTTTCAAAAACTTCCACCGCCCATTTTTTTCATTTAGACTAAATTTCATTTGGATTTGACTAATTAGTCAAATAATATAAAGCTTTCCTTTTGTTTTTAAACTCACGGTCAAAGTTTTTTAGAATATTATTGTTAATTTCATATATTACCATTTAGTCTTTTTTTTTTTAAAAAAGAAAGTAAGTTGAGATGGTTGATGAAGTAACCAACTAATATTTTTATTATAATCAGGGTAAAAAGTGTGGAATTTTCACCATTCAAGTGTTTATATTAATTTGGTTCAAAACATTGACACTATTTCATTGCAGGTGGCTTGGTGTTGCTCCACGAAATGGTGGGCCAAAGATCAAAATCAATATAAATTGCTAATCATTCGTTTTGTAGAGTGATCAATTTTGGGGTTAGATAAAAATATCATTTAAAAAAAAAAGGGATTATCCACCTAGTTTTGCTCGGTTTGATGTGTGTTTGTAGGACTGATTGATTTATGCTGAAAACTATTGACCCCTTTATTGCAAGACCTTTCAAGGTTCAAGCACTCCAATTAGATTTCCAACATTTTGTGCTTGAAATACATTGTCCTAGTTTTCATTACACTGTCCTAATGTTCATTATATCTTTGTTGTGAAAAAAAATCATTCTTTTGTATAATATTGCTTGCATGTGTGCATGTGTTAACTTGTAAATAATTGTCTTATCATGCCCCTCACACATAGGTAATTAATTGTATTGTGTGTTTGCTTGTTTGTTAATCCCCCCTCTAGGATAGCACATGATGTGAATTTCATCACCATGCATGAGGCTTAGTCGTTAGGGGTTAGTATCATGGATTTCATCACCGTGCGCTGGCCAAACTCCGTGTTCTGATGTAGTATAATAATTAGGGACATCTATCGTTAAGCTAAGCGGTTGACCCCATACAAGTCATCCATGAAGGGGAAGAGTTAATTCTCTGAACCAGGGATTAGATAGTACCTTATACAGGTTTGGGCCCCAACATACCATCGTGTATATCAAAGACTCCCCTATATCCTTTTATATACCTTAGAATAAAGGACTTCAGCGGTAACAAGTGTTCCACTATAGGTATCAGTATCAACGTCGAAATAGCCATCAAGTGCAAGCAAGGTTGAGAGGGTTCGGTCGATTTCGTAATGGGTCATAGACCTATAGCCTCACTTGTGTAGTCGTTGGATGGTGTAGGCATTGGGTTACACTCCCATGTAGTTTACTAATTAGGATTATTCTTGTACATGACTGTTTGCGTGTTGTGACGAGACCCATTTTATTTTCCAATCGAGTCGGCCACACCTATATTTTGTGTGATACCTTAGACATTCCCTAGGTTTAACAACTCACTATCCTGACATCTTAACATCATCATATCTCCTGTTTAATCTTCATACCATTCATTTATATATTAGCCATCCATCTCCCATTGGTCGTCTCTCTACCACATCCCCATATCCATATAGTGGTTATTCCCATATCCATCATACATTCAATCCCCTTAATATCCATCCTATACATATTCATCGCCTACGTTTCCATCTTATATCCTCTATCCCTTTTTTCATCTCATATTCCTCTATCATTTTAAATATTCTTTTTAGTCTAGGAATCAAGTTTTGTGGTCACCCATCCTTATAAATCTTCATTATCATCCTTGGACTAGATATTATCAACAACCAGAGTCTTGTTAAGCTCCTAATTTAGTACCCATCACTTATCCTCATCTTTATCAAGTACCTTTTTCATCTAGCACCCATCACAATTGTCTCTCTAATAGTGAGTAAGGTATTTGATCCCATCACATCTCTTTGTCCTTGCTAGATTAGTATCTTACAAGGCTTCATCTCTTGGTAAATCTTAGTCATCTCATGTTGATCATCACATCATCCTTTTTTTACCACTAATTTGGTCTCTAGATTAAGTTGGTATTCAAAACCTCCACACCACCTACCCTATGTCATCACATCTTTTCCTCCTCATCCAACATGGTGACCCACACCTATGCCCAACATAGGATCAAACAAGCATCTAACCAAAATTTTGACCCATTGGAGAATGCAATGGGCCCAACTCAAGAGCATGACGATACTCATGGTGATGTGCATACCCTTAGAAGGGAGGATGAACGATTTGATCCCCTCCAAAATGACTAGGTTAGGATTTTAATCAATTGATATATACTGGAAAATTATGATCATGTCTTAACCCATGCCCTTGAAATAGGGGACATATCTCGTCAAAATTTCAATACCAATCAATTGCAACAAGAATTGGAAGGTGTGAACCATGAATTTGTAGATGAAGAACGCCCCCCACCCCTCCGTAACAACCACACTAAGGTTGATAGGAGACAATCTATCATAGAAGACAGTTTAGATCTATTAACACAAAAAATTAACCTCTTACTTCACAACCAACGTCCACCATATCCTAGATGAAATAATACTCATAGTAACATCAAAAATAATGCCACCAACACCAATAACACCCATAGTACCCATATCCTCCAAAATAGCCAAAACTAAACCACAAATCCACTTGGAGATCCCACATTCACACAGGAGTGGAGAGCGATGAAGGAGACCCTCAAGCTAATAGACCCAAGTTCACAAGCCCACAAATATAAATATGAAAACTTTTTCTCATCACCATTGGACATGAGAATTTTGCAAATTCCCTTTCCCTCACACTTAAAAAAACCCAAATTTGAAAAATATAGGGGAAAGGGAGATCCTAGAGACCACGTCCAAGAATTCTATGTGGCTTGTCACCGAAGTGGCCTATGAAAATGCCTATTTGTTGTGACTTTTTCCTAAGAGTCTTACCAGGCCAGCCTTGGAATGGTTCATGCACTTGCCAAAAGGGTCGATATCTAGTTTTGGAGAATTGATAGAACAATTTGTTCGACATTTCTCATATAATATAGAGCATGACATCTCCATCATTGACCTTTACAATACTAAGCAATCAAGTGGTGAGAGATTGGTATACTTCCTACAGAGATGGCGTAGCTTAGCAAGCCGGTTAAGATGCACAATTCTTAAAAAAGAATTAGCAAAAATCTTTGTGGACAACCTTAATATAAAATTAAAATATTAATTTAAATTACAGTGTGCCAAATCCTTCGATGGAATCATAGAAAAAGGGATGCAAATGGAAAAAGCCCTCATAGAAAATGGAACCATAAAACTTTATTCCCAAAATGAGCACACTTTGAATCAAGAGAATTCTTTTTCAGGAAAACCTAAGGTCTTCAATAAAAATAAAAATGTTGTGGGTGACAGAGTAACCGATTCTAAGACACAACATGTGCAAACAATCTAAAGGAAGGGTCCCACACAACATCCTCATGTCCCTACTATCAAAGTTCCGCTAGGTAATCCTATGTCTCGCACAGGCAAAAGGCCATTTATAAGCTTGAGAGTCTCACTCAAAATAGTCTTGGAACAATTGATCGCTACCAATATGTGAGATTTGATCAATGGATAATTGTCAACCTAAACCTGATTGGTACCATGAAGATGATTTTTGTAAATATCATCAAGTAAAAGGACATGATACTGAGCAGTGTATGCTATTTAAATCACTTTATCCAAGACCTAATACAAATAGGTGCTATCGAGATTGAAGGAGAAGTGCCATCGAATCAATCAGCAAATCAACACCTTAGAATTTATAAATATCCTCTCCCAAAGCATGACTAAAGGAACCAGAGACCCCAACAAGACCAGGGTCAAGCATCATCTTCCAATCTTATCAATTATCATAATGCTCCCTATCATTACATTAATACTATCAAAATCCACACAATCCAAGAACCCACTCCACCTTTATCTCCCATCCTAAAAATTAATAGGGCCACATTTGATTGTTTTGTCACCACTCGACTCAATAAGACAGTAATTCCCATGACACCCTCTCAATATCCTTACACTTCATCTACTGCCCATAAATGGGACATTTATAAGAAAGCCTCAAGCAGTTCAGACAAATCTTATGATGTCATTAAGCAATTAGAGAAGACTCCTGCTTAGATATCTTTAATGGAACTCTTAAAAACATCTGATTTACATAGAGAGATATTGAATCAAGTGTTAAATGATTTGAAAGTACCTAGTGACCTAGATACCAATCAATTTTAGGCACTAGTAGCACATTTATCCCCATCGCAACAAGTCACTTTTAGTACCAAGGATCTACCCCTGCTGGCCCATATCATAATTATCTATTTTACATTGAAGTTACCATATCCCATCATTGAGTTTCCAGTGTCCTCATAACTTACGTAATTTGGACTTTATAAATAAATTGGGATTCTCAGAGACATCACTTGGGCCTGCTATAATAATGATCAAAGCCTATGATGATAATGAGAGGCCATCATTCAGGACTATTTATCTTCTTATTTCCATGAGACCAGTTGTCCATCAAACTTTGGTTCATGTCATGGATGTAGACTTACCATAGAACATGTTACTCGATAGATCATGGATTCATGAAATGAAACTTGTGCCATCCACTCTACACCAGTGCTTAAAAATCCCCCATTCAAGAATAGAGGTCACCATTATTAGAGTTATAGATCATCTTCACAGCTGTCAAATGGATCAATCTCCATCACCTTACCTTGGCACTAACAATGCCATACTAAGTCCATAGATACTAGTACATCTCTCCAAATCAATTAGAATCCACATCCCCATTAGAACATGATGTCTCATGACTAAATATCACATCCTCAGGGTGTGGAGAGTATGAGTATAAAACATTCTGCATTGGCAACCTACCCCTCTCTCCATGAAGTTACAGGTCCTCGGCTATGAGGAAGAGTAATCTCATTAAGTATTAGTTTGGGACAACTACTTTTTTAAGCACTGGATTCTTGACTGATGAATGTATTGAAGATGGTGACAATTCTCAGCTCATTCTCATTGATGAATACCTCATTTCTCCCAAACAAAATTATCCTAGAGTCTAGAGAATGATGGATAATATGCAATATAAAGGAAAGGGATTGGGTAAAGAAGAACAAGGTCAATTGGAACCTATCATTATTTAGGAACATCCACAAAATTTTGGCTTAGGGTACAAACTATATGATGATGACCTAACCCACATCATTATGGATTCTCTTTTGACCAATGAGTCATCTTTCCCTGATGAAAACATTGAAACATGATCTACCTGTAGTTGCTTTGAGGAGCTTGCTACCACCAACATTTTCTTCAATACCACTATTTCCACTATTAATGCTCCCTCTATTACCCTTCCCTCATAGACTTGGAATCAAAGTATGAGCCCACCTTTGATACCTTTCAAAATGATGAGGCCATTTTGGAATTCATGGGAGCTAGAGACTTCATGCCATCTGAAGATCATAAAAATGGATTTTCCATAAATCTTTGTCAATCAACATATTATGGAGAATAAAAAACATCTCATGGTCAAGGTGAGGATGAATATTTTGAAGAAGAAGGAGAGCCTTCCAAAGAACCGAATGAACTCCCATACAGCTCCTCCATGCCAGAAGATTATTTTGAAACTGATTCTGAACATCCAAGTTGATTCACTTCTAATTGATCCAAAAATCTCATTAACCCCTTATTTATAGGATTAGTCACCCTCTCTTATTGAGAAGGTGATATAAGTTAATATCAGAGTTGACGAACATCCCAAGATAGTGAAACTAGGGGCATCTCTTATGATAGAGGAATATGAAGTCCTTATCAAGCTACTAAAGGAATTTATTGATGTGTTTGCATGGAGCTACTCTGACATGCCAAGTTTAGACCCCTCCTTAGTGCTACACCACCTAGTAGTACATCCAAATGCAAATCCTATAAAACAAAAATTATAAAATATGCATCCAAAGGTGGCATTACTAGTCAAGGAAGAATTATAGAAATTCCTAGAATCTAGATTCATTTGCCCGATTGATTATTCAGATTGGATCTCCAATATTGTCGTTGTGGCAAAACCACAAGGCAAAATCCATATATACCAACTTTCAGGATATAAATAAGGCATGTCCTAAGGATGAACTACCTCTCCCTAACATCGATATGATTGTAGATTCAACAGCTGGGTACAAGATGCTTTCCCTCATGGATGGCTTCTCAGGATACAATCAGATCAAAATAGCCCTTGAATATCAACATAAAATAGCACTCATCACTATGTGGGGGATGTTTTGCTATCAAGTCATGCTATTCAGTCTCAAGAACGTAGGAGCCACTTATCAAAGGGCAATGACTATTATCTTTCATGATATGATGCATGACATCATAGAAGATTATGTTGATGATATTCTAGGGAAGTCTTGTCTAAGGTCAGAGCACCATGTGCTCCTCAAGAGAATCTTTGAAAGATTATGAGAATACAAAGTAAGGTTGAACCCTAAAAAGTGTGTCTTTGGTGTAACATCAAGAAAATTGCTAGGGTTCATTGTTTCAAGAAGGGGTATTGAAGTAGATCCCATTAAAGTCAAAGCGATAACTAAAATGCCACCCCCTTGTAATCTCAAGCAACTTCATAGTCTCTAGGGAAAACTTTAGGCTATCAGGCGATTTATCTCTCAGCTGGCTGATAAATGTCACCCCTTTACTCATCTCTTAAATAAGGGGGTGAACTTTCATTGGAATGAAGAATGCCAATAAGATTTGAAATAATAAAACAATACTTGGCAAATCCACCTATTTTATCACCACCAACTCCAAGAAAGCCTTTGCTTCTTTATATTTTAGCAACACCATGCACTGTTGGTGCTCTCTTCCTTGTAAAGCACAATAATCAAGGTAAGGAGCAATCCATCTATTAGCTTAGTCACACTTTGATATATTATGAGCTAAACTATACTCCTATTGAAAAATCATGTTTAGCTATAGTATTTGCATCCTAGAAGCTCTAACATTACATGCTTAATAATTATATACAACTCATCACCAAATTTGATCCCTTAAAGTATTTACTATCCAAAACAACACTTATAGGTTGAGTAGTAAAATGGATAAGGCTACTCAGTAAATTTAACATTGAGTATGTTAATAAAAAATCCCTAAAAGTATAAGTCATTGTAGATTAACTAGCCGAGGCACCTTTAGAAGTGACTGACCCAATCGTAACCAATTTCCCAAATGAGTTCATCTTGAATACCTCACAAGAATATTGCTAGAAGTTATACTTTGATGGCTCATTTACTACCCATGGATCTAGGGTAGGCATACTCTTGGTCACTCCTTAGGTTGATCTCATTCCAAAAGCATTTTGCCTTGCTTTCCCATGTACTAACAATATTTCAGAGTATGAGGCTTTAATATCCGGACTTCATCTAGCTATCCAATGGAATATCTAGTATTTACAAGTATTTGAGGACTCACAATTAATTATCAAATAGATCACTGGTAACTTCCAAATGAAGGATGAAAAGTTTCTTTTTTACAAACAATTAGTGGACCAATTAAAGACCAACTTTGAATCCATCACCTTTGAATAGGTTTCATGAGGAAGTAATAAAGCAACTGATTCTATGGCCACTATTAGCTCCCTTATTGATCTCCCTAAAGATGACCTGGAAGGTAAATTCTTGATCAAACATCTAATCATCTTGACCTATCAGTTGTTTGCCTCACTTTAAATATATGCTATCAATGATCCCAGTCTACCCTAGTACCATGATATTTATAGGTACCTTCATGACAATATCCTTCCCCCTAACCTTACTCATCATTAGTGCAAATCTTTTATCCAGCGCACTACCCGCTACACAATCCTTGGTAGCACCCTGTATCGACATGGCTATGATGGTACCTTATTGAGGTGTCTAACATTGGAGGAGGCAACCCATGCAATCAAAGAAGTCCATGATGGTGTCTATGGTAGTCACATCATTAGAATGGCCCTAGCTAAAAATATCCTTCAAATTGGTTACTACTGGTTGAAAATGGATCATGATTCTTATCAGTATGTGCATAAATGTGTAGCCTATCAACAACATAAAAACATCATTCATGCCCCTGTACATGATTTATAACCTATTTTGAGTCCATGGCCTTTCTCCATATGGGGCCTCGATTTAATTAGTAAGATAAATCCCACTTCATCAGGTGGTCATAAATTCATCATCATAGCTATGGAGTATTTTACTAAATGCGTCAAAGCAATGTCTCTCACTTACACAATAGGACTCCAAATTTCCAAGTTCATTCTCAATCAGATCATTTTCCATCTTGGTATACCTAGTAATATAATTTCAGATAATGGAAAATCATTCAAGAACTAAGAAGTAGAGGCCTTATGTCAAAAATATCATATCACTCAAAAATTTCCCTCTCCAAATTATCCCCAAGGCAATAGACAAGCCGAAGTGACTAATAAAACTCTCATCAAGATTCTAAAAAAGATTGTCAATCAAGCTAGTAGAAACTAACACCTCCAATTATATCCAGATCTATGGTCTTACCGAATAAGTGTTAGTATGCCTACCAAGGCAACTTCATACACATTGGTCTATGGGATAGAAGCCATATTACCAGTCAAAGTGGAACTCCCCTCTCTCTGTCTCTCACTAAGAGGTATCATTATAGATCATAATCTCAGACAATAGTAGCTATAAGAATTAGAATTCCTTAATGAAAAGTGACAAAAGGTCTTGGATCACCTTCGAGCATACCAAAACAAATTGAAGCGCCAATATCACAAAAATATTTAGGCTAGGGAGTTTGAGATTGGGGATTTAGTCTTAAAATAAAATAAAAAAATCCAATACAAAACATGAAAAGAAGGGGAAGTTTGAAGCCAATTAGTTAGGTCCCTATGTCATTATTGCCAAATTCAGATCTGAAGCATATAATTTGGCCACACTTGAGGGAGAAGAGTTGGATGATCCCATGAATATTATGTACCTCAAGCACTTCTATCCTTAATCTAGATATCATCATCCTTCATCTATGGGGCATCCCACATCCCCTCTGTCCATTCATCACCCCTCCTCATCAGTCTCAAAAAATAAAATTGTCCAACGGTGAAAACTAGTCTTATGGTGCCTTGGGCAAGTACCATGATGAAAACTAGTTCCCAACATCATGGTAAAATAACCCTAACCCTAGTCTTAACAGTGGGAATCTATCATAGGTCTTTCTATAGCAACAAGAAATAGGATTTTTCAATCACAGGAGTCATTGCTTGTTGAATAACAAGACATTTTCTAGGGCAATCCTTTGGAATATCTCATCCACAACCATCACCTAACTATCCTTAAGTCCTATCATTATCTCTTGACCAAACATAGTCCTATCACCCTATCATGTCCTCTTTGATAGGCATGTCTCCTTTTAGCCTCGAGATCGACTTCCCTCCCCATTTGTCTATTGCTATCTATAGGACTATGGTTCACACCTTCACACTAACATTTTCATTTTGGAAGGGTCATACATTGGTCTTCTACTTTGGGGGTTTTGCATGCATCATGAACCTGACTTTTGAGAGGTCACACTAACCCCATATATGATTATTTTTAGACTTGGTTAGAATTGTGTCTCGAGGTATTGGGCACTCTACCTCCTATGTACATATCCCCTAATCTAGGCCTATTGTCTATAACCACCTCATCATCACATCATTATTTATCATCCTATTTCAATAATATCCTTATTATTAGTTTATACGATTGCATAATTATCTTATGTGATTGTGTGTTTGTTTGTCTGTGTGTATTTTGTTTGATTATGTATATATTACATTGCTTTCTTTATTTAATAAGTCTAGTTAAAATTATACGTGTTCTTGGGAATGATGATGGTATTAGTGGATTCTATGTGTTTGCTCGATAAAGCCACCTTTCAAAAGAGTTCCCATGCACTATGAATTTAATGTATCCTTGACTCTTGTCATGTCATTGGTACAAACATACATACAAATGCAAAAAAAAAAATGGATTGCAAATGCTATTTGGATCAAAAAAACTTCACTCCATTATTACTCACACTACCCCTCAAATAGGAGGATTACATAAAAGCATATCATCACAAACTAGACACCTCTCTTACATTATCTCACTCACACAACCACACATCATTTCAAGCACCTCTAACAATATCACAACACTCACATTACAAATTTTTGGTTATTCTGTAATAACCAATACATGGTCGACTCAAGCCCATACCTAACCTAATCATGGTTATGGAGGTACTCCATTCAACCCTGAGTCTCCCACCAGCCAACCACCCTATTGAGTCTCCATCGTGCCAACATTTTCCATCTCCATTTGAGGACAATACTAACCTGAATGGCCAACTTGTCTATAATAACTACACATGATAGATGGGTTTGATTCATGAACCACCTCCCTCATTCCACTGATCACCTCATCTTGTGGCCCTCATATATGATCAACTCCTGCTTGATTTCCTTACATGTCTCCCCTTCATCATAATAGGATACCTCCCACTTCTACCATGCCTTGGGGGAATCTCCTTGCCCAACATCTTTTGCAGCAAAATCACCTCACTCTACATGAAGGTTGGAGTCTCGATTCCTCCAATTATTATTGCCATAATATCACCTCTAGCATATCCATCACTTGATGCAACGTCTATAACACTTACACATTTACCTCGTAGATCAACTCTGGTGGTGGTATTAGTCTACCCTGTGACATCCTTAGAGTCCTCACCTACTTGAACCTATAATTCCTAGGTAAATGATTGAAGAAGTGATGAGAATTCCTTACCTCCCTATGTGTTATATAATAATCATTGACATTGCTTTCCCACACTTATTGACCAAATGAATCCCAATATCAGTCACCACCACCATCCAATAGTGCCCCTACTTATCAATTACCATCACATAATTTTATTTTTAGCCTTCACAACCCCACATACATATCATATTCATTTATATCATTGTCTTATTTCCTATTATTATCATTCACATCAAATCATTCCATTACATAATACAATAAACATGTCCTTTTATTATTATTAACATCACATTATATAGTACATCCTATTTACATCACTTCATTCTAATAGTTACATATATTTTAATTGAGCCACAACTCTCCATCATGAATGTATCCTACCCTACATTCTACCTTGTGGTGGTGGTGGCCTCGATGATAGATGCATAGACTGACCTGATGACCTAGAACCTCATGTTCTCTCTAATTGGCTAATCACTCTATATGATGGAGCCCTATGCCCTAATGACACTGCATGTTCATACAAAACTCTCCAATAATGTGCCTCTTGTGCCATCCTTTCCACCTAAGTGGTCACATCTCTTAACCCTAGAGCCTCCAAAAATATCTGGTCCATATTCTATTCCATCCCCATGAGTCATGCCTCCACCTCTTACTACTCCAGTCATTCCCACAACTACATATGATTAGCCCACATTTGCTCTATCTATTCTTTCAATGCTCTAATATGTGCCTCTCAATGATTCACTTGTTCTAATAAAGAGGTCACTAAGGCTAATGCCTCTACTATTTGTATATCCTTGTGCACAATCTGACTCTACAAATGTGTGACCTAGCATTGTAACTCTAATCATTACCTTTATACATCTACTAATTCATACCTAATACCCCTATTATTTTTGTTTTTCTTCCCATGCCTTCATGACTAGTATATGTTCCTTACCCAATGACTATGTCACCATCTTTGCAACCATCTTGACGAACTTACTACCATCATTATCCTCTCTTATGCTCGATCTACCTATAATATGCACACACATAATGATTAATTGACATCATCACTTCATATAATCAAAATCCACACATATCGTAAAACCTTCTCAATAAAATTCACTCATTCACCTCCCATGTCTCCTGACATAGATTCTTCCCCTCTCTCACCTAATCATGACCCTTTTTGTCATCTCCTTTCACATGCCACAACCCTCGATCGTGGCTCCTTATCCTCACTCAATCCTCACCCATGGCCTATTTTACTCTTTTACCCCCTATTTGTGGCTCATTTTTATCCTATACCTCTATTCAACCCACTAATTTCTTCCCCTATGACATGACCACCTCCCTTCTTCACCCTCATCCCTCCTTCATTGATTGTGACCCTCCAACCCTTGTTTAATGAAAATTTATTCGTACACCCATACATATAACATCAATAAATAAACCCAATAATACTGTTCATACTTAATTTTCACCTCCACCTCGATGTCGACCCTCCTGCCCTATTTCCTTACCATTCCATATGCCCTGATCTTTTGCTATTGACTTATGCCATGACATCCCTCTCCTAACATGTTCTACTAACTCGACCTTCCCCCTTTTCTACCCATGCCATTTATGCCTTTTAACCTCTTTTGATCTATTTTAATCATCTTTGGCACATCTTAAGTGGCAGTTGAGCCTTCATTGCCTTCTCCATCCATGACCATGCCTTCCTCCCTCGATCCACTGAGCTCCAAATTGATGATACCTTCCTTGGTGCCTAACATGGATTCCTAATCCAGAATGTAGGTGGACAGATTATGCATACACCCACTGATGAAGAGCTTGTACATGCTCTTCAAATCCTACCACTCATCTAGATCCTCTACCTCAACTCATAGTAAGGGTAGCCATTGGTGCAGGGCACTCGTACAGGTTTTAGCTTCACTCTAACTAATAAAACCTTATTTGTAATGATGATTGCCTTTTTAAAAAAAGCCTCTAAAGCCCCTACCATAAGACCCCCTTTAAAACTTGGCTTGTAGTGATACTTGCTACCATTCCACTTATTACCCTATTCTGCCACCTCATAGGGGTAATTTTACATCATTTTCCATCTCTTTTGTCAAAACCACCTCTTTTGTCTCAACTCCATTTTCTATGACTCCACCTCATTATTCACTTCTTATTTATTCACTTTTCTACCTATCCAGTTATTACTCCCTTTACATATGGGATTAATCTACTTATCAACCTCTTTAACCATTGGCCTTCACCACCTTTTTATCCACACTTTGATGGCCTCACTGATATCCCCATCCATTATCCTTATATGGTCCTATCGTGTATCCCTCCTAGTCAAAACTACATCAGCCTGAGGTCTTTTCAGACTATGTAGGAAAAACTTGGCCACTTTTCGGTGCCCAAAGATAGCTTGGCCACTATATCCTCTCTTGCTCCCTTGTAGGTGTCTTTGCTAGGGGCATCATTCTAATCCTTTTGGTCACTCAATCATCTCATTTCTTATCTATCATCAACAATATCATATTAGTCAATTTATCTTTGAGCTACACCCATCATTAATCTTATTGAATCATCATCTTATCCTAGCCTATAGCTCTCCCTTGTATGTGTATTTGCTTGGGATATGTCTAAAGCTTATGACCTATTAATCTTATCATCTTATTAAAGTTGATTCCCCCTTGGGATGTGTCTATAACTGCGACACCCATTATCTCTATTCCCTATACATGTGTCCTTACCAGGGGCATCATTATCAATTTGTAGCTCATTGCTCCACGTCAACCTTATCTTCTTCATCTTCTATCCCATATCTATCCATATCATCCCACTTGTCATTTATTATTTTGAGTGGCCATCTGTCTCATTCTTCCTTACATATCCCCTCGAGGGAGCATCATATCCTATAACATCATCTACTAACATCCATCCATAACCTAGTTTTTATTTGAAATACCATTACTCCTTCCACTTTGTTTCACTTACAATGCCCTTTCAAAGAAGGGCAAAATATATGCACTAATTTTTGCTCACCAGCATTAGTCTTAATCTTTCCACTTAATTTCATATTAACATTATCCATTTTTTAATTAATTAATTAATTAATCCCATGAAATACCCCACTTTCCTTCAAAATCTTAATCTATCCCACAATCCCACTTTTCACATAATCTTCAATTTTAATTCTTTAAAATTATAACCTACCCCACAACCCCACTTTCCACCTAAATTCTTAATTTTATAATTTTTTATATATATTTCCCTCCAAAAATAAGGACTAGAGGCTTCCCACCTCTAGAACCTTCTTCTCCTCAAATTTAAAATTTGAGAGGGAAAATTTCCCTCTCAAATTCCTCCTAGCCCCTTCCAAAGACCTCTTTAAAAATAGAGGCATGTCCCAAAAATCAGAACAAGAAGTAATAGACTCAAAATCATGTTGTTCCCATAGCCTTCATAATACTAGCCTTCATAGCCATCTTTCATCCATTATCACCATCCATATTTGAGCCATTGAGCAAGCAATCCAAACATCCAAGGCAAGTCGCATTTGATAGTCCATTAGAACACCCTGAAGAGAAGTCGAAGGATGAGAAAAATGATGGTAAGACCATTTTAAAATTCTAATTGCTCTTATAAATTCTCTCATATTAGGTTATTTTTAGAGATTCAGGTAGATTTTGTGTTTTTTTGCATTCAAATCTGTTTTACTCAATTTTTTATGGGGATTCAGTGTATTTTTTAGGTAGTTTTAGAGAAAATAGTTAATTAATTTTATCATAAACTATAAAGAGTGTTTTTTTGAAAAATGGAAATGTTGTCCAATTTTAGGATAAAATTAGTGATTAAAATGATTTTTTAAAAAATTCATTGTAGTTTTTCATATTTAATTGTTTTAGTGAAAAACTAGGTCAAAATAACTAGTTTACAACACATGTTATTTCCAGATTCATAAAATTTGATAGACAAAAACCTTAGTTCATGGATTCATAGGATGCAATATGTGAGTATCAAAATCTAGATCAAATTATATTTAGTAAATAGAATAGACTAGATGTTCACCCTGATGACTATCATAAACATCATTGAGAATCCTTGATGTTGTTAAAACTTTTAATAGTTGATAATTTGATACAATAAGTTAGAAATGCAACTATTGCATCAGAATTATGGAAACATATGAGAAAAAATATCGAGTTTCTGAAGCTGGTAGGGTATTATATTTAAATATTCTATTGTTTTCCACTATGATGCAAGAAGGTGGGTTCATTTATAAATTTTTATAACATTTGAAATACATATGTGACCAGTTAAAAGTAGTGGAAAAGCCTATTGATGAACAAGAATTCATTTATCTTATCATGCAAAAAATTTCATCGTCATATGATTCCTTTGTGGAGTCATTGCATATGACCATAGAGACACTAACACTAGATTATGAGTAGTTGTCCACACTTCCCATATAGAAGGAAACATGACAGAAACATTCAATTACTTCAACATCATCATTTACATAAAGTGCAATCCTGCAAGGTCAAAATTTAAGGGGAAATAATGGTAAAAAAAAAAGCATTCTTCAAAAAACAATGTAAGTGCATCAAAGAAAATAAAATGGAAATGTTTTAATTGTAAGCAATGATAAGATATGGCTAATGCAAATAAGAAGTCTAGACATGCAAATGTTGTAGAAGAAGCATAAGGGGAAGCATCTACTAAATTTTTCTTTACGTCATCACATGAAAAATCAAATGAATTTCATGCTTGGTACTTTGACTCAAAAGCTTCACAACACTATATGAGTCATCAAAATTGGTATGTAAACTTCATTGAGGATACTAGTAGTAATGAAACAACTTCTTTAGGTGATGGATGAACACATAATATTTAGGGATATGGAGATGTGTAAATCATATTGAATAATGAGTAAAAATACACATTTTCTAATGTTATATATGTACTTGATATGAGCAAGAATATTTTATTCATCAACGAAATCACCAAAAATAAATAGTTAGTAGTAAATTTTAAAGGAAACAAATATAAAGTAACTACACTTAATGATGAAATAATTGTTATTGGTATAAGGGAAATGGGTATGTACAAACTTGTAGATCCTAAAATAGTATCACAATATGCTTTAGAAATAGTTAAGTGGACTAGTACTCTTTGGTATGAAATATTTGGTCATCTTAGTTCCCAGTATTTGAATATCTTGAGTAAAAATCAAATGGTGAATGGACTTCCATCCATTCAAGATAATCAAGATGTTTGTGCAGGATGTTAGGTAAATAGACCAAGCAACCTTTGCTTAATAGTAAATCACGGAGAGAAAAAAATGTGTTAGATTCGATACATGCAGATCTTTATGGTCCCATGAAAACTAAAACCGTATATGGTGCTCTTTATTTATTATTGATATTAGATGGTTGTTATTGAAAAATGTGGGTGTATTTTCTCAAGAAAAAAATAGATTTTTTTCTAACTTTGTTGCATGGAAAGTGTTGGTTGAGAATAAAATAAATAAAAAGGTTGAAGCCTTTGTATCTAATAATGGTGGAGAATTTATTTCCAAACATTTCAATACATAGTGCACATGAGAAGATACACACAAGTAGTATACAAATCCTTACAATCATACACAAAATAGAGTAGTAGAAAGGAGAAACAAGACTACCATGTATATGGCACATTGTATGGTGTAAAGAAGAAATGTACATTTTTAGTACTAGGCAAAAGTTGTCAATATTACAATGTTCATCTTAAATAGGAGTCCATGTAAAGTTGTGCAGAATATTACTTTAGAAGAAACATGGTGAGGAAGAAAACCTAATGTAAGTGAATTGCATTTTTTTAATGTACTATTTTTTCATTAATTCCTAGAAAAAATAGATTATTTTAGATGCAAAGAGTAGTAAGTACATGTTTATTGGTTATGGTGAGAAATCCAAAGCATATAGGTTACTATATATCTCTAAAAATAAAGTAATTGTAAATAGAGATGTCAAAATAGATGGGAAAATTTCATATTTCTCAAAATATGGTAAACCTATTGATACTAGTAATCTTTGGATTCCAAATGATGAATGTGAATCGAGTTCTAGTACTAAATTAGAATAGGGCTTAAAAAGGCAAACACCAATGAAAATTATCTCCATGGAATGATCTATTAAAATACATAGTGATTAAACTAGTTATAATAAGAGTCCAAAGTGATTTTATAGCACACTTTGGGATGTTTGAAAAGGTGAGCTTCCAAATTTATTAGATGGTAAATCCATCAGATCTTGGAAAGAAGTGGTACAAAATCTTGAGTAGGTAAATTATGCTCTAAATTCAGCTATTTCATAAACTTTTGAAGCAAATACTTATACAAATGCTAAAGGAAACCCTAAATGTGAATATTCCATGAAGGTGGAGTATAATATAATAATTAAAAATGATACTCAGGTTTTATCTGATCTACCCCAAGGTAAGAAATCCATTGGTTGCAAATGGATTTATAAAGTAAAATGTAAATCATATGGTTCTTTAGATAAGTATAACGTTTATCTTTTTGATAAGGGATAGACACAGGTATAAAGATTAGATTATGAAAAAACATTTACACCTACAACAAAATGGTAACATTCATAATGGTAATTTCTATTGTTGCTTAGTTTGGTTGGTAAGTATATCAGATGGATGTAAAGAGTGCTTTCTTGAATGATGACTTAGAGGAAGAGGTGTACATGGTACATCCATAGGGATTTAATATTATAAGAAAAGAGCATTTGGTTTTCAGGTTAGTGAAGTCTTTGTACGGAGTTAAGCAGGATCCTCAATCCTAATATTTCAAAATTGGTAAACATCTCAGAGAGTCTGGTTTAAAAAGATGTGATGTATAATCTATTCTCTATGTTAAATTTGTTGGTAATGACAATGATTCTAGTTATATATGTTGATGATCTTGTCATCACTAAAATCATTAATGATTTGATTAAATAGGTGAAAGGTAACATCTTTTTTGTGTTTGAAATGATTGATCTATGCTTGCTTCAATATTGTCTAGGTGTAGATTTTTCTCAATGTTACAATTTTGGTTATACAATCTTTGTATCCCAAACAAAATATGCCACATCATTGTAAGAAAAATTCAAAATGCATGATTATAATCTATCAGCTACACCTATGGAATTTGGAAAAAAACTCTCAACTAACATTTACTCACCACTACTCAATGAAACAATTATTGATAATTAGTAGGTAGTTTTATTTATCTTACTACTAGTAGACCATATTTGTGTTTTGAAGTAAGTTATCTTTCTCACTTCATGGATAAACCACATGAAGAACATTGGAAAGTTGTAAAATAGGTTCTTATATATGTCAAAGGCACTCTTAATTTTTTTATTTTATATAAGCAATCTATTGATTTTGAACTAACAAGGCATACTGATTCAGATTGGGCAGGATCAGTTAAATCTAGAAAATCTAAAATAGGTTATGTTTTAAATTTTTGTCTCAAGAGCATTTAAATGGTAGAGTAAGATTCAAGGTACAATTTCATTATCTTCTATTGAAGTAGAGTATAAATCAGTTATTAGTGTAGGTCCTGAGTTGATGTGGATTAAATCTGTATCGAAGGATCTTCAACTTGATTCATCAGCGCCCACACTTATCTTATGTGACAACAAGAGTGTAATAAAATTGGTGAAGAATCTAGTTTTATATGTTAGGACTAATCACATTGAGGTTCATCACCACTACATTTAACATTTGGTTACTAATAAATACATATGTCTTTATTTTTGTCCAACTTCTGAACAAACAACTAATATAATAACTAAAACTTTTTGTAAAGACAAATTTGTAAAATTTTGAAATAAGTTTGGAGTTGTTTCTAGTTTAGTCATTAAGGGAGGATATTATAATATTTTCATATTATTGTAAATATTTTGTTTGGTTATCAACAGACTATTATTCATAATTATTCTTGTTGTATGGGTAAAGCCTTTTTGTAGATTCATATTTATTGGTTGTTGGTCTACCTTCATTATTTATAGGAGTTTTTATAGGCCTATTTATATGTGCCTCTTTGAATAAAAATCACAATGGATTATTATTTCTCTCATACATGTTTTATTATACTAAAATTGATATATTTTGTGTGAAATGATTCTAGAGGTTTTCGATGTGATTCACACCTCAAGATCTTGACAAACACAATTATTCTGGTCATCATTTTCATGGCATTCCAAGCCAAAAAGGTTTATTTTCATTTTAGAAAAAGTTTCTCCTAATTTATTCAAAATGTTCCACTCTAAAATTTGCATTTCAGAGAAATAAAAAAAATCATGGTGATGGAACCACATTAGGTGTGCAAAAAGTAGGAAAAACCAAAAATGTCATAAATTTTGTGTCAGGGATCTCATTTAGTACCTGTTTAAAGCATTAGAAATATATTTTGATGAGGATCACTTTTTCTTAAGACTTTATAGTTACACACTTGATAGTTTTTGTATGAAATTATTTTGGGGATTTTAGGTGCGATTCACACCCAAAAGTTCCTAAATGTTCTAAGGTTTTAAAACGATCCACAAATTTCATAAAGCAATTTAGTATTATTTTCTTGTGAACCCTTAAAAAAATAATTTATTGAAAAAAATAAAAAAAAAGTGGAAAACTCAAGTTAAGGTTATGTTAAATCTTAAGTCAAATTAATTTAAAAAGTAGTTATCCATCCACCTTGTGAAGGCATATAAGTATAAAAGGTCTGGAAAGGCATGGGAAAAGGGTTCTGATTTTATTTCTCTCAACCCTAGGAGATCACTAGCTACAAATTTGTTACAAATGTTCTTTTCAATGAATGATAAATGGATCTTGAGTAAGCATATACATGGAGTAATTTTAGATTTATGAGTTGGAGTATTCTTCATTAATGGAATGAGCTTTGCTTTTCAGAGATAGGTTAATACTCAAGTTTTTATGTTTTTATAAGTTATGTGCATTTTTGAATTCATGGGTTTTAATGTACATTAATGGAATGTGATTTTGTTGTCTTGAAATGGATTAACAGATTAAAACTCAATATTTGTCAATATTATGTGTGAAACGTTGGTATTTTCAAACCTTGTGTTGGAATATATATAGGTAGACTTTGTGTTGAACACATCCCCTTGGATTTTGAAAAACATTTTATGATTTTACAAAAATTATTTGCTTCCATAATCAAGCATTGATCCCAATTCCATTTTCTTGTTGAAAAAAAGATTTCAATCAATTTTTCATTTAAAATGGGCTATCTATATGATTTTTACATTTACTCTATTTTGGATTACCCTTTTCTCACTTTTATTTATTCCCATTATTTCTCAATTTTTAGCTTTCTCTTTTCTCCCATTTTTTATTTTATAATTTTTGGTTAAAATTACATAAAAATCCAAAAAAACCCATCATATAAGGGAACCACCCCTCCCAAACATAGAGGAAAATCACTAATCAATTAGTGTTTTATCTAATGTTATAAGATTTATGCCACTTATAGTTAGGTGAGTCAATGAAATAATCAAATAAATAATAGTGACATTAAGTCTTACCAACATATCCTAGACATAATTGACACCCTACCAATTTTGTCCCTTTTCCTTTTGGGTGTACATTTCCCAATGCTTAAGATTTCACTTATCATTATTTCAAATGGTCAACCTATGTTTAGTGTATCCTAAAAATCCCTATATATAAATATATCCTTAGTTATTTACCAATTAGAACATCGATTGGGAATCCTCCTTAAGGTTGAGCCAACAAATGATTTTATTCATTACTACACTTGTATAGGATCCTGCACATTGATCCCTCATTGCATCTACATCAAATCCAAGTCTTTTGCCATTAACACCTTATTCAAAACTAAGGTTATCATGGGAGCATATAGTTGTTTATGATTATTCTAAGAAGAGAAGGTGAAGCCCTATCTTCCACTTGGGTTGGGATTTTATTCACATGCACTAAAAATATATAGACTATGATTCTAAGCTTGTAATATATGCATTTGAAACTCTTCATGAGGTTTTCCAAGTCAAATAAATTAAATAATCATTTATGCATACATTTGAGGGTTAAGTCAAGAAATAAAGTAGAAACATTACATTGCATTATATCCATTAATTTTTAAAATAAAAATTGCAGCCCTAATTACCATCATAGTTTTTAACCCTAATTTTGATGAGAGGCTATCCTACTTGGGTAGATAGGGTCAAAGATACAAAAATCATAGGTCATAAGGGTGAATATCCTATCTATAACATGTCAATTAATGTGCTAAACTTAGATGTACCATATGTTAAATTTATAAATTTGAGATAGGCTATTAATGGAAAATAAAAATATGCTAGATATATAAATGACATAAAATAAAGTACTTAGTTGTTTTTGATGTCAATAAAGTGTTTGATCTCGTATAAGTAGGAAGAAGGTAGGAAGATAGTTCTAGATCATTCGTCAGATTCTAAATCTGGTGCCTCTAGTTCTCTGGACAATTGCATCAGCCTGGGATAATTCCATCAATGCTAGAGTCTTTTATGGAATATACACTCAAACAAGATGTGACCACCTAGATACTTCTAGGTTTGGCTTCACCTTTACTCTGGTGCAATCAGATCTGGGTCATGGACTATCACTCCTGGTGAAATGGTAAAACCCTAGATTTACATCTTTAATGTGACCTTGGGGGAAAATGGGTTAGTGGGCACACAATATCGATCTAACCTAAAATGACCCTGATATCAAATGGCACTACCTACATAGCCAATACTATAGAAGATGGCCTTAGACTCATGTAGTTCTCCCATATGTGTTGGTTTGTGTGTGAATCATGTAATGTGTGTAAATCAAGTACAATAGTAAACTATTTTGTAACTTGGAAAATATGACCTTATGACTGCTCCTTTAGTAATTTAGACTAATAGTTAGGTTTTTCCTTTGATTAATATCATAATAGGGAAGAATAGGAAAGCTTTTGGTAACTTGAGTGCTTCTTGAACATTTTTTTGGTCTGATTGTTAGGTGAAGAATGAATGAGGGTTGATAGTGTATTTATACCAAACCTATTAGGATATAAATCACATTAACACACTTAATCCAATAATTTTAATACATTTAATTTAAAAATTAGATGACTTTAGGGTAATGGACACACACCTCAGGCTAGGACAATGATGTCAATGCTACTATCTAATCCAAATGTTAGTATCCAGGGAGAAGGAGAGCAGGCATAGGTTTAGAACTTTATAGAGGTATAAGGTATGTATATTTTAAGCATTCTAGGAAAGATTGGATGTTTGTGGCATTAACATAATATTGGTCAAATTAAGAGATAGGCCCAAGGGCACAAAATATAGTAGATGCATGGCTTGTAAAATCAAGGCATGTGTATAACTAAGAGGAACAACCATGATCACAAGTTTTTAAAGTATATAATACTGAGGTGCCACATAATAATAAAATATTGTCTACATTTACCCCACCTTCAGTCTAGTAATGAAATTTCTAGTCTAAAGGAAAGGAATAAGTACCTAGGTGTGTATACACACCTTGTCTTTGCTTGAGTTGAATTTGAGTGCTTTGATAGAGTTGGGTTTAAGTGCTTTATTGTTAACTGGAATATAACTAAAATCATGTTATATTGTATAATCATTGCATATAATATAGGTCAAAATTACTTGAAATAGATTTAAATTGAAAGAGAAAGGTTTAGTAGTACACATGTGTTATTGGCAAGTTGTTTTTGAAAAAGATATATCATTGTAAGGCTCTAAAACTAAGATTAGGATATATATAGATAATTATTTAAGTGCATATATCTAAGGATATATATATATATATATAGAGATATATATATATATATATATATATATATATATATATATATATTGAAGGCACATGCCCCTAACTTTGGAGCAAATGTGAGTTACCACTTGGCGGTTAAAATTAGCTCAACTGTGCAACCCAATAATACTCATATCCTAGTGAGTTTTGATGATCAAGTCCAAACTAATTTTTTTAAAATATTAAGTGATTTTATCACCCCAACCATACCAAAAGGTCAACTAACTATTGTAATATATTGGATCGCTAAAGTTTGTAAAAGCCTGTTATCTATCAATACATGCAATAGTTTTGGAATCTAAATTTGATTTGGATTTTACAATGTTAGGAACATTTTGAATAAGTGCCTTAGATTTGTCTCATACTAAAAGTGTGTGTAACAATGGTACCATGTATATAATTCTACCATAAGTGTGTATCAAAATCATATAACTATGTGATTTGGCCATTTCATAAAACTATGTAAGTGTGGAGGACATGTTTCCAAAGCATACCCCCACTATATATGGAGAAATATAAAATTGATATAAGTAATAATGTGGAGGACATGTTTCTAAACATGCCCCCATTGTAAACTGGAAATGTTGAAAATTGAGTATGCATGGAGAACATGCTTCCAAAGCATCCCATCACTAAATCTGTGAATTATGAGTACCATATAAAAATGGATGTGTAAAACATGCTTCCAAATCATTCCCCCACTAAATCTAAAAACGATGAATGTGTGGAAGCCATTTCATCATGACATGCCCCCACTAAAATGTCCCCCTTTAAGGTGAGGGAAAAATAGTACCTGGTAGTTACCTCACCTCAAAGGATAAAGATAACCTTATAACTATATATTCTATGATTGAACCATGTAGAATGTAAAAGAATATACATAGGTAAATGTGTCATTGAATCTCATGCAAGCACGATGAAATTAGGTTCCAAAATGTTTGTTATAATTATCTCATAAGTGTAACCAATATTATAAGATAATTTGAAGACCTTTTTCTTGTCTTGAATAAATGGATTATTAACAAACATTTTGACAATTTGAGTATCTGTGTATGAAAAAAAAATTGCACCGTAGGTTAGAGCTTCTTTTTTATAAATGGACTTTTCTTTTTTATTTTTGTCATTGTTAACCTATGGGATATAAACTAGAAAATAATTTCACATATTATCTTGATCATTATAAAAAGATGCATTTTGATCATTCTATATCATTACCATTTGGGATTGTTCTTTCAAGATTTCTTGTTTTGGATCATTGTTTTAGAATATTTGGTATGTCTTTTGGAGAATTTGGAGCATTGGAAACTTGCACATCATATGAAGGATCATCCACATTTAATGATGTATCATTTGAATCTTGAGGTGGATTTGGTAATGGATTCTCCTTTTATTTTGGATGGGTTTTTGGTACCCATTTTTGTTCATTGAACATATTTGCTTTAAGAGAATTTATCGTTTATATTTTTATTTTCAATGTAAAACAAAAATTTACATGGTGATTATGCATTCTATGATATGCACATTAGTATTTGGATTTTATTATAGGATACATAGGAGGTAATTTGGTCAAATCATTTCTAAGCATTTCCCTTAGAATATTACTTGACTTCTTGGTAGGATTTCATTCACTTGTAGAATCATTGGTATTAGGTGACTTTGGTTTTGGCTTCCAATATTGATTTTTATTAGGCACATAATTGGTATGTGAAGATGCAGACACATGGTTCAGAGTAGCAAAAAGTGGGTTATGTGTGTATGTAATATAATTTTGTAACTCTTTTATTAACTTACTCATACTGTTAGTTTGATATTTTATGGTTTTATGGTTACCCTCTTTTGGCATGATAGGATGATCCACGTTTTCCTTTGAAGGGGTGATAGTATGAACCTAGTTAGAGGGATGATAGTTATAACCCTCCTTAGGGTTAAGAGGAGTAATCTCAATTTTATCCATTTTAAACTGTCTAAAAAACTAATATTAGAATAGGATAAATAAGGGAAATAAATGTTAAGGAGCAATCAACCATGATAGTAAGGATATAACGATTTCAAGATATTGGTTATGTTTTTTTGGAAATCTGAGATAGGTTTTTCTATAAAATTAGGAAATAAAATGAAACTATAAAAATAGGGAATAAAATAACATGTATGAT
Organism: Torreya grandis; assembly: GCA_037957365.1. Lineage (NCBI taxonomy): Eukaryota > Viridiplantae > Streptophyta > Pinopsida > Cupressales > Taxaceae > Torreya > Torreya grandis. The sequence continues at coordinate 785,487 of JARHVA010001142.1, read as the reverse complement.
CTATATATCTAAATTTACTATAAATATTAAATTTATAAATTTGTAAAATTTGTACAATATTTTGGTAAAATGAAAGACATTTTTGTCTATAAAGATATGAGTAGAAAATATATATGTGGAATTTTGAAAAGAACTTACTTGGAGGATAAAATATTCCAATAAATGAAGGATCCACTTGCAATAACATGCACACAAATACCTTGTGACCAGAGAAGGGTACAAACCTAGGGTAAAGTTTTTGATATGTAAATCCATCCAATCGACTGAATCCCTAAGAGGCTTGGAAGTCCTAAATCAAAAAAAATTGCAAATTCACATGGATCAGGTTCACCAAATGTTTAAACCTAATTTTTATAAGAGGATATCCTACTTGTGTAAATATTTTTAAGGATATATAAATGATAGGGCACAAGAGTGGATTTTAGATTTATAGCAAGCCAATTAATCTGCTAAATTCAAATGTACCATGTGTGGAATTTATTATGTTGAGATAGGTTATTAAGGGAAATTACAACTATGATAGATATATAAATGACATAAAATAAAATACTTAGCTATTTATGATGCCAATATAGTGTTGGATATGGTATAAGTAGGAAGATAAGTCTAGATTAGTCATCAGATTATAGATCTAGTGCCTTTGGATCTTTGAACAATTGTGTTTGCTTAGGACAATTATGTCAACACTAGTGTCTGAGATTGATGTTAGTGTTCTATAAAAAATATGCACTCAAATAGGATGTGACCACATATATTTTTATGAGTTTATCTTCACCTTCACTCTAGTGTATTCAGATACAGGGCATTTATTATCACTCTTGGTAAAATTGAAAAACCTTAGCTTTGCATCTTCAATGTGACCTTGGGGAAAAATGGGTTAGTGGGAACATGGTGTCGATCTAAACTATAATGAACCCATTATTAAAGGGTTATGCCTACATAACCAATACTCTAGAAGAGGGCCTCAGACTCATGTAGTTCTCCCCTACGTGTTGGCTTTTGTGTGAATCATGCAATGTGTGTAAAGTAAGTGCAATAGTGACCTAGCTTATAACTTGGCAAATATGACCTTATGACTTCACCTTTAGTAATCTAGACTTGAATCTGGGTTTTTAATTTGACTAATATTAGAATAGGGTAAAATAGAAAGCTTTTGGTAACTTGATTACTTCTTGAGTGCTCTTTTAGTCTAATTTCTAAGTGAGGAATGAATGAGGGTTGATGTTGTATTTATACCAATACTATTGGGAGATAAATCACATTAAATCACTTAGGCTAACCATTTTAATATGTTTCATTTGCAAATTATATGACTTTAAGTCACTTGGCACTTACATCATGTCAGGATAGTAATGTAGACACTATTATCTAATCTAGATGTTAGTGTCTAGAGAAGGAGAACAAACATAGGCTCAAAACTTTGTAGAGGTATAAGATAAGTACATTTTAAGCATTATGGGAAAGATGGTATGCCTATGTCATCAATATAAGGTTGACTAGACTAAGAGATAGGCCAAGGGGAAAAAAAGATAGAGTAGATTCAAGGCTTACAGAAGTAAGGCATGTGTATAACTAAGAGGAATAACTAGGGTCATGACTTTCCAAGCGTATAAGATTAATGTGCTACATAATCACAAAATATCCTCTACACATAGTACATACTTACCCAAAAAAATACAAAATAAGAAACCTAAGAGAAGACACTTTCAATGCCCAAATATAAATTAGAAACACAGGTGAACAATCAATGCCCTATTAATATGTCCAATACATGATAAAGAGTCTACCCATTATGCCTTAGTGATAATTTTGATATAGATTTTTATAAATAGAATAGATTTAGATTCTCAGATTTTTAGAATAGTGCTTAGGTGTGTTTGTTTCAATGTCTTTTTCTATCTTGTTCATATCCTTTTTATTTTAGGCATAGATTAGATTTGATTATTGTAGTTTATTATGTTATTTTAGATATATATTTTTCCTTAGTTTTTGTGAGTTATGCACATGGTATTTATCCCCTAAACCATAATTTGTCAAATTATTTTGGTAAACCCATCCATTTTTTGAACACATAACCCATAGGGTTTATTTTTTCTTCATCCTTATAGGATTTGACTTTACATTTCATAACTACATTATTTACATTTGGTCACAATTCCATTATTGCTTCATCATTAGCCCTAACTTCCTTCATGTTTCTCATGATTACATATTATACTAACTATGAAGGATAGATCTATAAACCTTACAAGGTGAATATATAGATTGAGTGGTGTTACTTGTGATATGATTAAAACTCCTCTATTTATTATTTGTATTTTATTGAAATGAAAAATGAAAAATGCTTGTGAATTTTTCTTATAATCCTATTGTTGAAAATGAAAATGATTTAAATATGAATGAAAATTATAATGTTTAAAGGATAACAAACAAGTTAACAACTAATGGAAATTTAATATACTAGACAATGTAGAAAAATAGTAGGCTAAAGCCTACTATTCTAGAAATAATCACTGAAAGAAAGATGTTGAAATGAAAGTAAGGTTTATAAAAAAAATGCTTTTTTCTTTAAGAAAGAAAGTAGGATTTAAAAAATAAGCTTACCATTTAGAAAATAAATTTGACGCATAAGTAAAACATGTTGTTTCAAAATGAAAGCTTACGATTAAATGTGTATGAAATATATCCCCAATCATATAAATCAAAATGTCCTAATAGTATATAAACTTAAAAGAAGTGTCACATTAAAATAAAGGTTCCCTCATATAAAAATATTATTGATGCCATAAATTTACCAACATCATTCCAAGCATATCTAGTTGAGATGGAAATAGCAAAGGATATGAAACCTGAAGGAGTTGACACATAACTCCTTGAAGTAGCATTTTCCAATTCATCACTCAGAATGAGCTTAAGAGAGGGAGATCAGTAAAAGAAAAACTATGATTGTAGATCAAATTATTATCACTACTAGTGTCATAAAAGGGTAGTATAATGGATGAGAGGATTAGTAGTAATGAGTGCATAAGGAATGCAGTGATCAAAAATAGGTTAACGTAGTAATAAATCAAGTAAAAATGTCTCTTATAGCAATTTAGTGAGAAAATGATCAAGAAGTAAAAATGGAGGCCAAATGGATACATATGTAGGAAAACACAAGGAATGATATATCAAAAAAAATTGTCCATGGTCCTTCTTAGACATATTTGTCATTGATATGTGTGGTAAAAGGCATAGGGAGCTGAATTGTAATCATTGGAGGAATCTAGTAAATGAGCATTACATATGCCCCTAAGTTATGAGTAGTCAATGTTTGTGAGAACACAAGGTTTTCAAGTGCCTAGTGTAGACACCTAAAACTGGCCACCAATAACCTTCAACCAGGTTTTTGACTAATTTCTATCAAAATTCACAATTTTGCTTAAAAACACTTAAACATGTTAAAAGCTTTGAACTTGTTATATTCAAGTGTCAATTTTGGCTAATGTATCCCTAAATAGGGCAATGTATTTTATGAGACAACTAACTTTGATCAGATCATTTTGAGTCAAAATGACAATTTTGCACCTAAGTGTTCTAGATGACTTTTATCTACCAAATTTATTGCATGAGACAAGTGCCTTTGTTATTTTGTATTGGAAACATCCTAAATGGGATAATAGATCCAAAACATCTAACATCACATCCTAATTTCAATCCAGTCAAATTTTGAGCGAATAATACGACATTTTGACCAGTTTGATTAATTTATGCACCAATTGCCAAGATTTGCATCAAAGTTGATAAATCATTTTTAAGGCTAACTAATTTAGATCAAGAGCTTAAGTTAATTTTACATAGAACTTGTTGAATATTTATTTTTGTAAATTGATATTTAATAAATTCATCATCAAATATCAGGATTAAGCCCTCTCATGCCTCATTAAGACCTTCCATGCCTCTCTATCCCAAATATTTATGAGGGCATTTATTGAATTTAACCTCTAAAATTAAATGGATTCTTAGCCACACATCTTTATCTTGAGATCAAGTTCATTATGATTATTTTGAAAAATCTATAAATAAGAGGCCTTGCCTATTGATTTTTAAGCTCTTTTTGTGTAAATTTATAATGTTAAAAATCTCTCTCAAGCCATTGCAATTAGTGTTATAATGCCAAATTGTTGAGCCAAGCCAATTCAAAGCCATCACAAAGGTTCCAAGGAGAAGAGGAGATAGCCAAACCCCCTTTGATGAAGACTCATTGAGCACAAGCCAAGCAAGCCACTTCAACAAGCTATTTGGAGCATCCAAGGAAGGTGAAGGATTTATTTGTCTTTTACATTCTAGTTGTGTTTCTCATTTATTTTTTGTTATTATGCTCCCATTTGCTTAAGGTGTTAGCATTAGTGTGTTTTGTTTGGATTTTGCTTTCATTCACTAAGACCATATTAATCTCCCCCTATTGCAATCTAATGTTCACAAATGGCATGCCCAGTAGGATCTAACATCACACATTTGGTCAAATAGCACCTATAAGAAAATTACTAACCATTTCCATACAGGATCCTGGAGTGAAGAAGCAAAGAAGGTAAAAATTTGAGTAAAAGTCCATTTTTCTAGAAGTAATGGTTTTGTCCTCTGGACTATAATCTCATAACACACACAGTTGTGGGTTTGTCATTTTAAGTTATGATATTGTGTTTAAACTATGTTTTTCTGAACTAACCTTGATTATATTTGCATATTCCATAGTTATATTACAATACTGCTACTTGCAAGTAGCAATATAGCAACCCTGTTACTTGTTAGTAGTGATATTACAATATCATAACTTGATAGTCATGGGATTGCAGTTAAGAGATAATACCACAACTCTTGTATTGGTGGTATTATAGTGTAACTCATGGGATTACCTATCTAAGTCACATAATTGACAACCTGACTTACAAGATTGTCAACCCAAATTGTGAAATTGCCTAACTGAATCATGATATTGTCAATAAACCATTAGTGGTTAAACAACAATACCGCAACTCTCGCAGTGGTGGTATTGCACTGTAACTCATAGGATTGTCAACCCGAGTAGAGATATTGTGATTTTTATTAAACTGACTTGAATAATGATTTTATTGACCTAAATAATGGGATTATCAACCCAAATAGTGGGATTGTTATCATGAATAATGGGATTGTGATTTTTGTTAAACTAACCTAAGTAGCGATATTGCATGTCTAAGTCATGACTTTGTAGAGTATAAAGATTGCACTGTGGATTAGCAAGATTGCACTGTGTGAAACCTGAGAGCTCATTTTATAAATTTGTGTGTCTCATTTAAAAAAGTGCTTCAAGGCTAAATAAAATTATGACTTTTTCCTTGTAGGGCCAACTTGAAAAAGGATCTAAAAAAACTTAGTCTAGTCTTTTTAAACTCCTTTTAAGTGCTTAAAAATGTTTAAGAACATTTATTTTGGGTGCTTAAAGAAACATTTAGATGTTTGCTTTAATATTTTGTAGTTGTTCTTTAGAATTTTTTACATCTTAAATCTAAGGGGCTAAAGAACATCACCACACATTTTGTTTAGTGCTTTAAAATTGAACACACTTCAAGTTTTGACAAACTTATTATCATTGTTTGTCTAGATTAGATTTGTTTGAGAAAATAGGGAGTTGTGCATGTATGTTGTCCCCCCATCCCCTATAGGGAACTTGTGGGATCAAAAGCACCGAATTCATTTCAAAATTCCTTAGTCTAAAGATGTAAAAGAGAAGTTGTGAAGGCTCTCCCCAAGACCCCTAAGGCTTGGGTGATCTAGAAATAACCTTTAAAGATCTTTTACTTGGTTTTTTACTTTCATTACATCTTGGCTTGTGAGGGGGACTTCATTACCTCCCATAATTTATTTAGGGAATGTTTGACCCAAGGTTTCATCTCCTAGCATCATCTTCAACCCCTATCCATAGGGGGTATATAAATTGAGATCACCCCACTAGGATGAAGATTTGAGCAATTAAACAATCTCCTATTGTTGGGGCTAAGCCCGAGATGTATGATCATGTTGGACATCACACTACACTGATTAAGTGATGGATGTAGTGGTTGTGAAAGGGCAAGACATTTTTACAACAAGCTATATGATGCAGACCCAATTAACGTGTTGATTCTCTTGCATTTTGATGTGAAAGTCTTGTGCATCTGATCCATCTAGAAACATTCAAAAACTTGTTAGTTTATTGAACCCCACTTTACTATACCTTGTAAATTTAGGGCTTAAGACCATTAGTTAGTTAATTTGTCTGTCTTATATTACTTAGTTTTTTGTGTGGAGTCAAAACTTGGTGTTAACAAAAATGACATAACCAAACACATTGTCCCCAAAATTTCTTTGAACAAGAAGGCATTATGTTGCCCAAGTAAAAAACATCTTTTTTCTTGTTCAAAATCATCATCATATACTTTGTGTCATATTATCCAATTTGGCATAGTTATGCTACCCATTTGAGTCTAAACCTTTTGCCACATTTTGTTTAAGTCCATCATTGATAGTTTAAATTTGAAATAGGACTCTTCCAAGTTTTAAAAGTTGTTGTGTTTAATTGGGTTCACCACTTTGCACTTAACTTATTTTAAATTGAGTTTAATTCCCAATTAAAAATGAGGGTCCTTTTTAGACTCAGCATCATTATCATCATTTGGTAAGAATCAAGTCATCTTGTGTATCGCTCATGCTTTGAGTCCTAGGCTACATTTTGTACTACCCATCCTATTTCACCTTTTGTTCTAAGTCCATTTGATAGCACACTTTTGACTTTGAGATTTTTTCAAAACTTTGTGTGTGTGTGTGTGTGTGTGTGTGTGTGTGTGTGTGTGTGTGTGTGTGTGAGTATCATTTGAGTTAAAGGGATTAGTGTTACACTACCAAAATCATGTTGAAACCATTTTAGCCTTAAAGTCTTGAAACAAGCATTTATCATGCATTTTGAGCATTTTAGCATTGTTACATTGCTCAAATTATTTTGAAACTTGTTTCATAGGCCTATTCACATATATTCCAAGTTGTTTCAAGGTTTCAACCATTTTGAGTTTTCTTTGAGAGCCTTTGTCTATCATAGTTATGCCATTCACCTTTGCCTAGCTTATCATTCAAAAGAATTTGGTTTGTGCCATTATTTGTGAGAAAATAAACTATCCCCAAGTGCCTTTGGTTTCATACCTCATAATTTTGATCAAGTTTATATCCAAGAGTCAAACGCTTAGTTTTTGTTAAAAGTGTTTCAAATCGATTAGATTAAATTTTGATGTTGTTTGGCCTAAATTCCTAGCATGTATCTTTGTTTGAGCCTAGATTTTGACACCACGTTTGGCCAAAAGTCCTAGTAACTTTTGTTTTTCTTAGATTAGACTCATTTGAAACACTTTGACTTAGAATTTGGAATTTTTATTTTTGGTCCTTTTACTTGACCTTTTTGTGTGAGACGTGTAACATTGGACACTTAACGTTATCTTGTTTTATCACAAGTCATTGCATTAATATTTTTCAGATATACGTAACCATCTTTTTTATTAAACTAGGCTAAGTTTGAACCCCTGTTTAGACATTTATTTTTTAGAGTTTGTATAACTTTCTTCCCTTTTGTCACAAAGCATTTACTACAGATCCCAACATGTATTCTTGCACTCATAGTGGCCTCATGTACAATTCAAGATTTAGTAATGTGGTTGCACAAGAAGAGATGGTTCAAGACCTGTATGTAAATAATGTTGCTTATGAGATGGATTCTTATCCATCTTATAACACTCAAGCAGGGGCACAAAACCAAGACCCATTGGCTCATTATTTGGTAAGCACACCTTACTCAAATTAGGATCAAGAACAAATAGAGAACTATCTAGATTTTATACCTATATTTGAAGAACTAGTTTTACAACAACCATACTATGTTACTGCACCATCCACATATGGTCCTTATATTCTTTAGCATCACTTGTTGGAAAATAAGGATGAAATTTTGGTTAGAGCTATAGAAGTATGGGATAAGTTTCCATTAGACTTCCCCCATGAGAACTTGTCAAGTCTAGTAAGAATGCCTCATAACATAATTTATAATCAACAGGCTTCTTATATAAATCCTTTATCTCTAGTTCAAATGATGTATCAGGACCCTAATATGCTTGTCAAAGGTAAGGAACTCATAGAGGATCACTTTTTATAGATGTAGATAAAATATCAAATGTACTTGAACATATCATGCAATTTTAACTAGATGACCATGTCAAATAGGCCTCTCATAAATTTAGTTCCTTCAAGAGGAGTGCTAGTAGAATTGATTGGTCAAGACAATCAAGGTGTAGACCCCTTTACAAAAAACACTTTCGTTGATAACTTGTTTAATGTGCCAACCATTTAATAAGTTTATTTTTCTTCTATGCATAACATTGAGGAAAACATAGTGGACAATGCATAAGCAACGTTCAATCCAAACCAAAGTGGTGTAAGTACACAGACAACTAGTACACAAACAAGTGTACCTTTAGTTAACACCATGAGTGGTTCTCCAAATTAGGGAATATGAGTTTATATGTCCCAACCTCAACCAAATACTAACACTAATTCTCAACCACCTACTTCTTCAAGTGCTCAACTGACAAAATTGGGTAGTCAACCAATGACCAATGTCGTGCCTCAATAATAAAATGTGATGAATCTTACTTAATATATAGTGAGTAATATTTAAAAAAATAGGCACAATCCAATATACCGATGTAGTAGAGATAAAACATATTTCCACCTAAATTAGGGGTAACCAATGTTCTACCTCACCAGGTAGTAATGAACATACCTCTTTCATCATAGACCAATATACAAATTAAATTCCAAATGATGTCTAATCAAAAACACATGACTATTGGTTAGAAACATATGCCAAATATTCCACAAGTGTTAACTTCCCAACAAGGATTTGTGAAACCTAGAGGTTCCAATGTTCCTTAAGTACTGATTAGGTAACCCTTTCCTTTTATATAGAATGTGCCACTAGTTCAAAAATAGGGTATTGGTTCATAAGTACCCCCTCAATAGCAAAGTTTGATTAAATATAAATAGGTCCGTATTCAACCTTAGTAGGCATATATGCCTCCATCTTAACCTCAAAATCCATAAAATAAAGCCTACATATCCAACCCAAACCAGAATATTGCACAACCACAAATGTAATTTCAACAATTGCAATCTAATCCACGTATGTGTATTCTTGGTCCATTACCCAACCAAACCAACATACCCTAGTAAATACCTCCATCATACCCAATCAAAGTGATCCACTTGTGACTACCCAACCATCTACCTCAGTCGATATTCTAACCCAAGAAAATATTCCCTCTAGTTTCCTAGCCAAAAATCTACATCAGATGAAGCATGCAATTACTACCATCAAAGCTAGGAAACAAACTTAAAATTTTAAGTTATATGATGTGTTTTCTTATCCATTTATCATGGAGTACTTACAGATACCATTTCCTTTAGGATATGAACCACCAAAATTTAACAAATATAAGGGGAAAGGTGACCCCAAGTCTCATTTGATTAAGTTCTTTGTTGCATACTAGCTAGTGGCATATAGTGACATATACTTATTATTTGTGTTCCCAAGGAGTCTAGGAGGATAAGCCTTGGAGTGGTTTTTGAATTTTCTCAAGAATTTAGTATCTAGTTTTGATGATATTTCAGACAAGTTTGTGCAATACTTTTCATATAATCTCGAACATGAGATTAATTTAGTCAACTTGATTCAAGCTAAGTAGAAGGCCAGTGAGAGTTTTCAAAGTTATCTACAATGATGGAGATCCCATGAAATTCAATTTACCCACAATTTACTAGACAAGTAATTAGCCACTATTTTTACCAAAAATTTGCATAGTGAGATATCATATCATCTAGAACTATAGTGTGTGCATACCTTTAAGGAGATCATTGACAAAGGTTTATTGATTGAGTTAACCATTATTAATAAATGGATCATAAATCTTAACTCATTAAATTATAATCAAGGTACCAATCCAAGAAATGGCCAAAACCAATATCAAGTCCAAGCAAAAGCATCACAAATGACACAGGCCAATAACAATGATAGACCAGAGATATTCTACTGCAACAAAAATGTTTTTGGAAATGGATTAATAGAGTTGAGACATGTCTAAATGGTGAAAACACCATCTACTCAACCCATGTATCATATTCAAATTTCTCCTAACCCATAACCTTTTTATCAAATGTAGGAAGTGCAATAGTTGAAGTTCACACAATAAATGCAGTAACCTTTGCCATTATAAGCTCTTCCTGCTAAGGATAAAAGTGCCTACTCAACACATTTTTATTGACCTTGGATAGCCTATTGAATCTATGTTTTGCAAGCTCACCACCGCTAATCTGATTAGCTATCCTATACCAAAATATTATCCTTAAGGTAGCCCTTATCCTAATTAGTACCACCAAAATGAATTTTGTGAATATCATCGGGTTAACAGACATAATTTATGCCATTTCATGCAAATTAAACATTTTATTCAAGATATGTTGAAGAATGGGGACATAACATTGGGTGGTGGTGCTTCCACTTCCAATCAGACCCTTAAAATCTATCAAAACCCATTTCCCCAACATAACAACCAACCACAATAACAACAATGGCCAGTACAGCACCAATAACAATAGTTTCAATAACCAAGGTTGAACCAACAAAATCACCAACAATATCCAAACAATGGATAGAAATAATGTTAGAATGATAAAAACCAATAGACCTACCATGCAGTTGCACATGACTACAATAGGGTTATAGGTCATATTGCAGGAGGTCATATTAATACCATCTCCATCAATATGAGACCAAATACCAATCCATCAAAACCTTTGCTAAATAATGCCAATCCACCAACTCACTTTGATAATCCTTCTTTGACCTAGGACCACATACAGGCATGCAAACAAGTAAGGATTACTAATTTTGGACCCTATATCAATAAATCATCATTGCCTCATCACCATGCACAAGTGCACTAGCAATCGAGAATTATCCTATCTAGTCCCCCACCATCACCATCATTTGTTAGCAATTATGGTCATGTGTTTAATTTTGATTATGAAATCAAAACTCAATAGTTAAAGATTACCATCCTAGGACCACAACCATATACCACTTTACCCATCACCCAACCAGCCGTTTAACCTCAAAATAAACCATTTAACACTAACTAAGAAAAGAGGTTTGACAATGTGGAATAATTGAAAAAGATGCCTACACAACCCTCTATTTTATATTTGTTGTGTACGTCAACAATCCACAAGGATATTTTGAACAAGTTTATTATCCAATCCATAGTTTCAAGTGACATATCCCTTGAAAAATTCCAAGCTTTGGTTGGACACCTAGTTTCATCCCAATAAGTCACTTTTAACTAAAGTGATATGTCATCCCTTAGCCCACTACATAACAACCCCTTGTACATTGAGGTTTGCATAAAGTAACATAAAGTGAAATGTGTCCTTATAGACAATAGATCTGGTCTAAACATAGTGTCTCTAAAGCTCATCAAGCTTCTTGGGTACACAATGGAAGATATTCAAGTAGAGACTATCACCATTAAAGTCTATGATAATGAGGAATCAGAATCACAAGGCACCATCTATTTACTAGTTATCCTTGGGCCCTCAACCCATGTTACACTTTGCCATGTGATATATCTTGATTTATTGTATAATATGCTTATGGGTAGACCTTAGTTATATGAAATTCATGTAGTCCCATTGACATTGTACCAATGTATCAAGTTCTCCTATTCAGGGATGGAAGTTTGTATACCAGGAGATTTGCATCCATACAAGCACTGCAAACACCTAGAGGCCAAGTTCAAGAGTCATAACTATCATTTCAACATGAATCTAGTAGCCAAGCAAGATAAGGGAAAGGCCATACTCCTTGACTCACCAGAGGAAAATTGCATTGATCCTAATACCCTTTATTCCCTTTCCCACATGCCACCTCCTTAGATATCCAACCATTATACCATTTACCTAATGTCCTAGAAGAGTATTTAACCCATGATACCTTTCACATCACAAACCTTTCATAGAACCCAAAGTCCTTTAGAAGACTTACAAAGCCACTTCGTATAGAATGACAATGAAAGGGAATAGGTAAATGACTCATCATGTTTATACCAACATCTGTCCTAGAGCAAGACCCTCTTGAGGAAGATGAATCATGGTTATACAGTGATAATCAAGCTGACTATTATGAAAATTCAAAGTATCCTATTCCCAGTAGATCATGAAGAATCAAGACTATGAAGTAAAAGGCCTCCAACCAAACCAATAAGGAGCACTCGAGCTAATTTCCATGACCAAATATAAAGAGCCCTATAAAATTGGATTTAAAATACCTAGGAGTGTCCCCATGTACCTTAATCATGTTCCATTATCATCGACTAGTGATGATGATGCTATCAACAAAGCAAAGTCTGATCATAGCCTTTTTTATGACCTAGTTGACACCAATATATTTGATACTCATTACATTTGTACCGTTAGACTAGTCATTCATCGCAATCCACTACCATTATATTATCCCCAACTGATAGACTGGGGCCAACAAGAGTCCAATGTGCCGATTGATGAGTTTCAGAATGACAAGGCTTTTTGTGATTTTCTTGGCCTTAGAAACAATGTTCCATTAGGAGACCATAAATCAAGGTTCTCAATAAAGCTATATCTTGAATCCTATTTTGGAGAGCGGGTGAACACCCTTAGCCAAAAGCAAATAATTAAAACATTGAGGTCCCAAAGTGAAAACCTCTATGATGCACTTTTTAACCAAGGAAAAACTAAATAAAAAGGCCATTCTAGTGGTGAAAACCTATTTTAGGCACCATTAGATGGGCATGTTCAATCTTATTCAAACATAACTCAAGAGACCACCAATGACAAACTTGTCTATGAGTTTGAGTTTAGTTTTGAATAACAATAATATTTTGATTGAATCATTCAGGAGTTTCTAATAGTTTTTATTACATGGCAACATCTCCCATTAGGGGACTTTGATTCATCATGCCTAGGGGATTTTGAAGAGCCAATCCTAATAAAGGACTCTAATGTTTCCAACCCATTCAGATTATTTTTTACTATCCTTGAAGATGGTTAGACCCTTCTAGTGGAAGATACAATAGAGGTTAACATCAAGTCCCCAAACAACCCAAAATGGATCAAACTAGGTGTAAAGAAATCTAGAACATAAATGCTCTGATACCAACTTGTCAGGATCCTACTCCTCAATAAGAGTACAATATGATTACCTTGTATAAGCAACTAAACACAGAATTATACCAGAATGAACAAGTAACTAGAATTCACAAATGACACAGAATATGAGAGACAATACACAATCTTGTATTAATACTCATCCAGAAAGAAAATACAATAAAGAAGATGCCACTTCTTCTCACACCTCTGTGAGGCTTCCCACACCTCAAGGGCTCCTAGTAATTCTCAATCAAGAGTTCACTCTCCTACCAAAAATGGTCCCAACACACAACTCAAACATAGAGTTGGTGTTCACCTCCAACTAGTCAGTAATAACACTGCCATTACACAAGTACTCAAAGTACTTCAAGTAGATCTCCCATGAACTTGCAACAACCTGAAATCTAAATGATCTTACTTACACATGTAGATCTCCCATAAACTTGCAACAACCTACAATTCAAATGATCTTACAATTGGAAGGATCTACCTTGCCTTCCTCTATTGCTCTAATTACAATAAATGCCAATGGGTCTATAAATAGATCCCATACTAAACAATAACTTAGACTTCTAATTTACAATAATTAGACACGCATCTCAAGACTCAAAATAGTCTTTACATGCAAACAATCAGTTCAAAAAATTAACTGTTCATGCAACGAACAGTTCTGAAACTGCACAAGTGACTGACGTCAGTCGCTGTCTGATTGGAGGTGACTGATGTCGGCTGACTCCTACTGATGTCAGTTACCCTCTTCACTATAGATGACCGATGTCAGTTTCACTATCGATGCCGGTATCCCTGGAACTTAGCAACCTCCTCCATGTCTACATCAATTGAAGCTTTTAGCTCCATAACCTAACAATCTCCCACTTGGAGATAAATAGCTACAACTGTACCTATACATGTACATCATCTAGTTTGTTTCTTGGCTTTGTATCCCTCTTCAAGATCACTCTTGAAGACCAACCACCATAAATCTTATGGTTCACCTCCTGTCATCCAAATCATCTTCCACATCCACATCTACAAACCCATGTAGAAAAGAACTTGACCCTGCATAACATGTGCACCTACTGCTGGTCCCTCTCAGATACCTGAGAATCCACTGAACTGCCCTCCAGTGCTTCTTTCCCGAATTGGCTCCAAACTTGTGACAGCTCCCACTACTTTGGAAATCTCAAGTTTAGTACATACCATGTACTTAACCTCATTATGTGAATTAGGACACTGTTCATAGAATTGTCCAACCATCGGCATGCTAACCGGTTTCACACAATCATCTGGAGATAAAATCAACCTATGACCTTCCATGTCTCTAGAACACACTCATGCCAAAGAATCTTGCTGCTCCCAAATTCCTCATGACACACCTCTAAACTAACTTTACCTTTAGTTCAGCAACTCCCTGCATATGTGACCCTGCAACAAGCACAACATATAGTAACAGGATAATGTAGCTAATATTATCCAACTTGGTAAAGAAAACACAATGGTTAAACCTCCATTGTCCTTCAGCTTACTCAAGACCATATACCCTGGCCTTCCATCTCACATGTCCATTCATGCTCTTTTTTATCCTAAAAATCTATTTGTTTCTCAATGCTTTCTTCCAACTGGCAACTCCACCAAAAACTCCCATTTGGTTCTTCTCCAAGGAATCACATTCCTCATCCATGTCAAGCTCCCACTATTTTCTGGATTCTACCTACTCTGCTTCTTTAATAACTTCCTAGTTCTTGACCATCAGTGAGCAACAAGTAGTGTAAAGAAGGGAAATGATGAACTTGAGGCTTACTTACCCTTTCAGTCCTCCATATGAGCACTTGAGACTCCTTAACAGCTTGTTGTCTGCCCAAAATCTATCTCAGTGACCGATGTTGGTCACATCTCAGTCTACACCCGACTGACATCGATTCCATGCAACTGCCTCATCAACGACATTAGTTCCCCTTGACCGACACTGGTGTTTATTTGTCTGGAGTCACCGACATCATGCTGCACATAGTTGACGTCGGTCCATGTCTGGATGTCGATGTCAATTTTCTAACCGACGTCGATCTCTGTGTTTTACTTGTGAGAGATGACTTCTACCCGCAAGCTCCTTTTGGATCAAAACCCTATCCAAATCAACCTTGCTATGCTCATAATTCTTCAGCCCCTTGCACTGATCTCTGTCTGTCATCTTCTTCTTGAAAACCAAGGCTTTCCTGTTCTTGTCATGAACATCAGATTTCTCAAGAAATATCACTTTCTTCTTTTGCTTACAGATATCTCGATCCATGCTTTTCAAATTCAAAAGAATACCCTTTGACTCAAGAACATGCATCCCCTTCTTATTCATGTGACCAAGCCTATTAAGCCACATCTTCGAATCTACAGCTGAAGTAGATAAACCAGAAGGAGAATCAGTAATACAAGTAGATAGATAAAGCGTACCTACTTTCTTACCTCTTGCTACAACAAGTGCACCCTTGGAAACTTTCCAAGAGTTCACTGTGAGAGTTACTGTGCAACCCTCATCACCCAACTTTCTAACAGAAATCAAATTCCGCTTCAGGACTGGGACATGCATGACCTCCTTCAACACCCATGTGTTGCCCGTCTACAATTTCAGCTTCACTTTTTCTTTGCCAACCATTTGACAAGGCTTACCATCCCCTAAATAAATTTCTCCAAAGTTTCCCTAGACATATTCATGAAAAAATTCTCTATTTGGGGATGCATGGAAAGAGGCACCAGAATCTAAAACCCAAGATTCTACTTTATCTAAGGAACATACCAGAGCATCCTGTGCAATAAAATCTGCAACATCTACTTCTTCATGTATTTCATGTTGATCTTCATTCACCCAACAATCTCTCTTTATGTGCCCTTGCTTTCCACATTTCCAGCAGGTTATTCTGCCATACCTGGACTTGGATCTCCTACCTATCTTTGACCTTGATCTCCTATGCTCGATCTTCTCTCTTTGCCTTCCCCTACTTTCAACACTCAAAGCATTCCCTGATGATTCACCTGTGCTTTTCTTGCGAATTTCTTCATTCAAAATTACACTCACAACATCATCAACTTTTAAGATCTTTGAAGTAGATGCAGTATTACTAACTGCCATTACCAAACTCTCCCAACTTTCAGGTAATGAGCATAAGATTAAGAGAGTCTTAATTTCATCATCAAAAACAATATTGACTAAATTTAACTGGTTTACCAAACCATGGAAATCACTAAGATGACTATGTACAGATCCACCATCCAACATTTGCAAATTAAATAATTGCTTCATAAGAAATACCTTATTCAAAGCTGAGGGTTTTTCATATAAATTTGCCAAAGATTCCATCAACTCTACCGTTGTCTTAGCCTGTGATAAGCTAGAAATCATAGATGATGCAAGGCTCAACCTTATAGATCCTAGAGCCTTCCGATCAAGAACCTCCCATTCTTCATCCTTCATATCCGTGGGATTGCATGCAAGCCCACCCAATGGTAAGTACAAATCTTTCTGATATAGATAATCTTCTATCTGCATCCTCCATAATTGATAGTTCTTGCCATTAAACTTCTCCATTCGTAGCTTACTTTCTTTTGCCATTGCTCTACTCCCACTCAAACAGAAACCCCTGTGAGTGACCTGTAATCAACAAACACTAACTAGATCTGATACAATCTGTTAGTAACCCAACCAAAAGCTCTTATACCAATTGATAAGGAATCTAGAACATAAATGCTCTGATACCAACTTGTCAGGATCTTACTCCTCAATAAGAGTACAATATGATTACCTTGTATAAGCAACTAAACATAGAATTATACCAGAATGAACAAGTAACTAGAATTCACAAATGACACAGAATATGAGAGACAATACACAATCTTGTATTAATACTCATCCAGAAAGAAAATACAATAAAGAATATGCCACTTCTTCTCACACCTTTGTGAGACTTCTCACACCTCAAGGGCTCCCAGTAATTCTCAATCAAGAGTTCACTCTCCTACCAAAAATGGTCCCAACACACAACTCAAACACAGAGTTGGTGTTCACTTCCAACCAGTCAGTAATAACACTGCCAATACACAAGTACTCAAAGTACTTCAAGAGATCTCCCATGAACTTGCAACAACTTACAATCCAAATGATCTTACACATGTAGATCTCCCATGAACTTGCAACAACCTGCAATTCAAATGATCTTACAATTGGAACGATCTACCTTACCTTCCTCTATTGCTCTAATTACAATACATGCCAATGGGTCTATAAATAGATCCCATACTAAACAATAACTTAGACTTCTAATTTACAATAATTAGACATGCAACTCAAGACTCAAAATAGTCTTTACATGCAAACAACCGGTTCAACAAACTAATTGTTCGTGCAACGAACAGTTTTGGAACCGCATAGGTGACCAACGTCAATCGTTGTCTGACTGGAGGTGATCGATGTTAGCTAACTCCTGCCGATGTCGGTTGCCCTCTACACTTTAGATGACCGATGTCAATTTTACTATCGACGTCGGTATCCCTAGAACTCAGCAACCTCCTCCATGTCTACATCAGTTGAAGCTTTTAGCTCCACAACCTAACACTAGGTGTGTCCCTTACTGAGAAGGAGCATGAAGTCCTTACATCCATTTTGAGGAAATTTGATGACATATTTGCATGGGCATATTCTGACATATTTGGTTTGAACCTCACCTTAGTTCTACACCACCTTGTGTTCAATCCTAATGCCAAACCAGTAAAATAAAAGATGTGCAATATGCATCCTTGCATTATTGTATTAGTGAAGAAAGGGTTGGAAAAACTCTTAGAATCAAGATGTATTTTATTGATCAACTACTCATAGTGGATCTCCAATGTTATGATAGCTATCAAAAATCCAAAAGAAATCAGAATCTATATTGATTTCCATGATATAAATAAAGCTTTCCCTAAAGATGACTTTCCATTGCCAAACATTGATATCTAGTTATGTCATTTGGTCTTAAGAATGCAGGGGCCACCTATCAAAGAGTCATGACCATCATATTTCATGATATGATACATGACATTGTTGAAGATTATATTGATGACATTTTTGACAAATCAAAGACTAGAGTTGATCATCTAGCAATGCTACATAGAATATTTGAAAGACTACGTGAGTACAAAGTCAGAATCAATCCTAAGAAGTGTGTTTTTGGATTCACATCATTAAAATTTATTGGCTTCATTATGTCTCATTGAGGCATTGAAGTTGATCCAACCAAAGTCCAAGCCATAATAGAGATGTGACCACCGACTACTTTGAAGCAACCATGTAGTTTACAGGGCAATATCCAATCTATTCGATGCTTTATATCCTAACTAGCCAACAAATGCCATCCTTTTATGCATCTTCTAAATAAAGGAGTCACATTTCACTGAGATGATCACTGTTAGATAGATATTCAATATATAAAGGACTATCTAGCAAATCCACTTGTTTTATTACCTCCTATGCTAGGAAAGTCATTCTTATTGTATCTATCAACTACTAACAATGCCTCGGGGGCACTTTTAGCTTAGCATGATGACAATGAAAAAGATCATGTCATGTACTAATTAATTCATACACTGGTTGCATATAAACATAATTATATGCCCATATAAAAATCCTATTTAGCCATGGTTTTCACTTCTCAAAAACTGTTCCATTACATGTTAAACAATAAGACTATGGTTATTTCAAAAGTAGATATGTTCAAGTATCTACTATTTAAAATAACTTTCTAAGGTTACATGGCCAAATGAATCATGTTTCTTAATGATTTTGACATCAAGTATGTCAACCAAAAATCCATTAAGGGGCAAGTTCTTATGGATCAACGTATTAAAGTACCCCTTACTGATACAAAGCCATTAACATTTTAATTTCCTGATAAATCCATAATGACCATCATTGACACACCTCTTG
Source organism: Torreya grandis (assembly GCA_037957365.1). Taxonomy (NCBI): domain Eukaryota; kingdom Viridiplantae; phylum Streptophyta; class Pinopsida; order Cupressales; family Taxaceae; genus Torreya; species Torreya grandis. The sequence goes on along the minus strand of JARHVA010001142.1, from coordinate 766,265 downwards.
GGGAGAAACACTAGACACTATATTTTGATGGATCATTCACAAAACATGGATTAGGGTTAAGCCTTTTATTTATTACACCATAGGGAGATCTCATCCCTAAATCATCAGGATCAGCTTTCCTTGTACCAATAACATGGCCGAATATGAAGCACTTATTACAGGGGTTCACCAAGTGGTATAATGGAACATATCTCATCTCAAGGTTTATGGTGATTCCCAATTAATCATTAATTAATATAGACCACTTTTAGACCAAAGATGAAAAGTTGGTTCTATATAAGGCCATGGTCAACATTCTCAAGTAGCAGATTGCCAACATTCAATTTGAGCATATACCAAGGGAAAGTAACAAAACCATAAATGTTATGGCCACTATTGGATCTCTGATTCAAAAAATAGACATAGCTAAAGAGTATTCATTCATTTTCAAGAATTTGTTAGCACCAGCTCATGAACCTTCAACTATCATGACGATTTATGATATTATTGGTCCTAGCTCTATTTGGTACTCAAAACTTTATAACTAGCTCCATAACAAAATTATCCCACCTAACCTATCTTGAAAACAAACCAAAGCCTTCATCCACCAAACCACTCATTATACTTTACTTGGGTCAACCCTTTATTGTCGTAGTTTTGATGGAAATTTTCTTTGTTGTTTAACTTTGGCAAAATCTACACTAGCATTACGAGAAGTTCATAAAGGAGTATGTGGAGCCCACACTAGCAGGGTAGTCCTATCCAAAAATATCTTGTGTGCTAGTTATTATTAGCCCACAATGGATGTAAATGCAGCTGCATATGTAAAGAAGTGCAATAAGTGTCAACGACATTCCAATCCGATTCATGCCCTAGCCAAAACTCTGAAACCAATATTGACACCATGTCTATTTACTACATGGGGCCTTGACCTCATTGGGAATATCAATCCCACCTCATCCAACATCCATAAACATATCCTTACCACCACCAAATATTTCACTAAGTGGGTTGAAGCTATACCCCTCACACGACTAGAAATCAAATTTGTAAGTTTGTTTTCAACCATCTCATTTGCCACTATAGTATCCCTTTTGACATTATATATAATAATGGAGGATCATTTAAGAACAAGGATGTTGAAAATTTAATCATTGAATACAACATAACACAACACTTTTTTATAGTATATTACCCTCAAAGTAATGGTCAAGCTGAAGCATCAAATAAAATAATTGTTAACATTCTTAAAAAGATTATCAATGATGTCGATCATGAAAAAAACCTTCAGATATTCCACACCCTTTGGGCATACCATACCAATCACCATACACCCACAGGAGCCACTCTATACTAGCTTGTTTATGGTAATAAATCCATTCTTCCCATTGAGGTCGAGTTGCCTTCTCTATGCATCTCTTTCAAGCATGTCTTAGACAATAATGCCTTTCGAGTAACTCACCTACAAGAACTAGAGTTACTTGATGAAAAACACATGGATGTGGTGAATAATCTTAAAGTTTATCAAAACTAACTTTGGAGCCACTACAATCAGCACCTAAAACATAGAGAATTTGAACTTGGTGATCTTGTCCTTAAAGAGAACCAAAAGAATACCATAGCTAAAAAAAAACATAAAGGTAAGTTTAAATCCAATTGGGTTGGTTCTTTCATTATTATGAAAAATTATGAAATAGGAGCATACAGGCTTACCACACTAGATGGACACAAACTTGATGAGCCGATGAACATCATCCATCTCAAGCGGTACTACACTTGAGTAACTTGATATATTGTCTATAAGGACCATTTCAAGTTGTATCATTTTATCACTCTTCTTCTTTATACTATACCATTTTACCATCGCATCATCCTACCAACCTATTACCTATCTATTTTAGCATACCTTCTCATTAATCGAGTTCATTTCTCCCTCCCTACCTAGCCCTATGACCTTGGTTCCATTCCATTTGGTTCTATTCATAGTCAACAAAAGGATTCAAATTTAGTGTCAATAGTTATTTCACACATTCCAGATAAAGGCAATATTTTGGAGTTGTAAAATTGTAGTTTGACAGTTGCATCCTTCATTTCTTATTCTGTTATCTATAACAAGTGTGCTTGATTATAATCACCTATGAGCAAATTAGTGTCTCATCAGTCTTCCTATTAATTATAAATACCTATGGTCAAATTAGTATTATTGACCTATGTCATTATTTCCTAAGTTAAAACCACCTATGGCCAAACTAGGGTCAACACTTGTTTAAAATGCCTTGACATACCAACTATCCATTTCTTATGCCATATTGATACTAATTATGCCTATTTTGTTTGAATTGGTTGCTACACTAGTTAGATTCCTCCTCTGTAAGGCAAAACTACAATGACTTGAAGTCCTATCCCAGGACTATGATACTTGTTGAGGTCATCTCAGTCATCCTAATCCACACTCTCATCATTTTATGGACACCCTAAGCCATGCTCTCACCATTTTATGAGTAACCTAAGCCACACTCTCACCATTTTATGACCAACCTAAGCCATGCTCTCACCATTTTATGAGTAACCTAAGCTACACTCCTGCCATTTTATGAGCAACCTAAGCCACACTCTCACCATTTCTCAAGCATCTTAAGTAATGCTCTAGCCATTTTATGATCTTGGACCATTTGTTGTCTTGTCATTCTTGATCGAGTTGAGATACTCCAAAAATTCTAAAATAAACATTTGTAAAATCGTTAGAAAAACCAAAAGCATTAACCACTTCTTTGCTTTAAGGATTCTTGGAACCCTTACTCACAAGTAAATCACTTATCACTTAGTTTCCCCATCTTTTTTGGCCTTTTATCCCATGAAACTACCATTTTTTAAGACCATTCCTATTCTTCTATCACATCCATCATGTTTTTCATCAGTTATCAATTTCTTCCCATTTCCTTGGAGAACTACATTTGGCCTAAAGTTGTTGGATAGTATGTTCATGGAAATATGTAGGTAGCATCCACTTGCCTAGCACACATAGAGATATCTCAGCCACCCCCTTCTTCTTCTTCTATTCCCGCAGTCATGTTTTTTTAATAAGTTGTCACCTATTTTCTAGGGGCAATGTTCATCCCATAGGTTTAAGTTATGTTGTTTGTACTAACATTAGGACTAACTGTTATTTGTTTTTTTATTTGTTTGTTTGTTTTTTATGTACCTATTTCATTGAGTTCCACATTGTTTCCTTGATTTAGTTTATGGGTGTTTATTGGGTGATTCCTTGTGTATTTATACTTGAATCCATCCACATTCATATGTCTACATTTCCATCATGGTTTTTATCATTGGTGCATTGTTTTCCCTTAAATATTGAATTTTAGGAGTCAGTTCTTATGCATATTTTGGCCTTATCCTCATGGTGTTATATTATGATGATTACCATCAAGTTCTACATCAAAAATTAGCTTCACGAAGTCTACTTAGCAATAGAGGCATCAACATATCCTCAGGACTGACATCCCAATCATATCCCAAACAAAGTAATTACATAACAAAAAAATTTCAACCTTTGTTAGTTCAGACGAACATCTCCCTACTATCAAGTTGTCTCAATTAATATTTATCCTTTGTATTAAATTACCTACATCATATTTTCCATCATCAACTAATCAATCATGTTTGTCATAATCGGGATCTAATGATTATAACCGCCTATGGGCAAATCATTGTTTACCATCCCACCTGCATTTCTCAGTGATTATAACTGCCTTTAGGTTAATCAGTGTGTTGTCACCAAATTTAATTTCTATTTTCCCAAATAGGGGCATGTTTTTATCTTGTTTGTCTATCCTAACTGGAGCAACTCCATCTTCTCAATGATTATAACCATCTTTGGGCAAATCTTTGTGTTATCATGCCATGTTTCCATTATTAGGGTATAATGCTTATAATCACCTTTGGGAAAACCATTGTACACCATCTCACTTGCATTCTCAATGATTTTGACTACTTTTTCAAACTCATTTTTTTCTTACCCCATCATCTTCATATGTTTGGTCCTCTCATTTTGCTTCTTTCTTTTGAGGGACCGTTTGCTGATCTAATTGTGCCAACCGTTCCTTCGAGGGGGCATCATGTAGTTCATCAATTTTCATTGAATTTATAGGCGTGTAGGACCTTTTCATTATTTGATAAGGTGTTACTATGCTTATAGTTTCTAATGCCTTCCTAAAAAGGGGCAAACTATAGACACATAACCAGGATTTTGACCAATTTCTATCAAAATATGTAATTTGGCTTAAAAACACTAAAACATGTTAAAATATTTGAACCTATTATATTCAAGTGCTAATTTTGGTTAATGTATCCCTAAATGGGGTAATGAATATTATGAGACAACTAACTTTGATTAGATCATTTTGAGTTAAAATGACATTTTCACACCTAAATGCTCTGGATTGCTCTTTTCTACCAAATTTATTACATGAGACATGTGCCTTTGTTATTTTGTGTTGAAAACATCCTAAATGGGATAGCAGATCCAATGCATCTAACATCACATATTAATTCCAATCCAGTCAAATTTTGAGCCAATAATATAACATTTTGACTAGTTTGATTATTTTGTGCACCAATTGCCAAGATTTGCATCAAAGTTAATAGATCATGTTTAAGGCTAATTAATTTGGATCAAAAGCTTAAGTTAATTTTCCATGTAACTTGTTGAATATTTATTTTTGGAAATTGATATTGAATAACTTCATCATAAAATGACATCATTTCTTTGGAAGACATCCCTAGGCCATAAATGCATAAAATATTAGGATTAAGCCATCATATGTCTTATTAAGACCTTTCATGCCTCTTTAATGCCTCTCTATCCCAAATATATATGAGAGCATTCATTTAATTTAGCCTCCAAAATTAAATAGATTCTTAACCACACACCTTCATCTTGAGATGGATGGTTCAACTTCATTCTAGTCATTTTGTAAAATCTATAAATAGGAGGCCTTGCCTATTGATTTTTAAGCTCTTTTTGTGTAAAGTTATAATGTTATAAATCTCTCTCAAGCCATTGAAATTGGTGTTATAATTATAAATTATTGATCCAATCCAAATAAAATCCATTACAAAAGTTCCAAGGAGAAGAGGAGATAGCCAAAACCCCTTTAATGAAGACTCATTGAGCACAAGCCAAGCAAGCCACTTCAACAAACTATTTGGAGCATTCAAGAAAGGTGAAGGATTTATTTGTCTTTTGAATTATATTTGTGTTTAATATATAATTTTTTTTATTATGTTCCCCCCATGAGATAGGCTTAAGGTGTTAGCATTAGTGTGTTTTGTTTAGATTTTACTTTCATTCACTAACACCATACTAATCTCCCCCTATTATAATCCTATGTTCACAAATGGCACACCCAGTGGGACCAAGTATCACAAATTTGGTCAAATAGCACCTACAAGAAAACTACTAAAAATTTTCATGTAGGATATTAGAGTGAAGAAGCAAAGAAGGCAAAAACTTGAGCACAAATCCATTTTTTTAGAAGTCACAATTTTCTCCTCTAAACTACAATCTCATAACTCACACAGTTGTGGATTTGTCATTTTAAGTCATGGTATTGTGTTTAAACTATGTTTTTCCAAACTAACCATGATTTTTTCTATAGATTCCATAGGTATATTACAATGCCACTACTCACAAGTAGTGATATTCAAACCTTGCTACTTTCTAATAATGATATTGCAATACTATAACTTGATAGTCACAGGATTTCCTAATCGAGTCATGGTATTGTCGATAAACCATTAGCAATTAAAAAACAATACCATAACTCTCATAGTGGTAGTATTTCACTATAACTCATAGGATTACCTATTTGAGTCATAGGATTGACAACTTGACTTGTGAGATTATCAACCTGAATCATGAGATTGTCTAACCGAATCATAGTATTATCGATAAACCATTGGTTGTTAAGAAACAATACCACAACTCTTGTAGTGGTATTAATGCATTGTAACTCATAGGATTGTTGACCCAAGTAGCGATATTGTGATTTTTGTTAATATAAATCGAATAGAAATATTATTGACTCGAATAGTGGGATTGTCAACCCGAATAACAAGATTTTTAACCTGAATAGTGGTATTGTGATTTTTGCTAAACTAACCCAAATAGTGATATTGCCTATGTGAGTCACATTTTTGTAGAGTAGCCATTTTGCACTTTGTGAAACTCGAGAGCTCATTTTTCAAATTTGTGTCTCATTTGGAAAAGTGCTTCAAGGCTAAACAAAATTTTAACTTTTTCCTTATAGGGCCAACTTGAAAAAGGATCTAAACAAGCTTAGTCTAGTCTTTTTAAACTTTGTCTAAGTACTTAAAAAGGTTTAGGAACATTTATTTTGGGTGCTTAAAGAAACACTTAGATGTTTACTTGAATATTTTGTAGTTGGTCTTTACAAGTTTTTACATCTTAAATCCAAGTGGTTAAAGAACATCACCACACATTTCATTTAGTACTTTAAAATTGAACACACTTTAAGTTTTTGTAATTTTTTTATCATTATTTGCCTAGATTAGATTTTTTTGAGAAAATAGGGAGTTGTACATGTATGCTCTCCCACTGTCCCCTATAGAGAACTTGTGAGATCAAAAGTGTCAACTTCATTGCAAAGTGCCTTAGTCTAAAGGTGTAAAAGATAAATTGTGAAGGATCTCTCCAAGACCCGCATGGCTTGGGTGATCTAGAAACAACCTTTAATGCTCTTTTACTTGGTTTTTTACTTTCATTGCATCTTGTCTATTGAGGGGGACTTTATTACCTCCTATAATCTCTATAGGGAAGCATTAACTTGAGTTTTCATCTCTCTGCATCATCTTCAACCCCTCTTTATGGGGGGTATATAAAGTGGGATCACCCCATTGAGATGAAGATTTGAGCGGTTAAACCATCTCCTATCACTGGGGTTAAGCCTGGGACGTATGATCATGTAGTGGTTGTAAAAAGGGAAAGACCTTTTTATAACTAGCCATATGATGTGGACCCAATTGATGTGTTGTTTCTCTTGCATTTTGATGTGAAATTCTTGTGCATCTGATCCATCTAGAAATATTCAAAAACTTTTTAGTTTATTTAACCCCACTTTGCCATACCTTGTCAATTTAGGGATTAATACCACTAGTTATTTAATTTGTCTTTGTCTTAGATTACTTAGTTTTTTGTGTGGATTTAAAACTTGGTGTTAACAAAAATGACATAACCAAACACATTATCCCCAAAATTTCTTTAAACAAGGAGGCATTATGTTGCCCAAGTAAAAAACATCTTTTTTCCTGTTCAAAATCATCATCATACACTTTGTGTCATATCTTCTAATTTGTCATAGTTATGTTACCCATTTGAGTCTAGACATTTTTCCATATTTTGTTTAAGTCCCTCATTGATAGTTTAAATTCAAAATTAGACTCTTCAAAGTTTTAAAGGTTGATATGTTAAATTGGATTTACCAATTTTCCCTTGACTCGTTTTAACCTGAGTTCAATTCCCAATTTGAATTAAGGGTTGTTTTTAGACTCAACATCATTATCATCATTTTATAAGACTTGAGTCATCTTGTGTATCTCTCACACTTTGAGTTCTAGGATACATATTGTACTACCCATCTTATTTCACCTTTTGTCCTAAGTCCATTTGATAACACACTTTTGCCTTAGAGATTTTTGTTAGGTTGTGGAGCTAAAAGCTTCATTGATGCAAACATGGAGGAGGTTGCTAGGTTGCTGAGTTGTAGAGTGAGTTATAGAGGAACCGACATCGGTCAAGCCAACCAACATCGATCAGATTATAGTTCAAAAGCAACTGACGTCAGTTATAAGTTAGCTGACATCAATTAGGAAGGAACCGACGTCGACAACCTATGTGTGCATGCAGTTTGCATGCGGGTTCTAGACTGGTCTATTTTTGGACAGATAGTTTTCATGTAAAGACTATTTTTGGTCTTGAGTTGTGAGTCTAATTATTGTAATTAAGAAAGTCTAATTATTGTATGCATGAGATCTATATAATAGACTCATGGGCTGTATTGTAAAAGTGTGCTAGAAAGCCATTGTGCTTGTAGAGAGAGCAAGAGTAGCTCCTCCTAGTTCCAAAGGGGTGCTGAGTGTGTATGATCAGGGAGAGTTGCAGTTTGTGCAAGTTCTAATAGAAAATCCACTGGGGTACTAGTTGAAGAATCATAAGGACTTGGTGAGGCAAGGACAAGGGTTCTTCAGGGTGTAGATATATCTACATGGTAAGTAAGGTCTGTTGATTTGCAGGTGGCAGCAAGAGAAGGGAAGATCTACTTGGAGTACAGTTGTGTACTTGGTGTACTGGTAGCATTGTTACTGACTGTGGAGGTGAACAAAAACTCTGTGTTTGAGTTGATTGTTGTGACCGTGATTGAGAGAGTGAACTGTTGGAGGAGAATTACTGGTGAACCCTAGAAGTGTAGGAGCTCTAGAGGTGTGAGGAGAAGAAGTGTGGCATCTTTTTTATTGTATTTCCTTTTGTATAAGTATTAATACAATTGGGTATTGTCTCTCATATTCTGTGTTGTTTCATATTTCTAGTTACTTATCATTCTAGTTAAATTCTATGTTTAGTTGCTTATACAGAGGTAATCATATGTGCTCTTAATTTTGACAAGTGGTGTCAGAGGTTTGTGGAACCTAGGTCCTATCAATTGGTATCAGAGCGAGGTTGGAGGTTCTCAGAGCAAGGTTGACTAACAGGTGGTTCAAATTTGGTTAGTGTTTTTTGATTAAAGGTCACTCACAGGGGTTTTTGATTGAGTGGGAGTACAGTAATGGCAGAAGAAAGTAAGCTACGAATGGAGAAACTGAATAGCATGAATGGTCTGATTGATGGAAAGAAAGAGTAGGTAAAGAAAGACTGTTGGTTAGTAGAAGATCAGCATGAAGAAAAGGAAGAAGCAGATGTTGCAGGTGATGTAGCATAGGATGCTCTGGATAAAGTAGAATCTTGGTTTATAGAATATGTTGCCTCTTTCCATGCAGCTTGAAATAGAGCATCTTTTCATGAGTATGTCTAGGGAGACTTTGGAGAGATTTATTTAGGGGTTGGTGAGCCCTGTCAGATTATTGGCAAAGGGGAAGTGAAGCTAAAATTGTAGATGGGTAACACACAGGTGTTGAAGGAGGTCATGCAGGTTCTAGTCTTGAAAATGAGTCTAATTTATTTAGGAAAGTTGAGTGATGAGAGATGCACAGTAACTCTCACAGTAGATACACTTGAATTAGATGGTGGTAAGAAAGTAGGTATCCTTTATCTATCTACTTATATTACTGATTCACCTTCTGTTGCAGAGATGTGGCTTTGTAGGCTTGGTCACATATGTAAGAAGGGAATGCATGTTCTTAAGCGGAAGACAGATGTCTTTGATAAACTTAAGAACTGGAAAGCCTTGGTGTTCATGGAGGAGATGACAGACAGAGATCAGCTGAGGGGACTAAATTATTCTGAGCAGGGCTATGTTAATTTGAACAGGGTTTTGATCCAAGGTGAGCTCATAGGTAAAAATTCATCACTCATAGGAGAACACAGTTACTAGCATCAGTTAGGAGAAACTGACGTTGAACAGACAGGTACTAATGTTGGTCATGTGCAGACCAGAGGCAATGGTGTCGGGCAGGGTAAGACCGACGTCAGTTAAAAGGATCGACGTCAGTGACAGGTAAGACTAATGTCGATCAAAAGGACCAATGTCGGAAACAGGTGGAACTGGCATTGGTCAGAGGGAACCGATGTTGGTAGTCAGAGTCAGTCTCAGGGAACTGATGTCAGTCAAGTGCAGATTGGGTGGTGATCGTGGTCGATCACTGGAACATATTTTGGGCAGACAACAAGCTGTCAAGGAGTCTCAAGCACCCATATGGAGGACTAAAAGGGTAAGTAAGCCTCAAATTTGTCATTTCCCTTATTTACACTACTTGTTGCTCACTGATGATCAAGAACTAGGAAGTTGTTAAAGAAGTAGAGCAGATAGATCCAGGAAACAGTGGGAGCTTGGCATGGATGAGGAATGTGATTCCTTGAAGAAGAACCAAATAGGGGTTTATGGGTGGAGTTTCTAGCTGGAAAAAATCACTGAGAAACAAATGGATGTTCAGGATAAAGAAGAGTGGGAATGGACAGGTGAGATGGAAGGCCAGGGTATATGGTGTTGAGGAAGCTACAGGGCAATGGAGGTTTGACAGGGATATGACTACGCATGGCTTTAGTCAAGGTCAATGTGATCATTGTGTTTTTCTCTTTACCAGGTTGGATGATGATTGTAACATTATCTTTTTACTATTTTATGGTTACTTGTTGTAGGGTTACACATGCAGGGAGTTTCTGAGCTAAAGGTAAAGTTAGTTTAGAGGTATGTATGGAGAATTTGGGAGTAGCAAAATTCTTTGGCATAAGAGACATGGAAGATCACAGGTTGATTTTGTCTCCAGTGGGAGCTGATGTGAAGAAGGTGGTGGTGAGGTTCAAGATGTAGGATGCAGAATTGGTAAGCACACCAAGGGCTGGACAGTTCAAGCTGAGCTTAGAATAGTATTCAAAATCACATGAGGTCTGGTGTAGACCTGAGTTTTCCCAAGTAGTGGGAGTTGTCAGAGAGTTTGGAGCCAATTCAGGAAAGGTGGATTCTCAGGTATCTGAGAGGGATCAGCATCAGGGATTCATGCTATGCAGGGTCAAGGACTTCACTACATGGATATGTAGGTTCGGATGTGGCAGGTTACTTGGATGACAGGGGGTGTACCACAGGTTGTGTGGTGGTTGGTCTTCAAGATTGAGCTTGAAGAGGGATAAAAGCTATGAAACAAATTAGATGGTGTACAGGTACATGTACAGTGTAGCTATTTATCTCCAAGTGGGAGATTGTTAGGTTGTGGAGCCAAAATCTTCACTGATTCAAACATGGAGGAGGTTACTGGGTTGCAGAGTGAGTTGCAAAAGAATCGACGTCGATCAGGCCAACCGACGTCAGTTAGATTACAGTGCAAAAGCAATCGACATCGGTTATAAGTTGGCTGACATCAGTCAGGAAGGAACTGAGGTTGGCAACCTGTGTGTGCATGCAGTTTGCATGCGGGTTCTAGACTGGTCTATTTTTGGACAGACAGTTTGCATGTAAAGACTATTTTTGGTCTTGAGTTGTGAGTCTAATTATTGTAATTAAGAAAGTCTAATTATTGTATGCATGAGATCTATATAATAGACTCATGGGTTGTATT